>OZ020193.1:65434419-66034419 GCA_963971165.1 Philopedon plagiatum
ATCCATCGAGCCACCGAAGTATATTAATAATTTAGCCTTTCAAGTCCAAGTCATTCATTAAGCGGCGTAACAAACTTTTTCCATGGCAGAGAGCACAACCTGTTTGAGGTTTAAAGGTCAAAGGCAGTAATGTAAAAATAACAAAATGATAATTTTAAGGATAGGATATAATGACATAATTTATTAGTTTAGAAATTATTAATCTCCACGTAGGTATATCACTCACATGACGGTACTATTAAAATCTATAAATAAAAAATTTAATTACAAGGCATTTAAGATTAAGTAGATAATAATGATTAAAGTATGCAGTTTTAATTGCAGCATTGTTAAGAATAATTATAAATAGGGCAGGGTTGATCTATGTATGATGATGCGAATAATATTGTACAGAGTAGCAGCTTAGAATAAAATAAAATATCTTACCCAGGCAGCATCCTCAAAAGTACTACTACATCCAAGTTTTGCTTTCCTCTGACGAACTTTTAAGAACTGAAAGTAATGATAATATTGTATGTGAATGAATATATACGCTACTCTGTGAAATCGATGATAGAAAGAAACAGTACAATAAATTCATGGGTATGGGTTCGAAAGTTATAGAATGATTTAAACGAGCTCACACTTAGGGCAGAAAATTACGTGTAACGTAGTAGAACATTAAAAGAAACAGGGATCGCTAAGTGTTCAGGACAAAATGACTAAGTATATGTGTTTATGTATTGAGGATAGAATGGAGAAGATATTAAAATAGGCTCGCGTGAGGAGCTTTAAAATAGGTTGGGTTTTCCGACAAAATGGTGAAGGTGTTAAAAATAACAAAGAGGGTTCGTAATATGTAGTTATTTGTGAATAAAAGAAGTTTTAAGAAGTAATTACAAGGATTTGTAAGAACAAGACTATTTTCAATAAACTATTTTACATTTGCGTACCCTAATATTTTTGTGCAATATAAACTACACTTTTCCCTGTCTTACTTTAACTGCCTTGAGACAGTCAAAATATTAGCATATCGTTTATTACACCATTTAATCGTTATTTCAGCGATTTAAAATGTATAGTTCCTCAGCGACTGATAAGATGATACATAAAATAGTAAACTAGTATCAACGAAAGAAAAGGCTGCAAATGTTACTTGTCACTGATCATTTTAGGTACATCACTTGTCATTTGGCACATGTTAAATGTCAAAATCAAGATTTGATTTAGATCACGTGTTGAGGATGACGTCATAACCCGTGGTTAGTTATTGTATTTTAATGTTTAATGACTAGGACTGTCGAAACGAACAACATGTAGAGGAAGTAGAGGACAATAATTTTATGCTGACATCTTTTTAGTCATTAGCTTGTAAGAATGCTTGTCTGTCAGTTCGTTTGTTCGCATAACTTATTAAGGAGGTTATTCCTACGTTGGAACGTATTTAGTTGAGGGCTTCCGGTCAGTCTTATTTTATGAACGTTAATTATAAAGTTCTGGCAATTATTACAAACATTATTAAACATTATACAGGTATAATATTTAATTTAATATTTATAATATTTGTTAAACTCATGTATATAACAATTGTAAAATAACACCTTAACACCAGACGTGAACTGATCCCTCAAGCGCGCTCCAGCTCGATTTTTATGGATAAAAACGATTCTTTCAAAACAAAACCCGTGTTTACTTAAACAAATTAATTCTATATTTTTAGTTTCTTTATTAATTACATTTACTTTACAATTTTATATATTTGTTATATCCGAGTTTATTATTTAATTACAGTCTGTTCTTTGCTTCTTATATCCATAGGACTCAGAGTTACATCAGGAAGAAACTTTCTCTTCACTGAATTCGGTCTGTACAGCCTGGTTCCCGTATTTGTTGTTGCAGTATGGTCTTTCGTTCGTCGAATGTTCTTTGATATAATAAGTACTGGGTCTGTCTTGTGGGGAATCATATTTTTTATTGTTTCAAAATTTATTAATTTTGATGCAGCATAATTTGAAGAGATACCTTTTACCTTGCAAACTACTTCTTCTGTGTTGCATTTTGTCGAGTGAACTTAATGCGTAATTCTTAGGACCTCCAGAAACGAACTTGGTGATATAACTACCGGAACCATTGCACTCTAATTCATTAGTCAGATCTCCGATAAATTCACCTGTTGGTAAATCAATCTGACCCGGTCTGGACACATAAATTACAGAGTCCGTGTCGTAATAAAGGACCCCGTCTTCGAGTTGTTGAAGATAGCTGTATAACTTCAATCTAGCCAGTGCCGTTACGAAAGCAGCAATAGACACATTAACAGTAGATAGTGGATCAGATGATTCTTCTGTGTGCTCATAACTAACAATCAATGTTTTTCATTAACAGGGAAAACGCCATTAACATAAATTCCGGAATTAGTAAACAAGGTAAAAAAAATCCTCGTTCATTGTATGTGGAGAGTAATATTCGATTGGGGAAGTGTTTCAACATAGTTTTCGTTAGCCTTGTTATTAAACATGTGAGGAAAATATCCTTTTTTAAAGGTGTCTGGAAGACCGAAAGCTTTGGGCAGTTTTGCTAAAGCCATCGGAAAATAATTTAGCTAGTCTATAAATTTGACATTCCCCACCAACATCATAATGATTTTGGTTCCTCTCATAATAAGTTCAGGTGCTAGATCGGTTTCAGTCGGGATGTAATTTAATATAAATTGGTGATCAAATGCTTGACCATTGTGCGCAATAACAATTACTTCTTTAAAGTTCTTCCTAATCTGTAGCACGTGTTGTGTAAAGGCCTCTACCGCGTGTGAACCTTTCAGCTTTTGCAATCTGATGCCACACCTCGTACAAATATCAATCGACCGTGATTTTATGCACATGTCGCAACACTGTTGAAATACACAAAGATTGACGCTATGACGGATCACACCGGGTTCCATCTCCTCTTCTTGCTGTGTCTCCAAATCATAAAATACAAATATTGTATCTTTAGTTTTGGGTTTTCCTGTGTCAGGTTGAATGTGATAGAGATGATTGTCGGTAACGTGAGTACGACAGATCTTGCAAAATATCTCCCCACATATATGGTTTCTGGTACTTCGAATTATTTTAAAACATTGATTGCAACTTTTTTCCCATAAGCCAACTTTTAGATGATTTTCGTAACAGTCCTTTCCTTTAAAATACCGATGACAAGAATCACATTTAACTTTAATTTGATCATTAGGACAGAGGGAAGCTTGGAGACAAGATCGACATGTTTTACTACATCTATGTTTATGTTTATGATCATAAGGAATGAAACATTGCTCACAATAATAGCTACACACAAAGGCAGCTGTTAAAGAACTTATCACGTTGTAGTGATTCTCTTGTTACTTTCTGATGACCCCTCAAATAAAATGTCTCTTCCCTTCGACCCATAACTGTAGACAACAATTTTATAGTCCTTAAGATGTTCTCGAAACTTTTCCAGTTCAGAAATTTCAGCTCGCTACCTCCAATAAAGTTTTAGTCATCTCTGTTTGAATTTTTCCAACAGCTCTTCTAATTTTAGCTAATGTAGGATCCTTGTCAACACTCGCCATTGCAACAACTAATGCCCTTGGCAAACACATATTTTCCGTGTTCTTGATGGTGATAATTCCTTTTCTCATGCCACATTCCTCTTCAAACTGTTGTAGTTTTTCCTCTGCCTTGACCAGACGGCAAGCGTACACTTGTTACTTTAAGACAAAAGGATTCCGTATTCAGACCCAACGAATTCGACTGATAAATGTTGCTTATCACATTCCAAACATCCTCATAATTTACTTCTTCGGCTGGTTTAAAGCGAAGCCATCCTTCACCACGGCTAAAGTCCTTGGAGCAAAAACTAAATCCAACATAATCCGACGGTTGTAGGCCCTCTGTAGATCTCTGAATAACTTGGTGAATCGCTTCTCGCACCCAGCCAACCGGTTCAACTCCTTCGGGCACAGGTTTCAGCCTAAACTCCAATGCACGACCAGTAACATTGTATCTTCCAACTTTCTGAACGGTATCCTTAATAACAAGAAACTTTTCCATTTTAACTAGACACGTCCGTAAACTTCAGGAGACTAATGCGAAATGCTGTTTGCCTCCTCTATTTATAACTTCGGTTCGTCAGAAAAGAAGGGTGTTCAGAAAACCAACTGAAGCCCTGCAAAAGAGTTTCAGTTTTGGTATGCAGTATAATTAAATTATCGAGTACTTACTACCAATATTAATAAATACGAAAACAAGACCCTGCGTTCGAGAAAAATGTTCTCTGTAATAAATGTTTACGGATTTATTAGGCAGCAGAATAATATTGAAATTTAATGATGTGGGTTCTCACACCTTCAAATATTTTAGTTACCAAGAAAAAACTTAATTACAGCAATGCATGTCTGTAACAATTAAACAATTTACCCCAACATTTTAAAAAAAGAAAGAGAATTTACCCCCACTACTTCGAAATTTAATATTTTACTTATCAGTTGAATATTCTAAGCGTCTGCGACAAAAAAGAGTTATCGTGAATTTACCTATTACCACTTTTCTGTACTTTAGGAAGTTAGATAGAAATATTTTTATACTTACCAAACGAAAATAAATTTCAAAATTTCTAGTGCTTGAGCCTCAGGCACACACTCGCTGTTAAATAAGTAGGAACAGGGCGACGATATCTGTAACAAATATCACAACTTTTACATCTTAGCTGTTAATATTTCGTCTAATTAAAATATTGACAAGCTATAAAAGTGTAAATAGCTTCAAAATGTATCTGAAAATTGCTAGATTTCAACAGCCTGTTTTGTCTTACCATAAAATCGAAAAACTAATAACCTTCTTTTTATCGTTTATTATCTTTGTCTCTCTTTTCTCAATAAAACTAAACACTTGGCGTGGCTGTCGGCTTTTAAAACACTCGAACCGCAGGTGGTCTTTGGGTGATACGGCAAAGCTGCTTGGCACTTTGGCTACCTCGGTCAATGGTTGCGAAACAACTGTAAAGGAAATAGGAAATAAGAAGAAACACAATATAACGCAACGACTTTAACATCCCCAGCGAGCATAACAGCTGGTCCTCCGGCGCAGGTTATACACGACCAGCATACCTATTTGAATGAAAATTTCCTGCTCTGGTATGGACAATACGTACAAAAACAACAGTCATTTAAGCTTGTATTAAACGAATGTGCACCTTCAAAGCAGTACGCTTTATCAAAATAAATGAAAAATTACCCCTTTCCCAACTCTGTCCTTCTAGATCACTCTTAAGCGTCATTTTAAACCTTCACCCCCCTTACACCCTAGTGAGCGTGCTATATTTTAGCAAATTCAAAAGTGTTTTATTCAACTAGGCACAGGGCGCTACACCACACCCTACATTACTACCTACTTATGAACTGAAAAATCAAAATCACGCCTAGCACCCGCTTCCAATACCAAAAATATTCCTCTATAAATAACGAATCTCAAAAATATTACTGTCCTTACTTATTTTTACAGATTTATCTTTCAGCCAAAAAATTTTAAGCCCAAGTTTATCAAAATAAATAAAAAATTTTCCCTTTTCTCAACTCTGTTGTTCTAGTCCGCCTTTCTAAGTGTCTGTTACATAAACCCTTTGCCCGCACTGTCATCAACCCCAAATGAACGCACTAAATCTGAGCATAAGCATTTACTACCAGAGTAACCCGAAGTGTTTTATAAGACTACACTATACCTCTCAACACTAATCACCTAGGTACTAAAAAACTCGCTCCTAGCACCCTTTTTGTTGTTGTAAATGGCGCATGCGCTTTCATCAAAAAGGGGCCTTTTTACCAAAAAACAGAGCAAGAATTACATACTCCCCTTTATCCTATCGTTACAGCTCGCCCTCTAACCCAATAATATAAGTTTGAGCCCTTCCCTAACCCAATAATATAAGTTTGAGCCCTTCCCTCCTTCCCTCTAACCCTCACAGAGACGTGCTAATGTATGTTCAGTTCCTTGCATACTCTCATCACAAACCCCATACTAAAAAACCCCAGCTCCTAGAAGCCTTTATATCCTGTAGCAACGCATGCGCATCTCATCATGTCCACTATATTTTTAAAAAATTCCTTTAAATGTCAAAACTACAAAAAAATATTTTTCTAGCACAGGTTTAGCAAAAAAAATCAAGTCAAAAAAGAAGTAAAAACATAATAATATGTACATTATCTTCAATTATGAAATAATTGAATAAAAAAAAATCAATCTCTGATTAGATGGCCTATGTAAAATATGTAAATAGCTTTTTAATTCCCTTCTTCTGTATCCAACGCCTTTTTTATTCTATAGATTAACATTTGTATTAGAAAGGGTCGGAAATTCTAAGTTTTAAAAGCTGATAAATATGTTAAGGCAGGCCTACGTAATACCATTCTACACACCTGTCAATTCTAGCTGTACTGTGTAATATACGCAAGCCACCCACCTTCTCATTTAGATGAATGCGGTTTAAAAACGCCTCTTATTTACCTAACAACAGTAAAAATGTAATGTCCTAAAACGATAATGTAAAAAATTCATATATCAGTTCTTATACCCTGTAGTAAATGGCACAATAATTAAAAGCGCATCCCCTAATTAAATTTTGAAATATTCACACATAAAAATCATTTCGAATAGCTAAAACAAGTAATAGATAATAATGAAGAAAATTAGAGTCTTTCCTGTCTCGACAGGTTTTGATAAGTCCGGACAAGTTTAGCGAACTAAGAAAAACTACACTAGTTAAAATCAAAATACTGTATATTTAAAAAGTATTGTTTAGGACTGTTACCTTTTATTATGTTTCCCTAATCGCACTGTGCTTCTTGGATGTACATACTAGGGTATGTAATTCCACAAGAATGTTACTAAGTCCAAAAAGGATAAAAAACAAGCAAATATCTCAAAAACTGAGCCTTTTATCAAAAAAATAAACGCAATTTTATCCCCAGACCCCCTGTCGACTTTGGCAACGCTTTAACACTTCAGGTACGTTTCAACCCCCTACGCCCAAGGGTTCCATCCCTCCACACCACATATCCCCTCAGGGTATACCCGTAAACTGACATAAAGTAGACCGAGCTATTAAAACTTAAGCCACTTACCTCATAAATCCCGCCCGTTTATAGACCTCCAGACTAGACACTATGCGACACAACACCTTCCACACATACTGAAGAAAATTCTCACCATGCGACCTTATTATATAGTAAAAAACCAACTGACGACGTACGAAATAGTTAAAAGAGAGGGGGGACACTTTAAAGTGAATCCTGCATATATCCATATACAATATGGGTCGGGTTGGATATATGGATTATTTCGTTTATTTTTTAAATTATCGTTTTAATTTAAAGCGCATCTCCTAATTAAATTTTGAAATATTCACACAGAAAAATCATTTTGAATAGCTAAAACAAGTAATAGGCAATAATGAAGAAAATTAGAGTCTTTCCTGGCTCGACAGGTTTTGACAAGTCCGGACAAGTTTAGCGAACTACGAAAAACTACACTAGTTAAAATCAAAATACTGTATATTTAAAAAAGTATTGTTTAGGACTGTTACCTTTTTATTATCTTTCCCTAATCGCACTGTGCTTCTTTGATATACATACTAGGGTATGTAATTCCACAAGAATTTTTCTAAGTCCAACAAGGATAAAAAAAACAAGCAAATATCTCAAAAACTGAGCCTTTTATCAAAAAAATAAACGCAATTTTACCCCCAGACCTCCTGTCGACTTTTGTAACGCTTTAACACTTCAGGTACGTTTCAACCCCCTACGCCCAAGGGTCCCATCCCTCCACACCACAAACCCCGCAGGGTATACCTGTAAACTCGCATAAAGTAGCCAGAACTATTAAAATTTAAGCCACCTAAGTAGGTAGAGGGATACTCCCTGTAATGGCGGCCGTTCTCAACGGCCTCTACAGGGAGGATCCCTCTACAAGGGTCATTGACCCACTTACACAGTTAGGTAGACTTTCTCTTCACTTTTTACAAGGATATAGATGATGAACCGATGTAGTCATTCGATTTATTCTTTATTAAATTGAAAAAAAGTTTCCGGACCGAGTGAGGCATGAACCGTCAACCTTCCGAATAGAACTTCAACGTCGTATCCATCGAGCCACCGAAGTATATTAATAATTTTGCCTTTCAAGTCCGAGTCTTTCTTTATGCGGCGAAACAAACTGGCAGAGTGGGCAACCTGTTTGAGGTTTAAAGCTCAAAGGTAGTATTGTAAAAATAACAAAGTGATGATTTTAAGGACAGGATAAAATGTCATAATTTACTAGTTTTTAGAAATCATGAATCTCCACGTACGTATATCACTCACTTCTATTAAAATCTATAAATTAAAAATTTAATTACATCGTATTTAAGATTAAGTAGATAATGATAAAAATAGGACAGGGTTGATCTATGTATGATGATGTGAATAATATTGTACAGTGTCGCCATCTTAGAATAAAATAAAATATCTTTACCCAGGTCGTATCCGTAAAAGTACTAAGGTGTTAAAAAGAAACACTACAATAAATTCACGGGCATGGAGTCGAAAGTTATGGAAAGATTTAAACGAGCTCTCACTTTGGATAGAGAATTACGAGTAACGTAGTAGAACATTAAAAGAAAAGCGCTCGCTAAGTCGTCAGGACAAAATGACTAAGTACATGTGTTTATGTATTGAGGCTAGAGTGGAGAAGATATTAAAATAGGCTTGGGATGACGAACTTTAAAATAGGTTTTCCGACAAAATGGTGAAGGTGTTAAGAGTAACAAAGAGGGTTCGTAATATGTAGTTATTTGCGATTAAAAAAGAAGATTTAAGAAGTAGTTACAAGGACATGTAAGAACAAGACTATTTTCAATAAACTATTTTACTTTTGCGTACCCTAATATTTCTGTGCAATTTAATTATTTTTAATGTATAGTTCCACAGAGACCGATAAGATGATACATAAAATAGTAAATTAGTATCAACGAAAGAAAAGGCCGTGAATGTTACATTATACGGGTATAATATTTAATTTAATATTTATAATATTTGTTAATCCCATGTATATATCAAGTAAGGAAGAATATATCAAAGTAAGGGAGAATGCGGGGGAAGAAATGAAAAAGATGTAGAAATTGTAGCCGTAGAAGAATACGATGATGCTAATGAGCTGATAGTACGTCTGAAGTATTTAGAAAGAAGGAATACTTAGGGGTGTTAACACCCAAAAGTATTGGTTACTCATATTGAACTTCAAAGCCTGCGTTATAGAATTTATTAGCGCTAATAATTTTTATTTCATTCTGTATGATTTATGTTGAAATCTAACTATTAGAAAATGCTGCTACTATTTATTTAAGCACCTCTGTAAACCTTAGGTTTAGGATTTATAATAGTCTATTATAAAAATAATAAAATAAAAAATAACCGTACAATTTATGTTTTTATGTATTAATACTAAACTAAAATAAAAAGTGTTAGAAACAGACGTTTGGTATTATTTGTAAAATAACACACAGATATGGTATAAATAATAGTCTAAATATTATGATTAAAATTCCTACGATATCTAAAATCACATATGCTCCACACCTTATCCTCAATTATTTTAAACAGTGTATTTATATTTAATTTCAGCAGCTAGAGAAATTGTTCTGATATTGTTTTATAGAGATAATATATCGCCCTTACCGAAATGACTCTCGCGCCATTGATATATTTTCCTTATAACGTAAAGAAATAATTTTTACTTGTGTTAATAAATAGAACAAATGTACGGTGATTTCCGTTTGCTCCGTGTATAGTACTTGTTTTAATGGTAAACTAGAATAAAAGTATTAAAACTATCGTTGATATTTATGCTTGAAATTATGCAAGCAGATAAAGGTTTTTTATTTTAAGGGTATAGTACACTTTTTGAACTTAAAACATGATGCAGATAGATGCATGTAGGGGTGTATGCCTGCAAAAATAATGAAATTTAACACGTTCGTCTTAGTTAAAAAGCTCTGCCACCGCGACAAGGTGCGAACGTTTCGGCAGAGGACCCTCCTACCAGCCCCCTGTATGTTTACAGGTCTACATAAATTATGTCTTGCTAAACACCTTTTTGTTTTTATTTTTAATATTAAGGTTTACATTAAGCGCTATAGACTTTAAAGATTTTAACTAAAAATAAATACCTATTAGGTGATCAAATAAAACATCTGCTTGTGTTACTATCTTTATTTAACCCATCAGTGTAGTACATCTTACTTAGTAAAAACATTATTGCATTCACAACTAATACTATTAATAAATCTCAATTCCAAGTTGCTCCTGTTCTCTTAAAATACTCATAATTTCAGGTGTATTAATGCCATCCGTATTATTCTCTTCCAAACATCGAAATTGGTCTATCGTGTCGTTGACATCTGTGTACTCTAATATAGGACTCGCCGTCTAACTTCCTGAAGCCCCCCTCCCCATTTTTCTACTTCGTAGCCCCCATCGATAGTGTCTTGGCTGTCTTCGATTAATTTTCTCCTTTGGATTTCTTTTGAAATTTTTAAAAATTTTAAATATTTCGTATTTTTCTTTTTAGCCACTATATTATCCAATTCTTTATAAGTGCTTCGGGGAGGAAATAGCTTTTTAATAATATTTACATACTTCCAACCAGACGATGAACTAATGCGCTCACACCGTTTAAAGTTTCTTTTGTGGGCATTTGTTAGAACTAAAATGTTTCTATATTGTAGGAGGTCGCTATCGGTGTACTCTACAGGGTGTTCCTCAGTCAGGAGATTTAGTAGGCCATCTGTTAACTTAAACTCTACCCCACTAATAATTAGAGTATTTCCTTTAAAAACAGTTGGCACATTTCCAAGAAACCAGCTAGAGCACACCTCCCGAAATCCAAACACGTTTTTATTAGGCATTTCCATCAACTTTAAAGTTATTTTGCTGCTAGCCATCTTATCTCTTTGACGTCTAACTTGATAATGGAGCTTTCTTACTGATGGTAGGATATTTATTAACGCGTAATGGCGCCGTAACATAGACGTAAAATAGACGTAACATAGACGTAACATAGACGTAAAATACTAGTAGCATACATTATATTATATATAACCTTCACGTATAAAAATAGACGTAAAATAGACGTAACATAGACGTAACATAGGCGTAACATAGACGTAACATAGACGTAAAATAGACGTAACATAGACGTAACATAGACGTAACATAGACGTAAAATACTAGTAGCATACATTATATTATATATAACCTTCACATATAAAAATAGACGTAAAATAGACGTAACATATACGTGAAGGTTATATATAATATAATGTATGTTACTGATTTAAATGTTCAACTTTTTAATAGATTTTTAAAAATCAGGTAATATTTATTGACAAATTTTTTTAAAAATCTCACCAGCTTATTTTCAATTATTATTATTATTATTATTATTATTATTATTATTATTATTATTATTATTATTATTATTATTATAGTGTCTAATTATTAAAATCAAAAATTAAAAACAGATACAAATTTTTTACGTTTTCTGTTTTTAAAACCGTAGGGACTGAGTTGTAATTTTTAAAAAATTCCCTTTTTAACGAGTTTGGTTTATATTCTTTTGTCTCTGTTTTGGTTACTACCTCGTGAATAACAGTGCGTCCCGAATTTGATGTTAGGCGACTTGTATTGGGGTGTCGTCCTCGGATAAAATATGCTGGTAGACAGGTAGACCCAGGTAGGCAGGGAAATATGTGTAAAACAACCAAAAAATCAACATCTCAGCTCATCAGCAAACACGTAGCCCCTATAATTTGAAACGGTTTTAAAAATATCAAGTTTTTAATCGGTTTTATGGGGATACCAAAATTCGAACCCTCGATAAATAGGAGCTATTATTTTTCTCTGTTGGCTTAATTTATTCTTTTACACGGTATCCTAAAATATTAATACCAACTGTTGATAAAAAGCTATAAAGACTTAAATAGAATATAAATAAATAAAAATAAAAATATGACTGACGACATTAAGACGGAGAAAGAATAATTTCATTTTTAAAATATTTGTATTAGTTAATCTGAAAAATGTATCCGGAAAAGTCTGCTAAAATCACCTAAAAACGGCAAAAATCAGCTAAAAAGCAAAAAAATTCAGCTAAAAAACCATCAAAACAGCTATAGCAGCAAAACAGCTAAAACTAGTTAAGAACCAGCAAAAATCAGCAAGTTATACAGCTGATGACGTTACCAATGAGTTTTAAGGAGAAAGTATTAAAATACCGTACAGACATTATATCACACTTTTCTTTGAAAGTCATATTAAATTAAAATTAAAATCTAAAATATGATTGTAAATCTTAGTACACTCTATAAATCTTTTACCATCTTGTTCTTTTAAAATAAATATTCTCCATACCCCTAAAATAAAAGAAGCATACCTAATCAAAAGGTTTATGCAAAAGGTAAACGAAAGAAAACATCAAAACGTTAGTTGTTTTACTTTTATCTGCAGATACATATATATACCCCTAAAAACATGCTTGTCCAATGTTATAACGTCTTCCGAACAGTGATACTGTAGACTCTTTGAAGTTTTTGTGTTTGTTTCCTGAGAGAAAGGTAAACAGAGTTTTTATTTTTAAAATACGTATGCACTTGGCTGGAGAAGGTATAGAAGTTATTATTAATTCCGTAACATTTATTTAAATATTTGTATCATTCAATTAATCAAACTACAAATTTCTAAATATTTAATAATGTCCTGTAACGATTTACCTTTACCTGATAATCTCTATATTTTTTGTGAACAAGAGCTTTTAAATATTGATCCTTTTCTTGATTTACCCTTTGGCGATATCTTTGAGCATATTTCTGTTTTGGCTCCAGAAGGAACAAAAAAACTTAGTATTCCAGAGATAGAGCCCCCCCAAATAAATAACGAATTATGGGAAACTGTTGATTTAACAAAAGACAATACAATGTGTAATGTACACGATTCTATCAATTGTGCGATTTGCCCCTTAGCCCCCGAAGCTCTCAAAAAATTCTTTGTTTCTTGTGAATCTTCAAAGGGTCTGGGAAATTTTCGTGAACAAGAGCTTTCCTCTCACGATTTAAAATTTACCAATGACATTGAACAGTTTTCTGATTTAACTCAAGAAGAATCAAAGGAACAAAACTCTAACAATTTGTCTCAGATCATTGATTTAACTGGGGGTGAGGAGACTGTTGATTTAATCAGGGGCATAACAGTTTGTGTTGCTCATGATTATGTTAATTGTAAGATTTGCCCCTTACCCCTTCAGCCTCTTAACAGTTTCTTTGATTCTTCTGAAACTTCAGTTATCTCCTCAAACGAAAAAAATACTTTAGAAAACCTTGATCACCTGATTAATAATAATATTTCATTAAACGAAAAATTGAATACTACTATTTTAAATAAAAAACAGAAAAAAATAACAGACTACTTTCACAGGGGTGTATTTAAAAAACAGAAAAAAATAACAGACTACTTTCGCAGGGTTGTATTTAAAAATAAAAAAGAAAAAATAACAAATAATATTTTTTACGATAAAAAAGGTAAAGAGCTTAATACTCTTGTTGTCATGCAAAGAGATGGTAATTGTCTTTTTCGCTGTCTATCTCACAGTTTATTTTAAAAAAATCAAAATCTTCACAGATTAGTGAGAAGAGCAATAGTTTCTTTTGTGTTTGAAAATTGGAGCGAATATTTTGAAAGATTAGCAGTCTCAAGTGTAGAAATAGAGTATAAAACGGCACAGATGTATTTAGAGCATATGGGGAGAGACGGGGTTTACGGCACTGATTTTGAAATAGCCGTTTTTTCTAATATTTGTAAAACAACTGTTAATATTTACAAAGCCAACGATAAAAATGACCTGTATCTAGTTTATTCGTTTTATCCAGAGACTGAAGCTCAGGAAGAAATTAATATATATTTTTCTGGTCCCGAGAGGTCTGGTCATTTCGATATAATTCAAAACTATTCAACATAAGTATGCTAAAATTTTATTCAATTTCAAGTTTTCTATTTTCTAATAAAAAATATTTAGTAAAGTTATTTATGTTCAACGTGTAGAAAAACTATTTTACTTAAATTGTGAAATAATTAGCAAGAAAAACAATTTTTCGTAAAACGAGTAATAAGCTGTTTTGTGGTTTTTGATGATATATATATATATATATATATATATATATATATATATATATATATATATATATATATATATATATATATATATATATATATATATATATATAAGGATTTACAATATAATTACAAAATAATTAATATTATTGAAACAGATCCTATGCTCACCGAACTTAACTAACAAAGCAATAATAATTTATGAAAACTAGAATATTAGGTGTGATAAGGCGTCAGAACTATCTAAAATATATTTATTTTATTTTAAAACGGGTAATAAAATTCTGTTACAAAACTCATTTACATATAGTTAAGAACAGGAGCATAGAATAAAATAAAATAAAACTTTTAAATCGAACTCTTGTAAATAGTCTAAATATGACATGATGTTCTACACACATAGAAGCAGACCCCTTTATAAGTGAAAGTAAATTATTCTAAAAACAAATGCCTATAAAAATATATTTTTATAAAATTGAAGGATGGGGTAAATTTTAAAAATATTTATATAGAAAGATTAACAGGAGGATATAAAGATATAATTTTATAAAATTTAAGAGTGACGAAAATTTAAAAATTTTTCTATCAGTTTAACCCTACTACTATATATATCGCACCCTGAATGCAAAACCACCTTAACTCAAAAAAACCTGAACCCAGAAAATGGCTTTGGAAAATATTAAGTTTTTGCTTAGGTTTTATTATTGTAGTAGTATTGTGTACTTTCATGTATTATAGGGCATTCTTTATAATTAAGATTTATGTTAGTGTTGTATTATTAAAGATAACGAAAAGAGCAGTGATTTGGTATATAAATCTCAAAATCACCGAATTTTGAGTTATGTTGGTTTTGCATTCGAGGTGCGATATATATATATATATATATATATATATATATATATATATATATATATATATATATATATATATATATATATATATATATATATATATATATATATATATATATATATATAATATCGAAAATAATTTAAAAATATTTAAATTAAAATTAATATCTCTACTAAAATTATGACCTGTAATACAACTAAATAATTTTATTTCTCTATTATTTCGTTTTTAGAGTTTTTTACAGGGTTTTTAAACCCCCCCCCCCCCATTGTTCTATTTTTTACTTTCTGAGCATTTTTACGCATTTTTTTAATTTTTTCATCTTTACTAGAAATGATATTTCTATATTTCCTATTAACCTTCCTATATCTTTCTAGCTCCTCTTAAATAGCGAAAATTTCCAATTCTAATGCTCTACTGTCCCTATTATACACTAAATTGGTTTCTTTACCCTTTTTAAGATCACTATTACAGCTAGAAGATATATTTTTATATTCCTCTAACTCTTTCTCCAGGTTATAAATAGTGGTAGATTTTTCTTTGACAATTCGTGCATATTGTCTCATATCGTCTGCTATTTCTAACCTTAACCCCTTTATTTCCAAATTACGGCTAAAAATTACATTTACCAAAAGAAAATAAATATCAAACTAAAATTTTAAAAAGTCAAAATACCTCTTTACGATGTCCTCCACCAATAAAAGTTCACACCTACTCCTCCAAAATTCCACTTCCTCTAAAAGCTGAGTCTCAGTTTTCCTGTAACAGGATACTGAACTCGCCATCAAAAAAAATATGCACAAAATTACACGCATTTTCCAATCTTTTAAGCACCTTTACTTAATAAAAATTTGAAGAAGAATGTCGCGTAAATTATCGGTAAGGTAAAATATGCTTACCCCGGAATTTCAAAAGAAAATCAGCATAAACGGTAATTAATATAAAATCGCTTAATTATTAAAATAATTGCTAGAATAGGCTTATATTTCATTTATATTAAAATATATCTAATTACTTAACGAGATACCTATATTTTAAAAATAATACTTCTTCATTTTTTGCTCATTCAGGTAAATCTTGAAAGCTGAAAACAGCTCAAAGTTATACAGTGTATTTGAGTCTTGAGAGTTTGTACCCCTCCCCCTTTTTCACTGTCTATCTCACAGATTATTTAAAACAAGATCTTCACGGTATAGTAAATGTCGAACAAAATTTTTAAAAGTGAAAATACCTTTTTATGATATCATTTTCCATTTTAAACATGACACTTATCCTTAGATATTTTTAAAAAAGATGTGTTTCAGTTTATTATATATATATATATATATATATATATATATATATATATATATATATATATATATATATATATATATATATATATATACAGGGTGTCCCACGACGAACTGCCGCGATCGATTATGGAAAAAGTATAAATAGCAAAGATCTGAAAATTTGGTAACATACTAATGTCAATGGGGGCAATTCGGCTAAAATATTTTCAAAATGGTGGCACTTCCGGTTGTACCGGAAGTAGATATCAACTTGCTTATTTTAAATGGAACACCCTATATATTATTTCATTTTCGGATTTTACGTAAAATTCTAATCGCATTTCATGTGTAATCTCCTATACCTAGCTCTAACCGTTTTTGACATATTTCAAATATTATGCCAAAAATGACGTTTGCAGGCCGAAAAATAATTATCGATTTTTCCTACATGAATGCCTTGATGATTTAATTGGGGTTGGTTTCCTTGTGGAAGGGGATCTACTTTAGTAGACTGTGTTGATAATTTGGTAATAAATAAATACAGGGTGATCAAAAACTAACATTAAAAATGAAATTGAAAAAATCGTTAAAAGTCATTTTTTTCAAATGGAAGCCCCCTATTTTTATAATTTTACCCTACTCAGCATTAAAAATAAGGGTAAATTTGTATAAGGTTGTCTATTCCGAAAATCGATAGTTTTAGAAAAAATGGCAGTTTAACATTTTTCTATTGTAAAAATCATATACGGTTTTCAAGTTTTGTTATTAGTTGGCCATGACCGCGAGGCGCGGCCAAAAAAAACACTCGAGCACTACAGAAATGTCATTATTTCGTGCCATTTGACAATTATTGATAATAATCATGCCAGGGCGATTAAATTATACAAACGAAGATTATTTAAATTTGTTTATTATCTATGGGGAATGTAACAAAGTTTTATCAGGAACATGCGAGACATTTGCTGACAGATATCCAGATAAACAGAAACCGTCACGGAACAGTGTTAAACGAATAATGGAATATTTCAAAAATTCAGGGAAACAACTTATTTTAATAAATGTTCAAAATTTCCACCATGAGCTTTCAACAGAATTCTATGGATTGAGCTCTTTGAGATTCCTGTTTGTAGAGCCACTTGTCTTAATGCTGTCATAGGATATGCCGCAAAATATCCCAAAATTGCAATTTCGATATTTTCATCATTGAGAATGGGTTTTCTTTTATGCATTTTTGCCTTAACAGTGCCAAAATTTTTGAAATTTTCCATTATTCGTTTAACACTGTTCCGTGACGGTTTCTGTTTATCTGGATATCTGTCAGCAAATGTCTCGCATGTCCTTGATAAAACTTTGTTACATTCCCCATAGATAATAAACAAATTTAAATAATCTTCGTTTGTATAATTTAATCGCCCTGGCATGATTATTATCAATAATTGTCAAATGGCAAGAAATAATGACATTTCTGTAGTTCTCGAGTGTTTTTTTTTGTCCGCGCCTCGCGGTCATGGCCAACTAATAACAAAACTTGAAAACCGTATATGATTTGTACAATAGAAAAATGCTAAACTGCCATTTTTTCTAAAACTATCGATTTTCGGAATAGACAACCTTATACAAAGTTACCCTTATTTTTAATGCTGAGTAGGGTAAAATTATAAAAATAGGGGGCTTCCATTTGAAAAAAATGACTTTTAACGATTTTTTCAATTTAATTTTTAATATTAGTTTTTGATCACCCTGTATTTATTTATTACCAAATTATCAACACAGTCTACTAAAGTAGATCCTCTTCCACAAGGAAACCAACCCCAATTAAATCATAAAGGCATTCATGTAGGAAAAATCGATAATTATTTTTCGGCCTGCAAACGTCATTTTTGGCATAAAATTTGAAATATGTCAAAAACGGTTAGAGTTAGGTATAGGAGATTATACATGAAATGCGATTAGAATTTTACGCAAAATCCGAAAATGAAATAATATATAGGGTGTTCCATTTAAAATAAGCAAGTTGATATCTACTTCCGGTACAACCGGAAGTGCCACCGTTTTGAAAATATTTTAGCCGAATTGCCCCCCTTGACATTAGTATGTTACCAAATTTTCAGATCTTTGCTATTTATACTTTTTCCATAATCGATCGCGGCAGTTCGTCGTGGGACACCCTGTATATATATATATATATATATATATATATATATATATATATATATATATATATATATATATATATATATATAAACAACACAATTGCTATAAAAGAATTATGAAATAGATATAAAATGAATATTTAATATATATATATATATAAATATATATATATATATATATATATATATATATATATATATATATATATATATATATATATATATATATATATATATAGTAGAAAAATGGAAGATTTCTTGGCCTATAGGTAATATATTAAATGTAAATGCGAAGATTTACTTCTTCGCTAGTGCAGCGAGAAGGCCGTGAATGAAAAAAAAAAAAAATAATGAGGACTATTTTTGATTCTGGTCTGAGTGACCTCCTGCTATCGATTTCTGGGCCCTTACCCATCAGCGGGCAGGCTTACACCCAGGGTGGCTGAAGAACAGACCACGTTTTGACCAGAGTCAAAGAGAGTCCTTATATCCAAAATGTTCGGAAAGGATGGGTAAGATGTAGTGGCTCGCGCCAACTAGTTCACCCAGTGTTGCTCCAAAAATGTTTGGCTGCTAACACAAAACATACTCGAAAGTATGTCGATGTCGATGTCGAATTTCTCGACATCGACGGTACAAATGCACCATTGTACAACAATAGTAGAAAAATGGAATGGGTAAGGGCCCAGAAATCGATAGCAGGAGGTCACCCAGACCAGAATCAAAAATAGTCCTCATTATTTTTTTTTTTTTCATTCACGGCCTTCTCGCTGCACTAGCGAAGAAGTAAATCTTCGCATTTACATTTAATATATATATATATATATATATATATATATATATATATATATATATATATATATATATATATATATATATATATATATATATATATATATATATATATATTCCACACCATATCTCAGATTAGACTCCACTAGGGAAAAATGACATGCCTTGCCACAAAATGTCCCAAATTACGAACCACTCTGACAGCGTTACAAGCTGAAGCCAATTTTTTAGGATATGATCAGTGAATTTAAGGTTTTTGTCAATATGTATACCCCTCGAAGACGACGATTTTTACCACTTGCACGAATGCCATTTGTTGGAAAAACTGCATAGAAGCATATTTTTGGAATTTTTTTACAGACAAAATTAGATGCGCGAGTGCTATTTCCTGAATAATCACACATCACAAATATTTTTGTCTCGGTAATATTACTTTACCTTAATTTGGATTGACACCTGTTTGTCAAATTTTGCCTCGGGTTAAAATAATCGAATAAATCACTGACAGCAGCTGTCAAACAATGCTTTGTTTAAAAATCTTTTTTGATATTAAAATTATTGATTCCGATTGGTCGGAATTAAAACGAAAGGAATAGTCGAAGGAAAATGTATAGAAATAGTCGTTTTTAGAACAGAAGGACAGAAGTCAAACACAACACAACACAATGAACTAGTTGGCGCTTGTCGTCTCATACGCGGTCGTTTGCGGTCCAACGCAAAGAATTAATTTCGTCAAACTCAAAGATATTGAAATAAATATTTCAGCATTTTCAAAATTAAGCTTGTTATGTTGTGTGATGTTAGCATTACGGGTGTCTTAGTCAAATGGAAACTTCCTAATTATAATTATAATAATATTGTTATCTCAATGGACTTAAATAATATTATTGTTTTGTAGGCCTTTGTAGAAATTATTGAGAGTCATAAAACAGTCCGATATTTAAGTGATTCAATTTATTATGATCTAATGGGAGAGAGTAATAAAACCTAATTTAGAATGCAGAATCGTTACCGGATGGTCACGTTAATTTTTAGAATTTTAAAAAAGAAATACTTAAGATTTTATTGGGTTTACCTAAGTCAAAAGAATGTCGGAAAGAATGTTTTTTTTATACATATTTTTGTAAATCCGAAAATAGGAATTTCCCCAACAAGTACGTCTTCGGGGGTTTTATCTAGTTTAAGTATTTATAATATACATATAAGAATATAATCATATTTAAATTGTAATTGATTTAAATAAACTTTATTATTATTATTATTATTATTATTATTATTTTCCATTCTTAAGAAAAACAAACTCCTATCAAAATAAAACTTTTAGCAAATAAAGGTAGCATTTTTATTTATCTCTATGTAAACCCGTCAAATTCAAAGTCTTGACTGACTGACATGTCAATGCCCAAGCTAAACCACTGGCCCTAGCAACACCAAATTTGGACTATAGCTTCCTCATAGTATAGATTGTAGTTTATACACAGGCGGCGCCGGCGCGGCGGCGCCCTAGCACCTACCTACCTACCTATGTTGAATATAGCTCCAGCTCATGATATAAATAAAAGAAGATATGACCCCGTGCAAGCAGGCGTGGCCATGTACGTCACGCTGTGAGTAATTCCGCCATATTATGTCTGCGTTACATTTTTAAAAACTAAACACCACTTTCCACAAACGATTCCACAAAAATAAACAAGGTTAGGGGTTAGGTAGGCAAAGGATGATGACAGGGTAGATTCGGTTTTTGACTAATGTCTTTTTTTAGCCACAGGCGTGTTCGATTGACAAAATCGGATTGATCCGGATCAGTTGACGAACTTTAAGGGAATGGCAGTGCAAAGAGCTAAAATAGCATTGAAGTGACGTAAAGTGATCTTGATTGATCCAATTATTGTCAATCGAACACGCCTCAGGATCACAAAATTTTTCAAGTGAGCCCTTCTTTACCGTTTGAAATCAGCTGTTTGCAGCGGTGGCAACGTTGCTTCTTCAGTGTGACGGCCGCTTTATCTGGTGTGGTTGGGTTTGATAAGTTTGATTTTGTTGTTTGTCTTCGATTATATCGTATTTTGTTAATAATTCTTTTTATTAAACAGTAGGAAATGTTAAAAAACTACGCTACAGATATTATATTGTGTCAGTATAAAAAAAATTCCCCTGCGAATGGCTTGGAAAACTTCATTTTCGCGTATTCAAAAGAGCCGGTTTTAGCAAGAAAGTACATAGTGCAAAATTAATCAAAAATTTTACATAAAGAGGTATCTATAAAGGTCAGTATCGCCAAATTCAAGTAAGCATATGTGACTGTAAATTTATTTTCATAGTATAATAAATAATAAGTATTGGTAACGAAATTCTGAAGGCAAAAAAGGAGCCTTCTAAAGGGCATCAACTTCCAGCAAATTATCCGATTTTCTTTGCACCCACTCCGTTTTGGTCATTTCTAAATAATTTTGTTAATCAAATAAAAGGTTTTCTATCAACTAAATGCCCTAATATTCGGGAAACAATCAAGAAAATGAATTAATACTGGAATTTACATTACACTACCAATTATAAGATGTTTACCGATTTAAAAATGTGACGTCACAAACAAAAGCCTAGCGTTTTAAAAGTTTCGAAATTCGTGCGAAAATTTGCAGTTTTAAATCTTTTTTTGCTAATAAAACCCAAAATAATTGGAAAACAACAACCGCCATAATCATTTAATTCATATAGAGAATACAATAAAAAATATTTGGGGTTGATTTGAATTTCATGCATATTCCCTATTGCCACTAAAAAACCAAGGTGTTGTTTACTTTTTCATTTGTTTTTAACACTTAATGATGAATTAAACTAATTACACGATATGCTGTGATTAAAGTCATGTTTTTGGTCACATTTTTCATAAAATATTGGTTACTTTGGCAAAAGTTTATGTTCTAGTACAAGAAATTAAAAGAAAATTCCTTCCTTCAATATTTTAAAATAAAACTATATACACTTTTATTGCAGATGGGCATCTAATTTATAATAATGCTTACTCAGCAGGTACCTACCTTCACACACTAACAAAAAAATGTAGGAAAAATACAGTTCATCATTTATAACGTGGATTTTACCAAAAATTATCTTTCATCTTCAATACCATATCAAAATTACTCTTTATAATATTATTTTGTTGTTGGACTTATGCAAACATATTCTATTGCTCAAATTCTTGTTTGATAAACTATTCTTTATGGCATTATATTAAAACAGTTTTCCTACTGTAGTCTTCTATAAAAATATAGATATTCTGCTAAATTTCCTTCTGCTTACTTTTCTTCAATCACATAGTTTTCTTTAACACCTCTCTTAGTTTAAATAGCAAACCCTTTTGTGGGTTTCAAAATAATATAACAACTTGTAGAGGTAGGTACCTAGCACATGGGTGAAACTTGAATTGAATAAGTGGAAACACGACCGTTACACCATTAGTATGCCACCGTAAAAAGAGGTGGCACTGTAGGATAATTGTTCTGCAACCATCATTTCACTCAGTTGACGTTACGTGTGTCAAATTTCGCCGCGATTTGTGACAGACTGATAATTATTTTATAATTAAACATTCTATTTGTATTTTTTGATTAAACAGTTTCATTCCCTATTCTTTTTATATCTTTTGATTTCATCTATAACATAGAAACTGTTGCAAATTTTAGGATGGTTCATCACACAGGTATGTACGTTACTTATGTTTCTTTTAAATATTCGGTTCCAGCCTATTTATGCCTGTACCACGTACACTGTATAGATTTTCTTTGCTTGTTTTATGAACAGTTATAATTTTTTATTTAAAATAATATTTTCTGAACTGATGAAGTTATTGGTTTTTAATGTGCTTAATGATAATAGGTTGAGAGAGTACGAATTTCTATAGTCGCAAGAATAGCATGTGTACTTTTTTATTTATTTTGTTTTATGACCTCTCAACATAGGCGTTTCTAGGTGGGGGCTTGGGGGGGCTAAGCCCCCCCAACTCTCGAATTAGCCCCCCCAAATCCAACTGAGTGGCCTAGCCGCCTATATATAAACCAGGGACTTAAGCCCCTCAAATATGTAAACCGGGGGCTTAAGCCCCCCCAAAAATAGAGGTCTAGAACCGCCTATGCCTCTCAAGGTCAGTAGGTTTTGAATAGTCTTTTTTATTTCCCTTTGTCGTTTGCTTTTTAGGATAATGTTTTTAAAGCCCTATGCTGACTTGACCGGCCTGTCCATGGACACATAAATTGGAAAATTGGAATCAAAACAACAAAGAAAAAGTAGAAAGCCCTTTTAATGCTGTAAGTTTTTGTAAGAGTTGGTGGATAAAATACATACACTTTTGTACAGATTTTTAAGTGATCATGCCCACGAAACTAATTTAGAAGATAACTTTAAAACTAAATGCTCTTCAAGTCTAAATGAACATTTCTGTGATATTCATGACATGACACCAATACTCAAATAATTAACAAAATTATACGTCTCAATATTCATAAATTCGCGAAAGATAAATTACCAAAAAAACGTTACACAAAGGGGCATGATGATAAAGTTAAAAAATTCAAATCCAGCAAGTTAAATTGATAGGTTTTTACTAATTATTTTCTTTCCCTTGCATAAACTTCGTGAGCATTTACCATCTGAACAGAAAGACCAGAACAGCATAGCCTCAACGAGACATTTTAATTCGGATTGGACGAAATATTGGCAAACGTGACCATATCATTCCAGAATGTGACCAGTAATACCACAACGTGACCTGTGATACCCGACTGTGACTATCCTAATGTGACCTGTGATCCCCTAACATGACCTGTGATTCAAGAACTAGGAGAAAATAAAATATAAAGACTGTATGTAGCTTTCCTTGATTTTCATTTGTTAGGAATATTGATTTTGTTTAGAGAATATTATAATTTTTTATGAATGTTACATGTTATATCATTATTTTTTTACAGAGTGCAATTTTCATTTTATTTTGCAATGCCAAGAGCTTTATATTTTTGTTTACTCAGGACGTGGTTTTTATTTATAGAATTTATTTTTTATTTGTATTGTTATGTACATATGTATATACTGTTATTATTGTATAGGAGTTTTTATTGTATGAGAGTTCATGTTTTGTTTTAATAATAAAGTATGTTTAAAGAACGATGGTAAAAAAGGCTATTTTTTGCCAGTCAATGTATCAAACGTAAAAGATATTTATAATGGACCTGCTGAACAACGTGATGTGATTAGAATTTACTTGATCTTAAAAAAAAGGTTTTCCCGGAAGCATCTGGTAATTCTAATTGCGCCATCATGTTCAGCAGGTCAAAATTCACAAAAAATATCATTTTTGTCCCCTGCCTTAATGGACACAAAAGAGCCTTTTGTAACATTGTTCTTTTTGTTGTTTGTTCTTTAAGAATTCTGCTTTTGTTTAAACAATATATTTAATATCTGTTTTAACTGATGCTGGGTTGCAGGGCAGGCAGAGAAATTACTTAGCCTCGACTCAATGTTGTCGGTTAATTTTTTAAATTTTTCTTCCATGCACTCCCTAATTTTTTTATAAATCCTGGTAGACGATGTTTTTAATGCCGGTTTTACATTTGTGTAGTTATCCATTCCTTGATGAATTTCAGCATGCCAACATGAATTCGTATAAAAATAGGGATTATCTTTCAAGCTCAGGAGTTAACGGTATTTAGTAAATATAATCTCAACTTTATGAAAATTTACACATTTAGGTGCATGGAAAACTACTCGTATATAAAAGGAACTTGGGCTATTTTTTAATAACAATGTGATAACAATAACTGTTTGGTAAATAAAGCCTACATGCAACTTTGTAGTTTTATTATATAATTTATATTTTACATATTATACTGTGTAGGGTTTAGAAGTATCGGTATTTGATTGTTAAAGACTATTATTGTTTTTTACTTTGTAATTTCCTCTAAAATATAATTTAATCCGTAAAACCATCAATTTATAGCTGATTTTACTGAATACATAGTATTTTATTGTGCCATACGAAAAAAAAAAACAATAAATCGTCTTTAAAACAATCAAATACTAGCTTGAAAATAAATCAATATATTCAACATCACTTTTAAACTACCCGCCACGAGAAAACGACCTGGAGCGACATCTGAGAACACGGTGGCATACTAATTTATTGATTTTTATTTAAATTTCGTGTTTCTTCGTTTTTCTTAGGAGTTAACATTTCTAACCTCTTATATATTTTTTGGTACCTAGTTATTTTCTGAATTACCTTTGTCCTAACGTCGAAAATTATCTTATTTACAGCAGTAAAAACACTGGAATGCAAGCAAGTTTGTATTTTTTGTATTATGTAATCATTTCTTTTATGTTACTCACGGCTCTCTCGATAACAGAAAAATAA
Organism: Philopedon plagiatum; assembly: GCA_963971165.1. NCBI lineage: Eukaryota > Metazoa > Arthropoda > Insecta > Coleoptera > Curculionidae > Philopedon > Philopedon plagiatum. Next base: position 65,460,082 of record OZ020193.1, read on the forward strand.
AGGGCTTGTATGTAAACAAAACAAATCTAATATATATTTTTTAAAAAACAAACCACTATCGTGTAACCTAACCTCAAATATTTCAAGATTTAGAAGTAGCAGTGTTGCCAGACATTACTTTATTTGGTACTGGATTTTAATTGACAAAGTACTAAATTTAATGAAAATGTACTAGATCTTCACAAAACAGACCAGACAATGCACTGACACAGGAGATATAAAGAACCTGTACTTGGTATAAAAAAATAAAATATGTAATTATTCCCAATTTTAAAAATGAAACAATTACTTCCAGTCTCTGAAAAAGGTAGGATCTAATCTGCGGCAAAACAAAACAAAAAATACGAGAGACCTGTAAAATATGAGTTGATTATGGCCGGGTTTAGCCAACTACATAAACTTAATAAAGATTGTCTTAATTTATAAGCATAAATTTAGTGGATAATTAATGAGCGTGTTTACCCACCAACCTTAATTTAATATTTGGTGCTTAAATAATGACGGCAAACATTTGAAGCGGACGACAAACCTAACCTCAGTTTTATTTGGGGTTATTTGTTTCTGTTTTTTAAGATTTGGAATACCTATGCCTATGAATATGAAAGTAAAACGAATAGTAGACAAAAGAGCTGCTACGGCAATCAGCTTATCTTTTATCTTTTAAACATTAGCAATTTGCATAGGAGTAAATGAAAGACGTACTCGCATCAGAAGGTTTGGTGTTCGCCCTATAAACAGAAAAAGAAATAGCGAAGGAAGAAATAATATTAAACAAGTAGGAATAAGTACATAGAAAAATATTTACGGTGGGAAATAAGTAAACAATGAACAATGTGAGGTAAGTTTTTAAAACATAAAATGCGATTGCCATTAAACAGCTGATTTTTGTACCTGCGCTGTAAGCAATTTTCTTTAAACATAATACTTAATTTATAAAAAGTTAAAAGTTGGGAACTTTCAAGGTCGCTTATTATCAACTAAAGTTATGTCTTATGAATTAAGTAGTTGTATAAACCCAGTAATTCAAATACATGTTTTTAACTCTATGCTTATCTGCTAAATTAGGTTTATGAATTAAGATTATGTTTATGTAGTTGGCTAAACCCGCCCTATCTCTTAAAAACGTCGGATGGCATTTTCTACTAAGGTTTTGGCCCAAGTATACTAGCGTACTAGGGATATCCTTAAAAGGTTCTAGATCTAGTACAATTGTAGTAGACTGGCAACACTGTTCACCACCGGATCAGAGCCTGGCGTGTTCGACGGACAAAATTGCATCGATCCGGACGACTTTACGAGATTTAATCGAAATACGTAACTGAATCAAGAATGAATGTAGAACGAAATAAAATAGCGCTGGAGTGTCGCAACGCAATTTGTTTCATGTGCATATTCAACTTTCTTAAATTTAAAAATAACATTAATGCCACAGATCAAACTTAAAAAAAGCATTTCAATTATAATAAAATAATATAATTAAAATAAAAGTTTTTATTATGGAATATTTATCTAGTTTTACAAATTTCCAGGGAATAATGAACAAAGATATGAAGTAACTGATGTAAACTTATGTTTTGAAAAATCACAAAACACATTTTATTTATGTAAATAACAAATTTTTATTTAAAAACTATTTTAACATTGATGTCACCAGTAGGAAGGTACTAAGGTACCTATATTATTTTGAGCCAGTCTTTACATTACATCTTTGATATATTCTCTGACTTATCTATAACCTGTAACAAAAGAAAATGGAACACATATATTGTAAAAGTATACGTACCTACATGATTACATAGTAATCTTAATAAAACCAATATGCAAAACAACCCACATAAATAACTTGTTCATAGATATTTCATTCTTAAAAGCAACAATATGATTCATATGAGTATGATAAAAATGGTAGTTAAGTAAATGTGTAACAGAAAAATTCCCATCTTCAATCCCTGAATCTGTAAGCATGAGCAAAAAGTTTATTAAATGAGAAGTATTTTACTTCGAACTTAATTTTGAATGAATTTGTGGTGGATTAAATGAACACTCTACAGTTTCAGCATGCCACATGGTTACAAAAATTTTATTTGTGATCTGTACTACCTCTAATTAGGTTTATAAATTGACCAGGCTACTTACCCACAGTGCTGTTGCTAGGCTAAATTTGACTGAAGGCAAGCCAGGAATTTTACACCCCTATAACAAGACCTAATTAGCTTATAGACAATATAGTTTTTCTATTTGCCGCCCCTTGCCACAAGCACCCATTGCCTAGTCTGCCTACACCTAGCTATGGCACTGCTTACGCTGACAAAAATATTTTGTCAGATGCAGTAGACAAAAAATATATAGTTGCATGATACTATGTGAGAGAATATTAATGACAATATTTTACCTTATCAAGAAAATACCAACAAACTTCCAAATTTTTCCCCTGGTATTTCACCAAATATTGTGGCTAGGATAATCTCTGAAATAACATCTATTTAGGACTCCATTCCTCACATGTAGGTTTACCAAGCCTAACGAAATATGTTTATGATATTTGTTTGCCTTATCTTTCATTAAAGGCCTAGTTTTTAGGGTTAGGAATTCATATTCCTTAGAAATAATACAATCCTATTTCCAAGTAGGTATATAAATGGATAATAATGACAAATGGATAGTGTTTAAGGAAGCTGAAAAGCAGCAGATTTTTATGCAAAGCATTTTAACACAGGTTTTAAAAATTAATAGAAAAATTATAAAATTTTGCCAGCGTATACACTAGTTTACGGTTAAAGGGTGTCCATACTACTTACCTTGAAAAATGTATGTTTAGAAGTGTATTTTCTTCTATTTTTGTGTGAGTTTTCTATTCGCCTTGCCTATTTTCCCATTTTAACATACAAACATATTTTCTTTGATACAAAATAACTTCGCTTTTCAAAAAATACAAAACGCTTTGTTGACCACTTGTTGACATTGAAATCTGACGTTTGTCGCTCGACTTTTCGGAAACTGCGACCGCTTCCAAATCTAAAAGCCGATGTTAAGCGATTGCTGTTTCAAGTAGGCCTGGGCCGGCTTTGATTAAATCTTAAGTAACTTGACCTAAATTTAACAACGTGTTAAAATATAACACGTTGTTAGCTAATCACGAATTAAATGTTCTTTCTGCAACCCCCCGTTAATATTATAAACCACTTTACGATTAAACCATAGCAATACAATAATAAATGGTCAAACGTCAAACCATAGAAATTCAATAATGAACAGAAACGCTGTTAAAATACCTTCTTAATTTCAAAGACGGAATACGGAATGACTGAAAGTCCGCTGTCCGCTCTGTGTGCAGCGTTGCCAGCGCTATTACGTTCGTAACAGATCTGTTACGTAAGATGATTATCTATTACGCTATTACGCCGCTCAATAATCTATTGCGTTTTGTCGTTTTGTATGTTATAGCACTATATTCACTATAACATAACCACAAACAACAAAAAATCTAAGCGAAATCATTGTCATGTAAAATAAAAAGTAACAGGGCCGACACCGTCACAAACAAAATCGATAAGATAATATGCCCCTTACTACCAGACGGACTAAATCATGACTCTATTAAAAGGAATGGTAGACACAGCCAAAAATTTGAATCGTTTTACGTTACGGCAAAGAAAATTATAGCTACGCTACGACAGACGTAGCTATTATTTTCTTTGGTTACGGTTAATGCGATTTATCCGAGGGTTTATCAATTATCGCTCTTTTCATTGTACATAGTATAGTGGCAAGTGAAGTACCTACTTATTGAAAATATTTTTTCTGTGTTACTATTTTGTACTATGTACATATTCTAACAAATAAATACAATTTATTATATTAGTCAAAAAATTTAATAATTTTTCACTATTCTATTAGGCCTAGTATGGATTAACGCTCGGAGCGCTCCCCTATGTTTTGTCTTTGTCTATTAAGGTAAAAAGAACAAAGGTAAAAGATAGACGGAGAGGTTGGAGAACGCTCCGCGAGCGTCAAACCAAACTTGCCTTTAATATCTTCATCAATGCTGCAAAATTATATATTAAAGACAAAATCTAACAGAATGTACTGACTGGTGGTAGCCCTGCTTTTTTGGCATGAAAAGCTCCTTACTAAATTTTGAGGGCGCTACTGTGCAAGCACGGTGGCAAACTGTAACACTATATTCATGGGCGCCCCAGACTTTTTTCTCAGGGGGGCAAAATAACGTAGTGATATATACAAATTCACTAATAATTAAAAACAAAAAAAATCGGTCAAGTGCAAGCTATACTTGCAAAATTATTATTCCGTGCCATCAGCCCCCCACTTAACCTGAGCAAACCTCGACCGCCCGATCTCCGTCCATCTGCCGACAGCACCAACCCCATATCACATCGCGTATGCGCGGAGCTGAGTGTAAGGACAAAAGTTGTTCCTTACATCGTGAGAAATATTTTTTGTCGAGAAAAACTTTTTCTCTAAAACCAATCGTTCAGCAGTTATAAGGAAATAAACAATTAAATTGTTTATAACAATTGATCGCGCTACAATTTTTCAATCCTGATAATTTTGTCTCAATCTACATGTAACTCGGATTTTTTCTGTGCGATTCTTTTGGTGATGATGGTGGTGGACAGCAATTTTTAAGCATTTTTCCCGAAAAATATTTCAAAAAATGCATAAAAAATACATCAAATATATATTGTTGAATTCGTACTTCAGTACGCTTTCATTTGACACTCTACCCTATGCCCTTGATTTTTTTTCCATTTCTCAATTTACCCCCTAAAATTAACCCCCAGAATCAAAATTCAACTTTTTATACTTCACATCTATAATTGGGCCACCACACTCTATGTCTGTGCTAAGTTTAAAATTTTTATGTCGAGTACTTTCAAAGAAAATCTCCTGTGGCAGACGGACGGACGGACGGACGGACACCGAGGTGATTCCGTTTTGCTAATTTTAGCACGGAATACTAAAAAAACATGTTAAAAACTTCTTCATTAAATAAACATGCAGGTTGCAGAAATTCATAGTAATTTTGCCGGTTGCATTGAGTTAAGACTGAGCTTAAATAATATTCCTAATCCTAATTCAATTTTTTGTACGTGGCTTTATACAGATGTTCAAACATCAGAAAACTAGACAACATTTATCATAAAAGGAAATGTTATTATAAAAATAATATATACCTATCGGGCAATTCGTCCAACAAAAAATACAAATTATGACAATCTCACCCCCCCCCCCCCACCCCCCCCCCCCCCCCCCCCGGCCCTCCCCTGTGGGCGCCCATGACTCTATTGATAAAATAAAAATAATACAACCATGGGTTTAAGTGTAAAGAGTTTGAAGAGTAATTAAACCAAGCCACAAGTTTTTTAAATATAAAAGCCCATGTATATCTTGGTAACCTTAAATAAAGTCTATTACGGAGGTCCTTAATCTATTACGAAATTTGAATACAATTCATTACGAAAAAAAAATTGCTGCTGGCAACACTGTCTGTGTGTCCGCTGTTCTTCTCCGAAATCCGATACGGACGGACGGAGCCTAAAGCCGGCATCCCATGCATACGATTTCCGACGTCCGATATCCGAAAATTATTTGTTTTTCGTACGAAAATATTTCGCATATCCCATGGATCCGTTGTCGTGTCCAAATTTTTGTAAAAAAGGATTTAATAAATTGTGATAAGCCCCTTGTACCTCTCGATTTTTGAAAATGTTTCTCATCCAGAATCTTTCTTGGTCTTTGTTTTTTTCTAGCAGGTTTATATTTATTTTTTTGGAAAATTAACAAAAGCGATAAAAGTAGTACATTATTGGCACTACAAATAAATATGTTTTTACGACAATGCGTTAGATATCTATTTATTGTTAAATATCCCGAAATCACCCAAACCGAATAAAAATAAAAACAAAATGTCAAAAATGAAGAAAAGTGCGGTTAAATGACATCCGATATCGGACAAAAGTTAAACTAAGGGCGTGTACCGTTGTCAACTTCGGTTACGGTTTTGTGTCCCGTAAGTATCGGTAATCTGAAAAGTTGGCAGATTGGAAACGCAATATCTGTCATTAATGTTATTTTAATAAAACGATGAAGGCCTTTTTATTTATTTATTAACTATTAACTAACAAGAACGTGCTTCTACATCTTTTTATCCCAGAACTCTACTCTCGATCTTTCTAGAATATTCCAAAGAAAATACTTTTGCCTAACTTGTATTACATAGCATCGCCATCTATTAACAAAATAGCAAACTTAACTATAATAGGAATGGGCAAATGCCATAGTAATGGGCATACAGAAAGATTTTAGTGCATACTATAACACCCTCCCTCGCTAAAATCTTTTAAACCTAATATATTTCTGAATTTAACAAACGTGGGCCCTGGCAAACCTTTGGTCAAAATATCTGCCTGCTGATTACATGATTCTACATAAATTACATTGATTAATTTTCTTTTTATATATTCACAAACAAAATTAAATTTAAGATCGATATGCTTTACTCTACGATTATTAGACGGATTTTTGATTAATGCTAAACATCCCTGATTATCTTCAAAAAACGTAATAAGATCAATTTTAATGTCAAAATCAAGAAAAAGTTTCCTTAACCATAATCCATCAGTAACAGATGAACAAAGAGCTACCAGTTCCGCCTCCGTTGTGGATAATGACACACACGATTGCTTCTTTGTAGACCACATCAAAATATTTCCAAATATCTTAAAAACATATCCAGTAACGGATTTTCGATCAAGTGTGTCACCACCCCAATCTGCATCAACATAACAACATAAGCTAGCATTGGTTTGGTTTCTATGATATTCTAAACCTACGTTAACACTACCTTTTAAATATCTTAAAACCTTTTTTAAACAATTATAAACTTCATCCGAAGCTTTATCCTGAAATCGACTGAAAAAGTTAACAGCAAAACAAATGTCCGGCCTAGTACCTAACATTAAATACATCAAACAGCCAACTAATTCACGAAAAGGTTTCTGTCTTTTTACTATTGTCATTACACATATCAAATTTTATTTTAGGATCTATTGGTATAATTGAACTGTTACAATTTTCCATACCAAATCTCTTCAAAATATCTTGAATATATTTTGACTGGTCAATTTTTAATATACCTTGTTCTCTATCATAATTTATTTGAAGCCCGAGAAAATGTTTTAGCTCACCCTTGTCTTTTATCTGAAATTTATTCATAAGTTTAGTTTTAATCTGACTTAATTTATTTAAATCAGGACCTGTCAAAATTATATCATCGACATAAATTAAAAGAAAAATCTTTACATCATTTGAACTTAAAAAATACAAACAATAATCACTTTCTGATCTATTAAAACCAATTTCTAATAAAAACTTATTTATCTCATCGTTCCAACATTTAGATGATTGTTTCAAACCATATAACGATTTCTTTAATTTCAAAACTAAATTTGAATCACAATCTATACCTTGTGGTGGATATATATAAATATCTTCATTAAGCGTACTATTTAGAAAAGCAGTTTTTACGTCTAACTGTTGGAAATGATACCCAAACTGATTACCAATAATTAACAAAGCTCTAATAGTTGTCATTTTTGCTACAGGTGAGTATATATCATCATAGCTTCTATCCCTTTCCTGTGCAAATCCCCTAACTACTAACCTAGCTTTATACTTATCATCATCTTTATCTTCTAAGGTCTTATATGTAAAAACCCATTTAGTATCTAATAATGTTATGTTATTTGGTCTTTCAATTTTTTCCCAAGTTTCATTCGTTTCTATTGATTTCAGTTCATTCTCTACTGCTTTAAACCATTTTTGCCTATCTGACCTACTTTCTAAATCATTAAAACGACTCGGTACATCTTCAACAAAGCTACAAGCATCAAATGCCATGTACATTTCAAAATCTTCGTATCTTTTAGGTAATTTTCCATTTCGTTTACCCACTCTAATATTTTCTGTTAAAATCTCATTTTCTGCACTAATTTCATTCTCATCTTTATTCTCACAATCTTCTCTTTCTTTCCCTTTATTTTTTATATCCTTCTCTTTCTCACATTCTTCTATATCATTCTGAACACTTACAGATTTCTCTTTAAAATAAAATTTGTTCTCATCAAACTCTACATCTCTAGAAATGATTATTCTTTCCTTTTCTAAATCCCACAATCTGTACCCTGTTTGAGCATAACCTACCATGACACATTTTTTTGTTTTTGGATCAAATTTATTTCTAAATTGGTTTGAAATGTAACTATATGCAGTACTGCCAAAAATGCGCAAATTACTCACATTAGGTTTCTTTCCATAATATATCTCTGCTGGTGTATTACCATCAAGACTTGAACTAGGTGACCTATTCATTAGATAGTTTGCGGAGCGAATTGCTTCACCCCAAAAACTTTTGGGAATACCACACTCATCCATCATTGCTCGAGCTTTCTCAACAAGACTTCGGTTCATACGTTCAGACTTACCATTCTGTTGAGGGTTGTAAGGAACTGTATAATCTAAAATTATTCCACTACATTTACAGTATTCTAAAAATGCCTTGGAAGAATACTCACCCCCACCATCACATCTAAATTTAGAAATTTTACTACTAAACATTGACTGCACCATACTGACAAACTCTTTAAATTTTTCAAAAACATCACTTTTATTTTTAATCAGATATACTGCAGTAAAATTAGAAAAATCATCGATAAATGTGACAAAGTAATTAAAACCATCATAAGTGGCCGGAGTAATAGGACCACACACATCAGAATGAATAATTTCCAAAATTCTCTTACTTTTTGTTCTACTCCCATATGGTAACTTAGACATCTTACCGTTTACACAAGGCTCACAAAATTCAACTTTCTGAACTTTTATGTTTTTGTCTAATCCATCAACTACATCATTTTTAATCATTTTTTCTAAAGTAGAAAAACCCATATGACCATACCTTTTGTGCCATTGCATAAATTTATTGTCAACACTTTCAACATTTAAGCACTCTTTTGATCTAAAAAACTGAAACGATACTTCATATAAATTATTCATTTTTCCAAGCATAATTAAACCTTTTTCTGCAGAAATAAATTTTACTTTACTATTTTCGAAAATTACTGAAATATTAGCAATATCTAACCTTTTAACCGACAATAAATTTTTACATAAATTAGGAACATAAAGTACATTTTTCAAGGTACATTTTATTTTTTCATTATTAAGTAACTATGGAATACGCTTCGATGTTACCTACGCCAATGGCAAACAAATAAGTGTTATCTTCAGCTATCGCAATTTTTTGAGGTGTTTTAAGCATTAGCAAGTCTGAAAAATAATCCTTATTGTTAACCATATGATCTGTACAGCCAGAATCGATAAAAAATATTAATTCTTCCTCTATTTCTACTTCTACTATTTTATCTTTATTGTCCATCAGTCCCTGTCCCATAAAACAAACACTTTTGTTAGTATCCCTTTCTTGACTGTCCCTATTATTACCGTTACCTTGATTTACATCTCTATTAGCATTTTGATCTTCTTGCATAGTGTTGTTTACATAGTGACCATGGGAAAACTGTCCTCTACTTCTACCTTGATTTCTGTACCATCTACCTCCAGCACTGCCTCTTGAACCTCTCGTAAACTGACCTCGGTTTTGACTATATTGCCCTTCACCATTTTGTCTATATTCTCCTGAATAACGGCCTTCACCATTCTGTCCAGAATATCCTCCTCGTAAACTACCTGTCTGTAAATACTGGCGCCCTCTATTGGAGTATTGAAAAGGCTTCTTGCAGTCTCTTTGAAAATGACCTTCTTCACCACATCGATAACATTCTTTTCGGGTAAAAAATGCATGTTGTGATATACCTGATGAATCTCCAGCACGGTATCCTGATACCTTCTGCTTCTCATATTCTGATAAGAGTTTCGTTTTTACATCTTCATAGGTTGCACTTGATAAATTTTCAATCACAGTTATAATAGTATTGTACGATTTTGGCAAACTCAACAGCAAACTGCATATCACATCATCGTCACTTATTGTGGCACCTGTGGCCTTTAACTGTCGTACGATCCCTTCATATTCTAAAATGTGTTTCTCTAAACATTCACCTTCTTTCATTTTTATCGACATCATTTTCTTTTTTAATAGCAGTTGTCCTTGAACCCCTTTCTTTTCATATCGTTCTTTTAATGTGCTCCACATTTTGTAGGTTGTTTCTTTACCTCTAAGCCATTCTAACTGTGAATCCTCAACGCATTGAACTATCAAAGATTTTGCCTTACGATCAAGTTTCAAGAAAGCATTTTTCTTATCTTCCGATAATGTATTAATATCTACCTCTTTTTCTATATATTCAGCTACTCCATTTTCTGCTAGAATCATCTCTATTCTAAATTTCCAGTTGTAATAATTGTTTCCATTTAGTGGTTCAATGCAATATCCTTTTGCTTGGGCCATGATTTCACTTTTACTTTATTTTTTCACTTTTCTGCTTCCCTTTTTTATCACTATTTAAAATTCCCGTATTTCCGAGTAGCCTGGGCCCATAACCTGTTATTTTAATAAAACGATGAAGGCCTTTTTATTTATTTATTAACTATTAACTAACAAGAACGTGCTTCTACATCTTTTTATCCCAGAACTCTACTCTCGATCTTTCTAGAATATTCCAAAGAAAATACTTTTGCCTAACTTGTATTACATAGCATCGCCATCTATTAACAAAATAGCAAACTTAACTATAATAGGAATGGGCAAATGCCATAGTAATGGGCATACAGAAAGATTTTAGTGCATACTATAACAATTAATGTCACCGAAGAAACCGAGCGATTAACCAGGTTTGACAACGGTACACAGCCTATATTTAACTCGTACGACGCATCGTGGATTGTTAAAAATATTCGGATGAAATTTGTCGCCAAAGTTTTCAACCAATGAAGGCACCGTCGGATCATCGTATCGTCGGAAATCGTATGCATGGGATGCCGGCTTAACAGATGATGCCATGTTTCCAATCGGAGGGCAAATTTTATTATTGATATTTTTTATTCTCGCAATGAAAGATAATTTGATTTCTTTAAAAAAAAGAGCAGAGTAGGAAAAAATTCAAAAAATCTATTTCCCTAACATAATTTAAAAAGAAAGAAACCATTTTTATAAGCATCTTGTTGTTGCTTGTAATCACAAACCCCCTTTGTAAAGAACAATATTTCATTTATGTGTTAATCAATCGGCATTAGGTGTATTCCTTTCACCCCAAGGAGGAGCTCCCGTACAGCTCCTGAGCAGCACACAGTTGTTCCATTCAACTGGGGCATCAAGCACCTGAAACGTTCGAGCCCTATCCCCCCTGCCCTCTCGTGCATTACTTTATGACTTGAGCTTAATGTCAAACTTGTCAATTGTTCCTTTCGGAACGGTGTCGAGTGACTCCGGGGCGTCAGACACCTGAAAGGAATATTACTAATACGGCAATAGTAATATTACTTTCAGGTGTCTGACGCCCCGGAGCTACTCGCCCCGGAGTCACTCGACACCATTCCGAAAGGAACAATTGACAAGTTTGACATTAAGCTCAAGTGATAAATGATGCACGAGAGGGCAGGGGGGATAGGGCTCGAACGGTTCAGGTGCTTGATGCCCCAGTTGAATGGAACAACTGTGTGCGGCTCTGGAGCTGTACGGGAGCTCCTCCTTGGGGTGAAAGTAAGACACCTAATAATATCACCTGATTGTCACCATCTCAGATCCTGAAACTTTTAATACGGATTATCGCAGCTGCCACTTGTCACATTTAGTTAGCGAACTTGCCATAGAGGTCCTTGCTTCCATTCGACAGACAACAGATACGTCAAAATTAGACCAATCAGGTTATTTTATTCTCGATTGTCTTGCCTTTGTCTTGTCCGTCAGCCATTTTATAATTTCGTGAACAGATGAAAATTATTTTATCTGTGATTTTAATCACAATTCATCGGCTTAGAAAAGCAAATTAGGGCTTTATTACTTTTCCAGGTAAGCGTTCTTTTGTATTAAAGAAAAATATAGCCTATTATCAATACATGTCTTGAAACATGGTTTTCTATTACATAGTTTAGTAAACAAACATTTTTCCAGGTATTTTAAATTTTAAATTGTACGTGTAGTTTGTTTAAAATATAGTTTTTTCGTTACTTGTTATTTTAAAGTGCAGTTATCAGCACAGCTGTAAGCAAAATATACTTTGAGCATTCAAAAATAATACACACTCGAATGTATTTCCAATACCAAAATGTTCCGAAGACTAGACAAATAATAATTTATTTATTTATTATATGGTTTATTTAAGTGAACATAATTTCGTAAAAATAAATAAATGATGAAAGTTGGCAATAGTGAATTTGACCATTTCTGGTTTGTGGTCTTTGTGTCATAAAGAATGATTTTAATCAAACTTTTTTTTTATTGTAGATGTAAATAGACAAATCAGATATTGTAGTTTGGTAAGTATCATTTTCTTAATCATATTTAAAACATATTTCGTGCTAGGTGTAACTATTTAGATGATTTTAATTCCAGAACATTCAATGTGATTTATATTTTTATTATATATTTTCTGCTTGTTGGAAAAATTCATTTTGTAGTTTGCCACCCATACCTACATCTTACTGTCTCTGTATTTTCTCTAACATGGCTGCAGTCATAGCACCTTCTTTCTTTGGCAGAGTTTACTACTCATGTAAATATCCATCATGTAAGAATTCCTATTACACTAATGTTCCAAAGGATTATAAAAATAATTTTTTTATTTCCCCAAAACTCTTGCCTCATTAGAAGCTTGAAAAACAGCTAACTAAATAAGTCCTAAAAACTGTGCCAATTTCTGTGTATGTAGAGACCATTTTTCAATATCAGATTTTTTATAATGGCGATGTCGGGTACAAAATGAGCATAATTATTCAAACAGATTACAGGTATTTTCTGAAGAAACATCCTCTGGAATTAAAAGCCTTTCTGAGCAACTGCGATCTTGACAAATATGCACACTCTGTTGGTCTGGAGCACAAGCTTTTTAAAATTTACCGTAATGAATTTCAAAAATGTGTTTTTTGTGACGAGCACAATATTGTTAATGATATAGTAAAATTTAATGTCTGATTAAGTCTTTACAAATATTTAAAAGAAAAATAATGAGGATAAACCTATAACTTCAGCCAATTCAGAGTTAACGGGTGCTCGTCTAGACTTATACGTTTATTTCCGAAGTGAAGACCGGGCATATTCAGGAGGTTTTTACGATGCTCTTTACATCCCTCATGTGATTGGTTGAAGCAAGATGGCGGCCTTTTGCTTTTAAGTTTTACAGACTGCATTTTACTGCTCGGCATACAAGTTACAAATAATAGCAGTTACGTATATCAATTGATGCATTTTACGAGAAAATATTCACTTGCTGGACTATAACACAAGTTGTTAATTGGTGTACATACGTTTGTGTGTAGCATCCTTACGTTAAGCTTCGGAATACACATACCCACGTCTTGACGAGTACACTTTAACTCTGGATTGCCCTACTGGACACCACAGAACAGGTTAGAAACGTTAAGAGCGTGCTAATTGGTCGCAACAGTCACGTTGATTGCAATGGTGGCGTCCCCTATGGCGAGTCCGGAAGTAATTATGGCGGAAGCGGGACGAGGTGCGAAGCCACCATATGATCAGTGTAAAGTTTGACAAATGGGGGTAATTCCAGAGACGGCTTCTAACCTAGTTGGAAATAAAATTAGGAGTCGATTTGAAAATAAAATACAAATATTTATTTACCCACATTGTGTTATTTGAAAGTGCGAGATACGAAAATATCATACAGGGTGTCTGAAAAGTCTTAGCATGGGCAAATATCTTTACTATTAATAAAGATAGCGACACCAAATTTTAGTTGTACCTTATTGGTTGATAAATCTACGTTTTTATGTAATTTGACTTTTTCAACCCCCTTGGGGGGTTACGCTAGGGAGTTGAGGTCGAAAATTTTGATTGCAAACCTATGCCGTGTGGCCTCTTCGTTTAAAAATCTTCAAAAAAGAAACATTGTTTTAGTATTTTAGTATTTATTTATTATTGTAATTCATTTTTAAATGGCAAGCCTATCAAAATTATAACTCGTAAATCGTATAATCGGTCGGGGCAAAAGTCGACCATTAGTCGACCTCTTGTGCCATACAGCACAAGTCGGCGCTGCTATTTTTTGTTTTGTGGGGCACTTTTTTCTAACTTTTCTCCAACTTTAATTCTTCATTTGTCGTTGTTATATGTTTTGTTTTTTGACATCTGCGCAGTAGATCAAAATGCGTACCACGCGCAAACCGAGCGTGCTAGACATGCGTACGCAAGTTCAGGAGATGTACTTGGGTGTCTACATTCGAACCTATTCACTTGTAAGAATATATCCCCAATAGTTAAGGTACCACTACGTAGTTAACTGTATAACTTTTTCCCAAGGTTTTTTCGACTTTATTTTTCGTTTTTAGCCATGTGCGCAGTAGACCAAAATACGTACCACGCGCAAACCGAGCGTGCTGGACATGCGCACAGACTTAGGAGATGGACTTTGGTGTCTACAGTTGAACCCATTCACTTTTCAGAATATATCTCCAGTAAAAGTACCACTACGTATTTAACTTTATAACTTTTTTCCCAAGATTTTTTCGACTTTATTTTTCAATTTCGTGCCATGTGCGCAGTAGACCAAAATGCGTACCACGCGCAAACCGAGCGTGCTAGACATGCGCACGGAATTTCAGGAGATGGACTTTGGTGTCTACATGTGAACCCATTCACTTTTAAGAATCTATCTCCAGTAGTTAAGGTACCACTGCGTATTTAACTTTATAACGTTTTTCCCAAGTTTTTTCGATTTTATTTTTCTTTTTTTGCTATCTGCGCGGTGGCAAATAACGAAAAATACAGTCGAAAAAAACTTGGGGAAGAAGTTTTACCATTGATCAAAATGCGTACCACGCGCAAACCAAGAGGGCTAGACATTCGCACGAAATTTCAGGGGATGTACTTTGTTGTCTAAATTCGCAGTGGTACCTTAACTACTGGAGATATATTCTTAAAAGTGAATGGGTTCAAATGTAGACACCAAAGTCCATCTCCTGAAATTCCGTGCGCATGTCTAGCACGCTGGGTTTGCGCGTGGTACGCATTTTGGTCTACTGCGCACATGGCAAAAAATGAAAAATAAAGTCGAAAAAAACTTGGGAACAAAGTTATTAAGTTAAATACGTAGTGGTACCTTAACTACTGGAGATATATTCTGAACAATGAATGGGTTCAAATGTAGACACCAAAGTCCAACTCCTGAAATTCCGTGCGCATGTCTAGCACGCTCGGTTTGCGCGTGGTACGCATTTTGGTCTACTGCGCAGATGTCAAAAAACAAAACATATAAAAACGACAAATGAAGAAGTAAAGTTGGAAAAAAGTTAGAAAAAAGTGCCCTACAAAACAAAAAATAGCAGCGCCGACTTGTACTGTTTGGCACAAGTGGCCGACTAATGGTCGACTTGTGCCCCGCCCGATTATTCGATTTACGAGTTATAATTTTTATAGGCTTGCCATTTAAAAATGAATTACAATAATAAATAAATACTAAAATACTAAAACAATGTTTCTTTTTTGAAGACTTTTAAACGAAGAGGCCACACGGCATAGGTTTGCATCCAAAATTTTGGACCTCAACTCGCTAGCGTAACCCCCCAAGGGGGTTGAAAGAGTCAAATTACGTAAAAAAGTAGATTTACTAACCAATAAGGTACAACTAAAATTTGGTGTTGCTATCTTTATTAATAGTAAAGATATTTGCCCATGCTAAGACTTTTCAGATACCCTGTATGATATTTTCGTATCTCGCACTTTCAAATAACACAATGTGGGTAAATAAATATTTGTATTTTATTTTCAAATCGAATCCTAATTTTATTTCCAACTAGGTTAGAAGCCGTCTCTGGAATTACCCCCATTTGTTAAACTCTAATGATCAGTTAAAGGCCAAATTAATGTTTTGACATTTTATAACCTTGTATTTACATAATGTTTTTATTGGACGTTTATAAAAGAATTTTCAGATAAAATATAAAAAAATGACAATCTAAAACAAATATATAAATACAAGGCATAAAATATCAAAACATCAATTTACCTTTAATGTCGATACAAAATTGTATCGTATTTAAAAGTAACAACAAGGTCCTATTTTTACTAATTTCTTCATTTAATCAATATAAAGCATAACGAAATGTTTATCAAGTCATCTCATAACAACATGGCTCACGTGAGAATGTTAACGCAAGGTAAAAGTCACAATGGGGTGAAGGTTCTAATCAGATTTCTTCAGTTCCGTTAACATCACGTTGGGCTTGTGTGGAGGTCCAATTCCATCGAGCATTTAACATGAAACAAAACGAAAACTTCGGCAGAATCATCTTGTACACTAAGTACCTAATAGTTATTTATATTACACAAATCAGGTGCACTATTTAACTTTACTCAATAAGTGAATGGTACATAAAAAAAACTCTGGTTAAGTTTCACCTTTTTATTACTGCTATTTATTTTGCTGTCAGTAAAAATGTTGTGCTTTCTACAGTGTCCAGTAGGGCAATCCAGAGTTAAAGTGTACTCATCAAGACATATGTTTATTTTCCGAAGCTTAACGCAGGGATGCTACGTACAAACGATATCTATACCAATTGAGAACTTGTATTCAGTAAGCTGTTTTTCAAGCTTCTAATGTCGCAAAAGTTTAGGGAAAATAAAAAAAAACTTTGTTTTTATAATCCTTTGGAAAATTAGTGTAACAGGAATTCTTACACGAGTACTTAACTCTGCCAAAGGAAAGAAGCTGCTATGACTGCAGCCATGTTAGATAAAATACAGAGACAGTAAGATGTAGGTATGGGTGGCAAACTACAAAATGAATTTTTCCGACAAGCACAAAAAATATGTTAAAAAATATATAAATTATATTGAATGTTCTGGAATTAAAATCATCTAGTTACACCTAGCACGAAATATGTTTTAAATATGATTAAGAAAATGGTACTTACCAAACTACAATATCTAATTTGTCTATTTACATCTACAATAAAAAAAAAGTTTGATTAAAATCATTATTTACGACACAAAGACCACAAAACAGAAATGGTCAAATTCACTATTGCCAACTTTTATCATTTATTAATACGAAACTTGTTATTTTATTATTATTAGTCTACTCTTTGGAATATATTGGTATTGGAAATACATTAGGGTGTGTAGATATTACTTTTGAATGCTTAAAACATATTTTGTTCACATACTTGCTGATCAAGCCTTTTATATAACTGCACTTAAAAATAGCAAAAAACTGCACATTCTAGAACAAACTACACGTAAAATTCAGATAAAACATACCCAGAAAAATGTTTCTGTTTACTGAACTATAAAATGGATTAAAACGTAACAGAATACCATGTTTCAGGACTGGTATTGACAATAGGCTAATGATTTTTCTTTAATACATAAAACATCACTTACCTGAAACAGTAACAAAGCCTTAATTTACATTTCTAAGCCGATGATTTGTGATTAAAATCACACAGAAAATAATTTTCATCAGCTCGACATTAAAAATTAAAATGACAGATCACACAACACACAAGGCAGATGAATGAATAATGAATACGAAAAAGACAAGGGAGGGCGAGACAATCGAGAATACCTGATTGGTCTAATTTTGACGTATCTGTTGTCTGTCGAATGGAAGCAAGAGCCTCTATGGGAAGTTCGCTAACTAAATGTGACAAGTGGCACCTGCGAGAATTCGTATTTAAAGTTTCAGGGCCCTGCTGGACACTATAGAAATCACAACATTTCTACTGACAGCAAAATCAATAGCATAGAAAGTTGGAACTTAACTAAAGTTTTTTTTATGTACCGTCCAGTTAATGAGTAAAGTTAAATAGTGCACCTGATTTGTGTAATATAAATAACTATTAGGTACTTAGTGTATAAGGCCTGGGTTACCCAACTTCGTAATTTTTAGTCCTTAATTCTTAAGCATTTCGTAAAATTTGAGTGAGCTATTAGATCAGGTTTATCCAGTTTCTTTATTCTTAATTTTTATCTCTTCTTTTTCCAATTCTTCTTTTTTCAGCTATTGACAGTTGGACAATACATGTCAAAATTGACATAGGAAATATAAACACAACTTGTTTATTTGTGTTATAAATAGTTAAATTCAATATTAAAATTAAATACAAAAATCATGAAGACTGTCGTCCATCACCAAACGTCAAATTAACCCGAATAACAATGTCATTTGTCAAGATCTGTCTAAAACAGCTGAACAAGCCGCATGCGCATTTAATATTTCCTTAATTCTTTATTCGTAATTCGTAAAAGTTAAAAATTGGCAACTTTCAAGGTCGTTCTTAAAAATTAAGGATAAAGAATAAAGAATTAAGAAACTGGGTAATCAGTGTCACTTAATAGTACATTGTGAACTTGCTTATGAGTTAGGAATTAAGAATTAAGAAGTTGGATAAACCCGGCCCAGTAAACCAACTACAGTTTCAGAAACATATCTGAAACCATAACTCCGAGATGTGAAACGTTTCGTATTTTTCTTCAGAGATATTTGTAAAACATCCCTGAAACCATAAATGACCTACCTAAAATATGTTTCACTGAAACATTTCAAAGATTGATTTCTGAAACATTCTTGAAACCATAAGTGATCTATCTCAAACACGTTTCACTGAACCATTTCAAAGATCGATTTATGAAACATAACCAATTTTTTATATGTTTGTAAATGAGAATCAGCTCTCTAACTACCTGACGATACCTTATATTATAAGGATATGAAACAAATGATGTTAAAAACAGCTATTCTCTCCGGGCCATATCAGTGTTGCCAGCAGCAATTTTTTTTTCGTAATGAATTGTATTCAAATTTCGTAATAGATTAAGGACCTCCGTAATAGACTTTATTTAAGGTTACCAAGACTTATACATGGGCTTTTATATTTAAAAAACTTGTGGCTTGGTTTAATTACTCTTCAAACTCTTTACATTTAAACCCATGGTTGTATTATTTTTATTTTATCAATAGAGTCATGGGCGCCCACAGGGGAGGGCCGGGGGGGCCGTGTCCCCCATGAGATTGTGAGATTGTCATACTTTGTACTTTTTGTTGGACGAATTGCCAGATAGGTATATATTATTTTTATAATAACATTTCCTTTTATCATAAATGTCTAGTTTTCTGATGTTTGAACATCTGTATAAAGCCACGTACAAAAAATTGAATTAGGATTAGGAATATTATTTAAGCTCAGTCTTAACTCAATGCAACCGGCAAAATTACTATGAATTTCTGCAACCTGCATATTTATTTAATGAAGACGTTTTTAACATGTTTTTTTAGTATTCCGTGCTAAAATTAGCAAAACGGAATCACCTCGGTGTCCGTCCGTCCGTCCGTCCGTCTGCCACAGGAGATTTTCTTTGAAAGTACTCGACATAAAAATTTTAAACTTAGCACAGACATAGAGTGTGGTGGCCCAATTATAGATGGGAAGTATAAAAAGTTGAATTTTGATTCTCGGGGTTAATTTTAGGGGGTAAATTGAGAAATGGAAAAAAAATCAAGGGCATAGGGTAGAGTGTCAAATGAAAGCGTACTGAAGTACGAATTCAACAATATATATTTGATGTATTTTTTATGCATTTTTTGAAATATTTTTCGGGAAAAATGCTTAAAAATTGCTGTCCCCCACCATCATCACCAAAAGAATCGCACAGAAAAAAACCGAGTTACATGTAGATTGAGACAAAATTATCAGGATTAAAAAATTGTAGCGCGATCAATTGTTATAAACAATTTAATTGTTTATTTCCTTATAACTGCTGAACCATTGGTTTTAGAGAAAAAGTTTTTCTCGACAAAAAATATTTCTCACGATGTAAGGAACAACTTTTGTCCTTACACTCAGCTCCGCGCATACGCGATGTGATATGGGGTTGGTGCTGTCGGCGGAGGGTACCGCGGCAGATGGACGGAGATCGGGCGGTCGAGGTTTGCTCAGGTTAAGTGGGGGGCTGATGGCACGGAATAATAATTTTGCAAGTATAGCTTGCACTTGACCGATTTTTTTTGTTTTTAATTATTAGTGAATTTGTATATATCACTACATTATTTTGCCCCCCTGAGAAAAAAGTCTGGGGCGCCCATGAATATAGTGTTACAGTTTGCCACCGTGCTTGCACAGTAGCGCCCTCAAAATTTAGTAAGGAGCTTTTCATGCCAAAAAAGCAGGGCTACCACCAGTCAGTAGATTCTGTAAGATTTTGTCTTTAATATATAATTTTGCAGCATTGATGAAGATATTAAGGGCAAGTTTGGTTTGACGCTCGCGGAGAGTTCTCCAACCTCTCCGTCTATCTTTTACCTTTGTTCTTTTTACCTTAAAAGACAAAGACAAAACATAGGGGAGCGCTCCGAGCGTTAATCCATACTAGGCCTAATAGAATAGTGAAAAATTATTAAATTTTTTGGCTAATATAATAAATTGTATTTATTTGTTAGAATATGTACATAGTACAAAATACTAACACAGAAAAAATATTTTCAATAAGTAGGTACTTCACTTGCCACTATACTATGTACAATGAAAAGAGCGATAATTGATAAACCCTCGGATAAATCGCATTAACCGTAACCAAAGAAAATAATAGCTACGTCTGTCGTAGCGTAGCTATAATTTTCTTTGCCGTAACGTAAAACGATTCAAATGTTTGGCTGTGTCTACCATTCCTTTTAATGGTGACTACAGAGTCATGATTTAGTCCGTCTGGTAGTAAGGGGCATATCTTATCGATTTTGTTTGTGACGGTGTCGGCCCTGTTACTTTTTATTTTACATGAGAATGATTTCGCTTAGATTTTTTGTTGTTTGTGGTTATGTTATAGTGAATATAGTGCTATAACATACAAAACGACAAAACGTAATAGATTATTGAGCGGCGTAATAGCGTAATAGATAATCATCTTACGTAACAGATCTGTTACGAACGTAATAGCGCTGGCAACGCTGGGCCATATGCCCCTCCGAGCGATGCCGCTGGATTACACACCAAAATGTGCCGGATTTTGAAGTTTGACTAACACTGTTAGACAACAAAATACTTGGTTTGACTGCAAGAAGAAGAAACTACCAGGAAGCCTTTTCTTTACAGGATAAACGAACATACCAACCTTCCGAAACAGCAATCTTAAAACCTAAACATGTCGAACTGCATAAGCAGTCTCACACAGGCAGCGCCATCCATTAGCACTTTCAAGCAGTCGGCGGAGTAATTTTTAGAAAATATTTTTGAAACATGTATGAAACCTTCAAAAGAATGTTTCGAATGTTTATAAATATTACCAAATTGAAACATCCCATAAACGATTCGTGTTTAAGAGCATTCATCACCAGCTGAAACATGCTAATTTGTTTCAAAGAATTGCACCAAAACTAACCAACGAAATGATACGAAATTTTGGAAATATATTATAATTTTATAGCAAAATGAGGGAAAGTCATTTAAAAAGAAAAATCAAAAAATTATTTTTAAAATTTTTGTTATTTTGTAATATTTATTTTTTTAAAAGACTTTCCCTCATTGTTCACGATTTTCTCTATAATTTATGCGGAGATCGAATTTTTGATTAAACCTTTAGTTTTCTGTAAAACTTTGGAATTCCGTAATTAATGAATTTTGGAGAAAATCGCGTAGCTTTTTCGGCAGTTAACACATTTTGGCAACACAGCACGCATCGTACGACACCGGGAGCAGTCTTATTATTAAGATTAGCGTGTGATTGTGATTTGGATTTTCGGTGTATTTAAATAGCTATCATGGGGCGGACTAGAAAGAACGAAAATTTATGTGTCAGAAAACGATTATGTTCATCCACAAGTCGCAAAAATAGACGACTTTCTATGAAAAAACGGTAAGTAGTGTGTGAGTAGTTCT
Organism: Philopedon plagiatum; assembly: GCA_963971165.1. Lineage (NCBI taxonomy): Eukaryota > Metazoa > Arthropoda > Insecta > Coleoptera > Curculionidae > Philopedon > Philopedon plagiatum. Next base: position 65,482,165 of record OZ020193.1, read on the forward strand.
ACTGGTTATGGTAGGTATATATGATTTATATGAAATTAACCGATATAAACACGTAATAGTCTAAGATCCGAAGTAAGCTCATCCTTCACCGATCTGCTTACCGGATAAAAAGTATTTTTCATCAAACATAAGATGTTAACAAATATATCGCGAATGGGTTGCCTAATGAAATATGGTCATGGCTATCCTTAATTAAAAATACTGTAACTCATTTTTTGTTTAATATTTCACTCACTTGCTTACCAAACGAACTTAATACACTAATCGAAAGTACTTATAAAGCATAAGGAACATGCAAAAGTTAGGTTGCCTACTTTTTTTCGGTCCCTATACCGGGTTGCCAGGTACTTATAAACAGGTGAGTCGATTCTAGTAATTTGTACTCATCTGCTTTCTCTTTGAAACTATATTAAAATAAAGATAATTTTATTGCGATCACGGTGGTATAAGGTTGCCTGCGAAAAATCGGTCATGAATCACGGTTGCCAGGCTTTGAAATTTAAAAATTGGGGCAAGCGATGCGCGACAGAGAAGCATTGCGCGTACTATTCGGTGCGATAGAGGAGGACACAGCATAGCAGCTGCGCGTGACGCGACGTTCGGATGAAAGAGAAACTTTTTTTACATGACACTAATGCCGAGTTGTAAGGTTTAAGGCATTATGCCGAGTTGTACAATAGTGGCTTAAGCTTAGTTCAACTAAAACTCGGTTCAGACTTAAACCTTCCCATATAAATTGCATTGCTGTCAAAAATGCCTTCAATTTGACAGCAATGTATTTGTTATGGGAAGGTTTAAGCTTAAGCTTAAGCCACTATTGTACAACCCGGCATAATGTGTTCATCATTTTACATACATTTTACATACCCTAATTTCGTTCATATTAAAAATCCAAATTTCATTTTTGGGTTGAAGCTTTAGTTGACAAAAACACATTTTTTGCCATAAAAAAAACAATTGAATATTGATTGTGGTTTCTCCGGAGGTGAGTTTAAGTTTTTATTTTCAATGGCAACCTACCAATTTTTTTTATACCATTAGATAGCTCTTTAAATTCCCTTTTCGGTGACATAGGTATCATAAGTGGTAGTTTGCTCTCAAAATGGCGACACTGGAGGCATTTTTCTCAGTTTGAGTAGGTCGCCATTTTGAAGTCCCTGGTTGTTTCATTAAATAACTCTGTAGTTTCGTGAGGAAGACTGTTTAACTTTTATTTTTTAACATCATTTCTTTTTAAATAATTGGTATCTGCAAATTTATGTTTTACTAATAAGTATTGCCCATTTTTAAAGCAAATTTTCACCAAAATATTAAATAGAAAGGACCAAAAGTAAAATAGCCGTCGCGTAGTACATGTTACTAATTACCTAAAATTATCAAAAACACATTTTAACGGTTTTTTCTAAAAAGAAAGTCAAATAAACAAGACAAAGTACGTTAAAAAGAACATTTATTTAACATAAAATCGGCTATGCATTTACCTAAGTTGGCGTTAAAAAACAGCCCACTTAGGTAAATGCATAAATCTGATTTTATGTGTAATAAATTATAATGTTAATCTTAACGTACTTTGTCTTATTTGATATTTTTTGGAAGAAAACCGGTAAAATGTGTCTTTTTGATAATTATTATCAAAAAGACACATTTTACCGGTTTTCTTCCAAAAAATGTCAAATAAGACAAAGTACGTTAAGAATAACATTATTTATTACACATAAAATCAGATTTATGAATTTACCTAAGTGGGCTGTTTTTTAACGCCAACTTAGGTAAATGCATAGCCGATTTTATCTTAAATAAATGTTCTTTTTAACGTACTTTGTCTTGTTTATTTGACTTTTTTTTTAGAAAAAAACCGTTAAAATGTGTTTTTGATAATTTTAGGTAATATAATAAGTAACATGTACTACGCGACGGCTATTTTACTTTTGGTACTTTCTATTTAATGTATTGGTGCAAATTTGCTTTAAAAATGGTCCATATTAAGAAAACATAAATTTGCATACACAAATTATTTTAAAAGAGTTTTACAAAATCATTTTAAAAAATAAAAGTTAAACAATCTTCTTCACTAAACTACAGAGTTATTTTATGAAAATAACAACCAGGAACTTCAAATTGGCGATCTACTCAAACGGAAAAATCACTCCAGTGTCGCCATTTTGAGAGCAAACTACCACTTATGATATATTACCGAAAATGGAATTTAAAAAGGTATCTAATGGTATAAAAAAATTGGTAGGTTGCCATTTAAAATAAAAAACTTAAACTCACCTCCGGAGAAACCACAATCAATATTCAATTGTTTTTTTATGGCAAAAAATGTGATTTTGTCAACTAAAGCTTCAACCCAAAAATGAAATTTGTATTTTTAATATGAACAAAATTAGGGTATGTAAAATGTATGTCAAATGATGAACACATTAGTGTCATGTAAAAAAAGTTTATTATAAAACAATAGAAATACATGCATGCGCACTCTCCTTCATCCGAAAGTCGCGTCACACACAGCTGCTATGCTGTGTCCTCCTCTATCGCACCGAATAGTACGCGCAATGCTTCCCTGTCTCGCATCGCTTGCTCCAATTTTTAAATTTCAAAGCCTGGCAACCGTGATTCATGACCGATTTTTCGCAAGAGTGTTCACAATAAAATTATCTTTATTTTAATATATGTTTCAATGAGAAAGCAGATGAGTACAAATTACTAAAATCGACTCACCTGTTTATACCTGATGGCAACCCGGTATAGGGACCGAAAAAAAGTAGGCAACCTAACTTTTGCATGTTCCTTATGCTTTATACTTTCGATTAGTACCTATTAAGTTCGTTTGGTAAGCAAGTGAGTGAAATATAAAAAAAAATGAATTACAGTATTTTTAATTAAGGATAGCCATGACCATATTTCATTAGGCAACCCATTCGCGATATATTTGTTAACATATTATGTTTGATAAAAAAGACTTTTTATCCGGTAAGCAGATCGGTAAAGGACGAGCTTACTTCGGATCCTGTACTATGATTAAATAAAATAATATAAACCAAGCGCCAATTGAACTGTTAAATATAACATTTTGATCCATTTTTGACACCCCGTACATCTGAAATGACTTGATAGATTTTAAAAAACGAGGTAGATTTGTTCTCTTTGGCACAAGAAGCATACATCAAAAGTGCGTAATTTGTGAAAGGAATTGATTTCTAATGAATCGCTCTCTCAGAATTTTTCTCGGTTTTAAAATCAATTAAGCTGTTTTAGATTTACGGGATGTTCAAAATGGGGTAATATGTTACGTTGACGCTCTATTGACCGTGAACTTCGGATATAGCAAACTCCGCTTATTACGTAGGTTAGGTTGAATTCAAAATTATTTCTAAACACCAAAACCTTTAAATCAGGGTAAATTAATTATTACAGTTTCTGTTAAAAACTGGAGAATATTCTTTTTCTAGAATATTCTTTTTTTAGATAAAACGTGATGAATCCTTTTGGCAAAATAAAATGTTGCCGAAATTAAGATTTTTTATGACAATTTTATGTTTCCTGAACTGGTTGATCCGCTTTTGCCAAAAACCCTACCCATTGGAGATAACATATGTGAAGGAAAAGTATCTTATATTATTCCATAAATTTGTTGGCTGTTATGTCATTAGGTAGTATTATTTTATAATATTACACATTTATTAATGCACTTTTTCTTATAGATACGTACAAAAAAGAAAGAAAAATGGCTGCCAGTCTACCTACCTATCTGTTTATGTATTTCTGTCTATATCTATTTTTTTACAACTTTTATTTTTTCCAAATAAATAACGAATTCTTGAAAATTTTTCTTTAATTTTTAACGATTCCCATATGATAGACAAAAAGATTAAATAAACAAATAAGACATACAATGAATAAAAAGAAATCAAGATCAATAATTATTATCAAAGAATGTCCTATGTCCAACATTTAATAGTTTGCGATTATTTACAGTGAAAAGTGAAATAATTTGAAATCCTAAATACATAATATAAACTTGCTCAAAAATAATCAATTATTCTTCAAGAAATCAAGTCCTGTCCTAATACAACTCACGACGGCGAGGTCGCGTCGCGTCTCCGAATGGCCATGTTGCCAGATTGCTCATTAACATTGATTTACGCTCTTCATTGGCGAAATCCCGAATCGGAGCACGCGGTCCACTGATGTAGGCTCTTAATGGAACATTTCCGAAACATGTATGAAACCTTCAAAAGAATGTTTCAAATGTTTATAAGTAAGACCAAATTGAAACATCTCACAAATGATTCGTGTTTACTGGGGGCCTAAGATGATTTTGCCGAAATTTTCGTTTTGTTTCATGTTAAATGCTCGATGGAACTGGACCTCCACACAAGCCCAGCATGATGTTAACGGAACTGAAGAAATCTGATTAGAACATTAGAACCTTCACCCTATTGACAGTGGACTTGATAAGAATTTCATTATATTTCTATCGACTAAATTAAGAAATTAGTAAAAAACAGTAAAACTGGGACATCGTTGTTTTACTTTTAAATACAATACAGTTTTGTATTGCTTTTAAAGGTTAATTGATGTTTTATGCTTTGTTGTATTTAAATCTATGTTTTAGCAAATAGCCGCTATTGACATTTTTTATATTTTCCCTGAAAATTTTTTTATAAAGTCCAATGAAATATATTTTAACATCATTTAAATACAACAAGCTTATAAAATGTCAAAACATTAATTGACCTTTAACTGGTCAGTGATCATATGGTGGATTGCCCCGCTTCCTCCATGAGTACTTTCGGACATACAACCAACGAATACTAATACAGGAAGAAGACCAACTAGCGTTGTTATGTGTCGCAGCACGGATCGAGTCGAAGGTCATATGAAATGTCAGTCAAACGTCAAATTACAGCGACAATTAGTCTGGACGTTTGGGAACGGTGGCGGGATTGGGAACTAAAGGTGGCGCAGGCGCAATTTAAAACTTCATATTTTTGGTTATTTTAAATATTTTAAAGTAGCAAATAAAACTTAAAAAATTATTTGGAATCAAAACCAAATAGGTTTGATGCCAAATAAATTCATAAGTTTAAATCCACTTTAAAATATAACGTCTAGCATGAATATGAAAAGGAAAATCAAACTTAATGAAGTTGAGATAGGTAACTTTATTACCAAAAAGAAACACAAATATAAACATTTCATCAATGGCTTAAAACGATGCAACACTTTATAGATACTCACCCATACCTAAATTTTAAAACAACACAATTTATAGAAATGAAAAACAATATACATTATATTCTGGTCGTTTTTTTTTATAAATAACATAAACCAAGAACACGATTTTCTCAAAATTAATTTAAGGCATACAGAAGAAATAAGACAATGTAAACTGAGCATACCTAAGAAAAAGTCCTTAATCATAATCACAATCCTGTCAAAAAATAGACGTAACTTGTATTGATAATGTCAAACCAAATAAGTTAGTCTTCGCTTGGGTAGTCTGTGCTTTTGGACTCCTCATATGACATGAAAAAGAAAAAAGGATTTCAGGCTTTTATAATACAATACATTACAATATTTGTCACGTTTGCTCAAACAGTCCGATATTCTTCTGTGAAACTGTAATCGGAATTTTTGTCAAAAGAATATTTTCAATAATTTTTTAGAGTTTTGAAACCTGTAAAACCTAGATGTGACGTTAATGCACTAGAACTGAAACACAAATACTTAATACTTAGACACTGTAAAATATACCACTGAGAAATTTATAGATATGAAATAAAGCTACATTACCATGGTTCGTAGGTCGATTCTTTGTTTTGTTAAAACAAAATCTATAATAGTCCCTGCTGCAATATACTTGTTTCCCTGTTGTGATCCTACCCACAATTCAACAAGAAACCTAAAATTAATGAGTACATGACTATTAACACTTTAAGTACCTAAATTATAACACACAACTTATTTAGGAAAGATACTGGAAGGTTACTTTTACAACAATTTTATCTGTATAATAAAAGAAAAATTCACTAAATACATGATGGCTACAATTGATTACTACTATCGCCAAGAAAAAAGTTATGTTCATTGCACAGTTTTCGTACAAGGCTGATCAATTGTATATCAACTTTTTTTCACATAATATGAAGGTACAAAAGAAAATTGCTTCTGGAATATATATACCAACCAAACCTTTTAGTAGCTTACCTTATTTTTGCTTTAAAGAAAACAAGTTATATGCCATCATAATAATACAAGAGAGGAATTTTATTTAAATGGCTGATTGATTGAAGATTTTATTTAAAAGATTCACTGAAACACTACTTTAAAAATTCTACTGGTAGCCTTGTCGAGCACTCAATGCAACACACGAAATCATTGGTGTAATATTCGAATTGTTTGTTTTTGAAGCTTAAAAGCAAAGAGTAAATAGGTGTCCTATCTATTATTTGCTTATAAACACGGATTTTTAAGACGTTTATGCTTATAAATGAAAAATGTCATCACTTCCTTTCCTTCTAAAGTTTGTATGATTATACATTTCGGAGCATTTCTTCTTGAAAAACAATGGCATTGTAATAAAAGTAACCCATACTACCAACAAAATATTTGAATTACTTACCTGGAAGAGAAAAAATAATCCATCTTCTTGTTAGAATGCTGTAATTAAATAAAAAGCTACTGCAAAGCCAAAAATGACCAGCAGCCATTTTTACATCTTTATGGGCGAGTCCACTTTCCAGACGGCCAGACCGGGAAGTAGGGTGGTAAAATAATGAAATTGTTGATTGTTGAATTGGTCGCCTATAACGCACCCATCTCTGTCTGTAGTATCGGTGGTTGAACATTTAAAAAGAGACAAAGAAAAATTTGTATGTCCGAACTTTATTTGAAAAAAGTTTGGCCGGTACGTATGTCGTAACTAAGCGTGTTGCGATACTTGCCATAAGAAGTTTCATGGGGCTGCATACAACGGAGGGCGCCACCATTGAAATCGACGTCACAACCGTTGCGACCAATTAGCATGCTCTCAACGTTTCTTACCTGTTGTTCTGTCGTGTCATATATTTTTTATTTGGATCATGTGTGAAAGCTAATTTTAATAAAATTATATCGATTTGGACGATATTGACATCGACCTATTCATCTCTCTAATCTCAGAATAACCTTACACTTACAACCTCTATTTGTATTTTTTGCTTACAACATTGACCACGTAGGAAACCGCCAATTTACGTAAAAATTTAATTTTCCTTTTCCAAAATAAAATAAAAAGAAGGTAAGCTAGATACTATAGTATCTTTTAATTGCCAAAATATGCCATCAGATATTTTTAAAGGCAATGAGCACCACAGAAAAATACTGGGTTTCTTAATGAACAATACAAACATCAGTTGATAAACAAAAATGTAAACAAGGAGTGACAAATGGGTCCGGAACGCTTTCCGGACACCCGAATTAAGAATCTTTTCACATATCATCGAAAAATAAGGATTTCAAATAGTATATTTCTGCAAAAAAATTTGCGGAATATTCAGTATTTTTCTTAAAAAAAATTATTGAAATTTGAAAAATTGCACAATAAAATGTCAGTTCTATGCGGTGGTGCCAAAATTTTATACCCACACGTATCACGCAGTCACAGTAAAAACTCAACAAAGATAAAACAAATTAAAAATATACTGATGAAACCTAAAACTGAGCAAACCTGTCCGAGAATGTATTTCACAACTCCTTGGCCACAAGAAGAAATTATATTATTTTTAACAACAGCTTTAATGCCTAATTTAAAAAAAAAAGAATTAATACACCAAAAAAATTACAAATGTGGCAACACTGTGTTCCCATAAATCCAAAACGTCATTCAAAATTGATTTTTACCATAACCTCAAATATGTTGGCAAAACATCAGATAGGTGATAAAAATCATGTTTTTTTACTAATAAAGTAATTTCTGAGTTAAAATATTGCATTTTCCACATTAAAGATGATTTATAAACGTAAGTAGCATCGATATCAATAAAGAAAAGTGTTAAAATTCCAAAATTAAAGGTGTCCGGATAGTGTTATGAAACCGTGACAAATATATTAAGAATGTTTAAATGCATCATTTACTGCATTTATTTACTACATATGAGTATTTAGAGTATAATCGAGGATGATAGTAAATGTCTTCAAGGTCTTGGTAAAAGAAAAATACTGAAAAAAAGTTGCACTGCTGTACCTACTGCTAGCCCACTAAAGGTAAACATATATATGTAATAATTTTATCAGTGCTATGGTAATTTATTTCAGTATCACAGTGTCACTGCCAAGGTTCAAACGCAATCAGTATCAAACACATAATCGTACAGGTAAAGCCTCTTCCATTCAAAATATTGAAGAGTCAGATAATCAGTAAGATTTTAAATGGAAAAAAGTACACCTCTAAAGAGAAGGACAATACATCGTTTTCAAAATGGAAAACAATTAGCACAATTAGGTAACAAGCAAAATGAATCAAAAAGCATATAGTTATCAACATTATACTTATACATATTATAACCTTAAATAAGGTGTTGAACTTAAATTCTTACCTTTCTTGTACTCATTAACAAATTTTTGTTGTAAATCTATCAAAACCATTGAGCATAACAGTTCTTTATTTATACTACGGGTTGATATAGATTTACAAAAATTGATTGTTTTGTTGCTATAGTTGAAGATACTTAAAAACTGGTGCTGCAAAGAAGTAATTTTTGCATTACAGGCAAGAAAAGGGCAGAGTGCTGCCCCTGTAGGAGGCTGTTACAATTGAGTCTAAAGACCAACACCGTACCTACATATCCAAAATGAATGTTTTTTGGAAAAATAAAAACCTGACTAGTTTCCTGCTTGTAGTTTAGGATATAACTATATATATATATATATATATATATATATATATATATATATATATATATATATATATAATAAATGTAAATGCGAAGATCTACTTCTTCGCTAGTGCATATATATACATATGTAGTTTAGGATATAACTATATATATATATATATATATATATATATATATATATATATATATAGAGAGAGAGAGAGAGAGAGAAAGAAGTAATTTTTGCATTACAGGCAAGAAAAGGGCAGAGTGCTGCCCCTGTAGGAGGCTGTTACAATTGAGTCTAAAGACCAACACCGTACCTACATATCCAAAATGAATGTTTTTTGGAAAAATAAAAATATATATATGTAGTTTAGGATATAACTATGTATATATATATATATATATATATATATATATATATATATATATATATATAGTTATATCCTAAACTACAAGCAGGAAACTAGTCAGGTTTTTATTTTTCCAAAAAACATTCATTTTGGATATGTAGGTACGGTGTTGGTCTTTAGACTCAATTGTAACAGCCTCCTACAGGGGCAGCACTCTGCCCTTTTCTTGCCTGTAATGCAAAAATTACTTCTTTGCAGCACCAGTTTTTAAGTATCTTCAACTATAGCAACAAAACAATCAATTTTTGTAAATCTATATCAACCCGTAGTATAAATAAAGAACTGTTGTGCTCAATGGTTTTGATAGATTTATATATATATATATATATATATATATATATATACATATATATATATATATATATATATATATATATATATATATATATATATATATATATATTGAAAATACTATTCTCACACTACGCCAACGTGTTGTCCAAGGAATATCATCCTTGGTGGTTCAAAGACCTGATATCACAGGTACAAATGAACCGTGCCACCCCGACAACCGGTTTCGATACTGTTAGATCTCATTCAGGCCGGGGACAGGCAAATTGCTCTGTGTCGAGCAGGTGTTAAATGGTCGAACCAACCGATATATATATATATATATATATATATATATATATATATATATATATATATATATATATATATATATATATATAGGTATATACAGTGTGACCAGTAAAGTCCGCATCATATGGGATTTTTTTTTATTAATAGCTTTATTCGAAATTTGACTTTGGCATCAATTTCTGCTTCGATCGAGATGAAAATTAACCAAAAAAATAGTAGTCACGTGATTCGTATTATCTGCCAGATCTTAATTTTTTCCAAAAAAAAAATTAAAAGTTGGGTTATTTCTCAAAATATCGAAAAAAGTTATTAGAAAAAGTTTTTCTAAATGCAATTTTTAGCCCATATGCAAAATTTCAGCTACATAAGATAATTTTGATTTTTTACCCATTTTTGTAAATAGCACCACTGTTGCAAAATAAGACTCAACGGAACCTGCATAAAACTTCTTATTTTTGACAATGCTTTATTCCAGACACATTTTCTTTAAAGTAGCGCCATATTAAATGTGTGTTTTTCTACGAAATCCAAATAGGTATAACTATAAATATATATGTATATATATATATATATATATATATATATATATATATATATATATATATATATATATAGAGAGAGAGAGAGAGAGAGAGAGAGAGAAAGAAGTAATTTTTGCATTACAGGCAAGAAAAGGGCAGAGTGCTGCCCCTGTAGGAGGCTGTTACAATTGAGTCTAAAGACCAACACCGTACCTACATATCCAAAATGAATGTTTTTTGGAAAAATAAAAATATATATATTATTATGTAGTTTAGGATATAACTATATATATATATATATATATATAGTTATATCCTAAACTACAAGCAGGAAACTAGTCAGGTTTTTATTTTTCCAAAAAACATTCATTTTGGATATGTAGGTACGGTGTTGGTCTTTAGACTCAATTGTAACAGCCTCCTACAGGGGCAGCACTCTGCCCTTTTCTTGCCTGTAATGCAAAAATTACTTCTTTGCAGCACCAGTTTTTAAGTATCTTCAACTATAGCAACAAAACAATCAATTTTTGTAAATCTATATCAACCCGTAGTATAAATAAAGAACTGTTGTGCTCAATGGTTTTGATAGATTTATATATATATATATATATATATATATATATATATATATATATATATATATATATATATATATATATATCTTTTTTATTGTTTCTTTCTTGGGATTAGGTTCATTATAAAAACATTTTTTTTTTATTATTTTTTATTAAAAGTCCATTGACGTTTCGACCCCTTTTCGGGTCATTTTCAAAATGTTTTTTTTATTTGGTTTGTTAAAAGACCTAAAAATACATTATTGGTTAAAATTTTTTTTACAAAAACACAACAATACGACAGTAAAGGATTAAAATTTGGACATATTATTTTAAAATTCTACGTTCTTAACAGTAAACATTTTTCTACAATTGGAAGATATTTTTATTATACGCACCTTGAAAACTATAAGGTCTTAGAAGGACTAATCTGTTATTTGTTATCAGACACATTAAAACATACCAGAGTATTTTACGTGGAAAGAGAAAAAGCCGTCGTTTTTTTTTTTTTTATAAAAAATGTAATCTATTGATTTGATATTAAGAGGATATGACTGATGTTGGTTAAGAGGAGATACTTTTTTTAATTTGCTGTAATTAAATTAGCATATATGCGGCTAAGTCCTCCTATATCTGTTCTGTCATTCAGAGCATTTTTATCTTTTTTTATTTCTATCATTTCTTTGATGGATAATTTATAATAGTTCTGATCTTTATTTAGAATTCTTGTTTGATTGTAACTAAAGTCATGTTTTGTCTCTCTTACATGTTTACTCAGAGCTGTTGATGTGTTTTTTGTATATTTGTGTCCGTTAAGTCTGTTCTTTAGTAACTGAGATGTCATCCCAATATATTTTTTTGGACAATTTGTGCAAGGTACAGAGTATATCACATTAGATTGGTTCATAGTTGGTGTCGGACTCTTTAAGTTCGTGAAAAGAGAACCAAGTTTGTTTGTTGTTTTATGACAAGCCACTATGTTATGTTTTTTAAGAATACTATTTATTTCAGATAGTTCGTTTATATAGGGTAGTGATACATATTTGTTTGCTATTTCATCAGAGTTTTTTTTGGTACTAAAAGCGCTATTGTAGAATTTGTGTGTACGTTTACTAATCACTCTATTAATTTCGTTTTCTTTGAAACCATTTTGCAACAAAACAGTCTTAACTTTCTTTAAAATTTTGGGTCTTAGCTCGGGTGAGGTAAGCATAATAGCTCTGTCTGTCAAGCCAATAATGACACTTTGTTTTTGAGATTTTGAATGGTTGGAATTAACGTTCAAATATCTCCCTGACCAAGTTGGTTTAGTGTACCATTCTGTTATTATTTTATTATTTTTTCTAATTAGTGTCACGTCCAAGAAGCTTATTCTATTGTCTGTTTCTATTTCACTTGTGAATTGTAATTTCTTATGGAATCTGTTAAACTGGTAGAGTATTTCATTGGTTTTGTCACTTGGTAGAGCGATTAAACAATCGTCTACAAATCTCTTGAAAAAAAGTATATTGAAGTTCAAACTTTGAATGACTTTTTCTTCCAAATACTCCATGACAATCTGTGCAATGACAGAAGAGATTGGGGAACCCATGGCGCAACCATCTAATTGTTTGTAAAATTTGTCTTTGTATTGAAAGTAATTTGTATTTAGGGTTAAATTAATTGCTTCTATAAAGTTATTTTTTGTTAAAGTGGTATGTTGTTGTAATGAATTCCATTTTTCGTTTATAACTGTTTGGACAAGTTCCTTTGGTATGTTTGTGTATAAAGATATCACGTCTAGGGAAAGAAGCTTGTAGTTTTCTGGCATTTCTACTGAGTCACTGGAGGCTTTTCCAGGTTTTTTGAATCTGAACGTGAATCATATAAGCTTTACAGGTACGTACCTTGAAAACAAATTTAATAACATCATTTCAAAAACAAAAAAAGACATTTTAAATTTGTCAATTAAAGAAACAACACTTAAAATAAACGATCTTGACAAACTGATTAAACAAAAAGAACGAGACATAGTGGAACATTTACCGGATAACATTGCTGGAAGGTTTCTTGAATTGGAAAATAATAAATATCAAAATTTACATAATAAAATAAAAGTAAGACATCAAAACAAAATAAATAACCTAATAAAGAAGAATTTTCCCAATAATTCTCCACAAAACAATACCACAAAATGGATTGAAAATATTTCTGACACCCCTTTACCAAATGAAATCGCAGAAGTTTTGTCATTGGGACCCGGTTTTGCACTAGACGTAACAAATGAAAATGAGTTGCCTGTTACAGAGTATATAACTGCAGTGGAATCTATAATACAAGATAAACCTAATGACGAAAAAGGCACAATAAGAGCCGAAATAACAAACGTAATCACAAACCACAAAATTAAAATTAGACATAAAACATTAAAAACTAATAAACTACAGAGTAATATTAAAAAAAATTTAAACTCAACAAAAAAATTTATTAAAGATAACCCTCAAATCACAATACTTAAATCCGACAAAAGCAACAAAACAGTCATAATGAATACCACAGAATACGAATCAAAAATAGAAACGTTATTAAATGATGAAAACACTTACAAAAAAATAAATAGCGATCCCACAAATGTATATCAAAAAACTAATAACACATTTATAAAAAAAATTCTCAATGCCAAAGAAATGAATGACACAGACGCTAAAAAATTAACCATACATAATGCGGTACCACCAAAAATATATGGATTACCCAAAACCCACAAACCTAACATACCCCTTAGACCAATAGTTTCGTGCATTCAATCACCACTATATGGTTTGTCCAAATATTTAGCAAACTGCTTATCAAACATAGCAGGAAAAAATAATCATTTTATTAAAGACTCGTTCGCGTTTAAGAAGTTTATTGACTCAGTAGAAATGCCAGAAAACTACAAGCTTCTTTCCCTAGACGTGATATCTTTATACACAAACATACCAAAGGAACTTGTCCAAACAGTTATAAACGAAAAATGGAATTCATTACAACAACATACCACTTTAACAAAAAATAACTTTATAGAAGCAATTAATTTAACCCTAAATACAAATTACTTTCAATACAAAGACAAATTTTACAAACAATTAGATGGTTGCGCCATGGGTTCCCCAATCTCTTCTGTCATTGCACAGATTGTCATGGAGTATTTGGAAGAAAAAGTCATTCAAAGTTTGAACTTCAATATACTTTTTTTCAAGAGATTTGTAGACGATTGTTTAATCGCTCTACCAAGTGACAAAACCAATGAAATACTCTACCAGTTTAACAGATTCCATAAGAAATTACAATTCACAAGTGAAATAGAAACAGACAATAGAATAAGCTTCTTGGACGTGACACTAATTAGAAAAAATAATAAAATAATAACAGAATGGTACACTAAACCAACTTGGTCAGGGAGATATTTGAACGTTAATTCCAACCATTCAAAATCTCAAAAACAAAGTGTCATTATTGGCTTGACAGACAGAGCTATTATGCTTACCTCACCCGAGCTAAGACCCAAAATTTTAAAGAAAGTTAAGACTGTTTTGTTGCAAAATGGTTTCAAAGAAAACGAAATTAATAGAGTGATTAGTAAACGTACACACAAATTCTACAATAGCGCTTTTAGTACCAAAAAAAACTCTGATGAAATAGCAAACAAATATGTATCACTACCCTATATAAACGAACTATCTGAAAAACTAAATAGTATTCTTAAAAAACATAACATAGTGGCTTGTCATAAAACAACAAACAAACTTGGTTCTCTTTTCACGAACTTAAAGAGTCCGACACCAACTATGAACCAATCTAATGTGATATACTCTGTACCTTGCACAAATTGTCCAAAAAAATATATTGGGATGACATCTCAGTTACTAAAGAACAGACTTAACGGACACAAATATACAAAAAACACATCAACAGCTCTGAGTAAACATGTAAGAGAGACAAAACATGACTTTAGTTACAACCAAACAAGAATTCTAAATAAAGATCAGAACTATTATAAATTATCCATCAAAGAAATGATAGAAATAAAAAAAGATAAAAATGCTCTGAATGACAGAACAGATATAGGAGGACTTAGCCGCATATATGCTAATTTAATTACAGCAAATTAAAAAAAGTATCTCCTCTTAACCAACATCAGTCATATCCTCTTAATATCAAATCAATAGATTACATTTTTTATAAAAAAAAAAAAACGACGGCTTTTTCTCTTTCCACGTAAAATACTCTGGTATGTTTTAATGTGTCTGATAACAAATAACAGATTAGTCCTTCTAAGACCTTATAGTTTTCAAGGTGCGTATAATAAAAATATCTTCCAATTGTAGAAAAATGTTTACTGTTAAGAACGTAGAATTTTAAAATAATATGTCCAAATTTTAATCCTTTACTGTCGTATTGTTGTGTTTTTGTAAAAAAAATTTTAACCAATAATGTATTTTTAGGTCTTTTAACAAACCAAATAAAAAAAACATTTTGAAAATGACCCGAAAAGGGGTCGAAACGTCAATGGACTTTTAATAAAAAATAATAAAAAAAAAATGTTTTTATAATGAACCTAATCCCAAGAAAGAAACAATAAAAAAGATATATTATAAATGGTTCAAGAAAAGTAACAAAGTATATATATATATATATATATATATATATATATATATATATATATATATATATATATATATATATATTGAAAATACTATTCTCACACTACGCCAACGTGTTGTCCAAGGAATATCATCCTTGGTGGTTCAAAGACCTGATATCACAGGTACAAATGAACCGTGCCACCCCGACGACCGGTTTCGATACTGTTAGATCTCATTCAGGCCGGGGACAGGCAAATTGCTCTGTGTCGAGCAGGTGTTAAATGGTCGAACCAACCGATATATATATATATATATATATATATATATATATATATATATATATATATATATATATATATATATATATATATATATATATATATATATATATATATAGGTATATACAGTGTGACCAGTAAAGTCCGCATCATATGGGATTTTTTTTTATTAATAGCTTTATTCGAAATTTGACTTTGGCATCAATTTCTGCTTCGATCGAGATGAAAATTAACCAAAAAAATAGTAGTCACGTGATTCGTATTATCTGCCAGATCTTAATTTTTTCCAAAAAAAAAATTAAAAGTTGGGTTATTTCTCAAAATATCGAAAAAAGTTATTAGAAAAAGTTTTTCTAAATGCAATTTTTAGCCCATATGCAAAATTTCAGCTACATAAGATAATTTTGATTTTTTACCCATTTTTGTAAATAGCACCACTGTTGCAAAATAAGACTCAACGGAACCTGCATAAAACTTCTTATTTTTGACAATGCTTTATTCCAGACACATTTTCTTTAAAGTAGCGCCATATTAAATGTGTGTTTTTCTACGAAATCCAAATAGGGCTATTCAAATTTGGTCACATGTGATGCAAAGTTTATTTGTTTTTGACCCTGTATAAGATAACTTCATAAACTAACTATTTTTGAAAACGTAGTTTGTGTCTGTGTAAATTTTAAGTTTTTTAATTGTTTTTAATTTAATATTCAAATACCAAAAATAGTTTGTTATTAATTAAAAAGGTTGAATTTTAAATGCGTTTAATTTTCATATTATGATTTTTTGATTAGGAAATTTGACTCTTTTCAATTAAACTATTTTCCTAATATTAAGGTGTATTACTTTTAGACACAAACTAGGTTTTCAAAAATAGTTATTTTATGAAGTTACCTTATACAAGGTCAAAAACAAATAAACTTTGCATCACATGTGACCAAATTTTAATAGCCCTATTTGGATTTCGTAGAAAATCACACATTTAATATGGCGCTACTTTAAAGAAACTGTGTCTGGAATAAAGGATTGTCAAAAATACGAAGTTTTATGCAGGTTCCGTTGAGTCTTATTTTGCAACAGTGGTGCAATTTACAAAAAATGGGCAAAAAATCAAAATTATCTTATGTTGCTGAAATTTTGCATATGGGCTAAACATTGCATTTAGAAAAACTTTTTCTAATAACTTTTTTCGATATTTTGAGAAATAACCCAACTTTTGAATTTTTTTTTGGAAAAAATTTAAATTTGGCAGATAATACGAATCACGTGACTACTATTTTTTTGGTTAATTTTGATCTCGATCGAAGCAGAAATTGATGCCAAAGTCAAATTTCGAATAAAGCTATTAATAAAAAAAAATCCCATATGATGCGGACTTTACTGGTCACACTGTATATATATTAATATTATATTTAATTGAAGGTTTTTTCTGAGAGTGGATTAGAGAAGTGATTTGACAGTCGTTCTTAAAATCTCTAAATATTTTTGAGAGGACCAGTTTTCGTCATAGATGGAATATGCATATTTATTGTTCATTATGAAGCAAAACACATTGAAACTAAATTTTTGTTGACGCCGCCATTTCAATACAAAATGTGGATTTTCTAAAGCCCAAAAATGGTTATTCCGGCGATTGAATATTACTTCGCGCGAAAATTTTGACTCGTCGGTCCAAATAATTTTTTTCGAAAAATCCGGATCTTCCTGCGTCCAAACTAACATCCTCTCGGAAAATTGAACACGTCGTGGTGGATCTTCTACATGTAAAGATTGTAACATAATTAACTTATAAGGGTACATATTATGTTTACAAAGAATTCTTCATATTGAAACTCAACTAAATCCCAAATCATTTTCAGCACTACTTAATGAGGCATTGGGATAAGCATGAAAATACCCTAAAACGGTGACCTCATTCTCCTCATTACCAGTCACAGACTTGTTTTGATTTCTTGGGGCATTAACAGATCCATAATGATTAAAATTATGTTAAATTCTTTTAAATTTTCTCTCATTCATTGGTGGTTAATTAGGATAAAGTGTATTCAATCTTCTGCATATTCTTGATATAATTTTTTGTCATTCACCATGAATATAAATAAATTTAAAAAATCCGTGTTTGAATAGTTATTATTATCCATTTTTAACTAACTTGTCTAGTTAACTGACTAAACACAAATATCAATAATTTAGACACGTATGACAATAAGTTTGTTGATCACTTTGACAATTAAACAGCTTTTATAAATGTTTTTATTTTTAAACATCACTTTGCTCATGGCTGCCTATGTTTTTAGTCAAGAAATCTCATTGTTAATCTCATCAGTATTGTTATTTTGGTTTTTTGCTCATAAGTCCAGAACCGCTAAAAACAGGTACCTATGTCATCATAATATAATACTTTTAGATAGAAAATTAATTGCTCTTTTGAGTATCACTATAAAATACAGGGTGTTCCGTTTAAAATGCCTGCGAAACATGCCGTTTTATGTTCTTCCAAAAGTGCATTATTTTGTAAACACCCTGTAAGCAAGCAAAGCAATTTTCATCTATGATATAGCAGCCTTTTGAGGAATCGTAACCAAAAATTCATATTTCTAGCTACGCTGGTGGCCAAGAAATGATTTTTTTTATTCAGACATGTTTGTTGCCAAATTTCTTAAAAAATAATTTTTAATGCCGAAAAGGCTTAAGATAGGTATAGGACATGTTTAATAAAAAAGTTTCAAAATGTTTCATGGAATTTAAAAATGTAGTTTTATACAGGGTATTCTATTAAAAAAACAAAGTTAGTATCAGGTACGAGTAGATCTGGCAACGGTGTAATGTCAAAAATATTATTAAAATGGAGACTACGGTCTCCTATTGGCGTAGACCAATTTTCAAACGGCTACCATTTTTCGTTCTTTGGATACTTCTAATGGGCCATTGAGTTTGGAATACCCTGTATACTTTAGAATCGAAATCATTTTCAGTCATACTTATATGTTAAGGAGGACTTTTAAGAATTTACAATGGCCTGTGTTTTTGTAAAAGTGTGACAAAATTACTTCAGTGCGATAAACACTGTGCGTTAAATAGTTGGTCCTCACAAAATAACTGTAACTACCATACTATATTTTTACTTTCATTTCGATAACTGATAAGCTGATCATGATCACGTTACCAATTGTGTATTTAAAAGTGGTGTTTAAAGAAACACAAAGTGGTCATTTTCACTTTAGAACACTCTTAATTGTCTATAGTCACAGTGCTGCAAATCTGTATTTAAGCATACGGATTTGATTCAAATCAAATAATACTTTATTGTTTCTACTCCGCATGTGTTGCATGTGCCGCAAAATGATATGCTCCCTTAGCACATATGTAGGGTGAAATTAATTTGAAACCAGTGACTTTCCATTATCCCCTTTAATTTCCTTGGTATGGAACCTATTTACAAGATCTGGGGATAGTCCATATTTTAAAGCTTTTGTATTTTTGATTCCATCATAAACCTCTTTTACATATAAACTATACAGTAAAACTGTTTTGTACTTCTATTGTAAGAAATTATTTTTAGGAAGAGTACAGGCTAAAAAGGATGAGGGTCCGCAAAAATCCATATTTGAGATAAATACGCCAAACCATAGCCAAATGCCATTACTTCCTGCCTACCATGCCGAATAGAACACTGATGAGAAATCGTATTAAAATGCGTTTTAATATTGGCCCTACAGTGGAATAAGGTTAAAGCTCCATCCAATGTATGGAAAACGGATGCGAGTCCAAAATATCCCCCACTTTTTTCCATCTTTCTGCAGTGGTGGGGCTAGGCGTCGGCGACTGCCGACGGCCTCGCGCCTATAGGGGCCTCGCAGAAAACTCGCAAGTTAATACTTACCTATACCTAACCTAGAATATTTTGAAACGAGTAGTATTTAGCCAGAATGATCTGGCAATACTGTTAAAGTTATAGGGAATTCCCCAAGTCGTCTCGGGCCTCGTTGCATGACTAGCGTAACTTATTTACTGAGCCATAATCATAGGAGTAAATTCAGTGAGGCTAAAAGCCGAAAAGTTCATCTATTATGATTTGTATGCCCATTTGATTGACTAGTAACAATATACTCATACTTAGTACGTATTTGTGTATAATTTATTTGACCTAGTATTTTTTTCTGAGAAATAATGAAAGATGCCTCACAAAGCTGATGTCGCCGACATCCACATTGGTCTTGCCCCGCTACTACTCTGTAACGTTCGTTTATTTACATGAACGGTTTTGCAGTGCGGAAGCTCAACTTTATTTTGAAAATTTGCCATATAACAAAGTTTTGTGTATAAAGAATATTTTTTGCGAACCGTCATCTTTTTTTCCTGACTTTATATGCTTAACCCCTTTTAGACTTTCACTGTACGCCCACGTCAAAAATATATAACTAACAAAATGTTGTACCTAAAACTAGATACAGAAGCTAACGTTTAGAAAATTGGTTGCTCCCAACAAGTTAAACCCTTCGAAAGATATACGGTTAAAATTGGTTTTCCTCAAAACTTATTTTGTGACTCATCCCTTTTAGCCTATACTCTGTAAGGCTATGTCAGTGTAAATATCTTCGGAGGTCCGGACCTGGGTGCATTTTACTGCGCAAGGTAATCTGGGTGCCGCAAATGATACTCCTCCCAACTTCCCCTAGCACGCACACCGCGTAAAATTCGTTTTTTAGGCAGTGACCTTCCTCTACCCCCTCCAATTGCCTTGAAAATACCACAGTAAACATGACAACGTTGCACTGCATGTAGTCGAAGCGCATGATTGGTTTCTGGCGTAACATGTTTCGGAATTTGTTCGACTCTGTGGCTCTGTCAAATTATCATTCTGCTTTTGTTACGCATACCCTTTTTTTTGTTGTTACATTCTGTTGAAGTTCCGTTATGATAATGTTCTTTCTGGGTAAAATTCGATATTCGATCTGTCTTTTATATTTCTGCTATTGTTCAGGTATGTTTTAGGTAATACTGTTATTGTTATGTTATCTTGTAGCAGATGTAAAAATGGAGCCCACAAATCCGTCGGAGGCTGCTATTATGGAAAACAATAGCACGAGTACCCCACTGATTGACGCACAGTCAGAGTCGAATCTCTGTGAAATTAAATATGTTCTAAGCGATACGTTTGTGTATAAACAGACAAGCGGACCTGCGCCTGATTTAATTGCCCCACTGGAACGACTTCATGTTGTTAAGAAAAATGGAGAATGTTTTGTGAATTTTTCAGATATAATTTTAGGAACCAGCTTATGTGGGTAAGTTGTTTGTTTTCTGTTGAGATCATTAAAAAATACATACTCTACTGAAATTTTAGTAATTTTTAACACAACAAACCCGAGCATTTATTAAAAACTACTAACAAGAAAAAATAATATTTTTTGTTAGGCGCTTGACGGTGCTTTCTATTTTTTTTATATCTCTAAAATAGAGACACAACGAACTAAAAACGAAAATCTCAAATTTCGTTTTTTTTTTCGGATATATCGGATTATATTTCGGAATATTTTTAATTTATTAGTGACTCATGATTCGGCATTAAATTACTCACTTTACCTCAATTTAACCCACTCTCTATCACTTAGTGGATACTGAGTTGCCAATGCTAACGTATCGAATTTGTAACACCCTGTATAGGTATTTGTTTATACGTTATCGTTTTGTCATTTATTTACTTATATTCATAGTTGTAGCTATTACAAATTTTTCTATACTGCCAAATGTCTTTCATACCTATTAGCAGAGAGTAGATCTAGTCTCTGCTATTAGCTACTCAGATTAAGGAAGCCAGTTGCAATCAGCTGATTTTTAACGGGGAAGAAGGGCTTATTAGATGACAAAATTGACAAAGATGCGAAATAATACGATAATGATAACAAAGACGAAACGAAAACATTCCCCGTTATAGTAGTTAGCAAATCGGCTGAAGAGGACGCCACGTTCTTAATTTGAGCCGCCAATTCATGAGAAAGAAGATGTTTTACAGAGCAGGCGTTATCGCACGTCGGCGTTAATTAAATACTTATGTAACAGCTTCATTAAATGAACCTATAATCGCCTAATTTTAAATTTAGAAGTGGAAAAAATCTTAGGTGTAGCATGTTTCTGAAGTATGTTAATTTATATTACAATTGGGTATTTGACGACGCACAGAGGGGCCAGCATCCAAGCCTGGCAAAAAGGGTGATGGTAAATTCGGTCCCAGCAGGTAGCAGATTAAATTAAAAATTTTATACCCATTTATCGGTAGGTAAATTCCCTCCCAATCAGAGTTTTACGATACTCAGGTGCCAAATCTCTTTCGTAGAAAGTAATTAGGAAGTATGGGCTAGTGATGTAAGGATACGTATCCAAAAATCCGTTGGATCCGAATATTAAAAGAATCCGGATTATCCGGAACCGGCCGAGAACTTGAATACGGATTCGGAATCAAAATAAATTCGCATCGGGTGGTTACTAACGCAAAGTGCAAAGAGAAAACGGAATCGGAATCGAGTGTAAGCGAACAACACGGTCTGCGATTTGGCATATTTGATATTGTGCTTTCTCTTTCTAATGACATTTCCTAAAAAAAGATGGCATAGTTATCGGGGTAACGGGTATCATATGAGATGAGACCCATTGGTTAAACTAGTCCCGCCTCACCCGAACCGAATTCAAACGAGAACGGCGCGACGCGGTGCCTTCTTATCCCTAAACTTCGACTTCGAATGGTATGATACCGATACCGCATCGACCTACCTAGCCGTGTATCCGGATAGAAAATGTTTTAGTCTGTTGCATGCATACGTATACATGATCTGTAACCGCTTTCGCGCGGGTCAAGAAATGGATTCGTATTCGGATAATGGATACGGATATTAGCTGATTCCGATTCCGTATGATTCGGATATCTAATGAATACGGATATTTACAACACTAGTATGGGCTTTTCCCATATCCATCATTTAGTATTTGTTCCCAGTTTACATATTAGTCGATTCAAGTATTCTCTGTAGTCTGCAACATGGATCTTGCAAAAAATTAATCGTGTCTAGGTACCTTAACCTAAAAATTATGATTTGTTTGTTGTCCAGAAAATCTAGCGAACGGTGGATCGGAGGGCACCCTAAGGTCGGAACAGGGTTAGCACCTGGTTAGGGCCCTGACCAGTCTCTCTCCTCGCAAGCGAAGAGGGATCGGTGCGAAAAATCCACTATTGTTCCTTCCTCTGCGCATGCGGAAGCCTCCTGTTACAACCGACCGAATTTACCTATGCAGTTTCAGGTAGAAACAAAATTTGGGACCGAATTTACCCGCTATTTTTGACCCCTTTTTTCTTGGGAAGGAATTTGCCTATTCCCGGCAAAAAACCCAAACTTAAAATTCCACCCTATTGTAATGTAATATTTCTAGTTAATGAAGAAATGAACCAGGTACCTAGAACCACTTTTGGTTTTACAGGTCAGTACCTGTGGGTCTAGGTACGCTAGTCGAAAGTTGTATTTCGTGCGAGATACACGCTTTTGGTGATTTAATAGCGTTGCTGAATAGTTATGTTTTCGTGGTTTTTAAATTGTGATACCTACGTATACAAGTTTCAAATTAATATGTGGTTATCGGCAACAGGTAAGCTCTAATATGTTTAAGTGTTATTAATATTTTTATTTTACACTTGGTTATATTTAATTCTTGAAAATTGCTATTAAAATTGATCTCTTTTGTTATTTATTTTTGAGTAAGCATAGATATTTAGTTTATCTAGGTACCTATTCATTTAAGTTGGTACAAAACATTTTTTTCCGGTAACAGGTGCGTTACGTTCCAGTTCCAAGTTCATACCTGTTATTTTTTACCTAGAACAGTAAAAAGTACAATTCAAAATACATTTCAAAAAAACATGAATTTAATTACATCAGAAAATATATATCATGCAACTAAAGTAATTATTAGGTAACAAAATAAACTATTTATTGCTCTTAAATAATCAAGCTAATTTATTTCATGCTCTTTTCCGTATATATATATATATATATATATATATATATATATATATATATATATATATATATATATATATATATATATATATACGGAAAAGAGCATGAAATAAATTAACTTGATTATTTAAGAGTAATAAATGGTTTATTTTGTTGCCTAATAATTACTTTAGTTGTATGGTATATATTTTCTGATGTAATTAAATTCATGTTTATATATATATATATATATATATATATATATATATATATATATATATATATATATATATATATATATATATATATATATATATATATAACCATACAGACAGTTTCCCCAATATTTTCTTCACCTTTTTTTATATATATATATATATATATATATATATATATATATATATATATATATATATATATATATATATATATATATATATATATATAACGACTGCTGATTTTCTTGGGGTAGCGGTCTCGGGCTGAAGTAAAACTTTTTTCACAAACGCCAAGCTTTCGGAAATTTATTTTTTCCTTTTTCAAGGCTACAATAATGGAAATTATTACATGATGGCTTATATGTATGGCTTTCTTTTTATTAAAAAAACATAAAAAGAAAAACGGAAAATAGTTACATATAAAAAGGATCAGGAAGTTATGGTCAATTTCAATTTACTTACGTGCAAATTGGGTAATTATTTAGATTAACGTAAACAGCGAATTTTTTCATGAAATTTTGCACAGACCCTAATTTTGGGTCGTAGAACACGAATCCGAAGTCAGTTTTTGGCGGTCTCGTAAAAATTTTTTTTAAACTATTAGGTTAGCTTTTTCAATGAATTTCTTTAAATTTGTTGGGTGAGCAAAAAGGTGGTCAGGTTTGCTCAGTTTTGATTGATATAGATACATATATATCTATATCAATCAAAACTAAGCAAACCTGACCACCTTTTTGCTCAGGTTGGGTGAGCACAAAAAATTTTTTTTTTACGAGACCGCCAAAAACTGACTTCGGATTCGTGTTCTACGACCCAAAATTAGGGTCTGTGCAAAATTTCATGAAAAAATTCGCTGTTTACGTTAATCTAAATAATTACCGCAAATTGAGTAACACGCTGGTAATATATTGATTTAATAAGTAAGGCATCATTAGTTACATTTTAAGTTAATTTCTTAAAATTATTAAAAATTACAAGAGCAAGGGAAAACATTTTTTGTCAACCTGACAACATATTTGCATATACTGCTGTTTCTTATTAGTAGGTGAATTCTTTCTGACATTTTTTTGCTGGTTGGTGTAATAAACTGCTAACAATTTGGGTCAATTTTCATGATCTAGCTATCTTTACTTTAAAACTTTCTATGAATTCCGATTCATTTTCCATCACTATACTTATTTGAAATTTTTATTATACGGTTATGTTGGCTAGAGAACTTTTTACAATCCAATATATGGTGAAAATAGCAAAAGAAAGAAAAAACATAAGGATTAGAAGAAAGGCGAGACGAGAAAGTAGTAAACTGTCACGTGAGTAAAGAACTCGTGAATTGTGTATTGGTTATATTGTTTTTATTGAGTAAGGTTGAGAAAAGGTATGAATAAATTACACTTAAGTTATCTATGTCTTTCCTCTTGTTTATGCAGTTGTCATCCAGGTAAATCTCAACCATTTCTAGATAGTTTCTTTTTTTATAGTTGATCATCAGTCTCTATTGTAAACTGAATTTTGGAGTCGTAATTATTGAAGATGTGTAAAATCTCATAGGTTCCGTCCTTAGGAACAGCGGTAATTATATCATCAACATATTTTTTTATAAAAGGTAGTTGGAAACTAAGCTTAGGAATGCATTCACTCAACAAGTCGTCCATCACATATTGGGAAACTATTGGTGAAATTGTAGCCCCCATGGGGGTTCCCAAAATTTGTTTATAGTATTTACCTTCAAATCTGCAGCAAGTAGAATCAAAAATAAATTCTACTACCTCCAAAAAGCTCTTTTGTGAAAGATTGGTGTTCAATGTAATTTGTGGCCAGTGTTTATTAATACTAGTTTTAATCAGATTGATGTATATTGCTAAAAAGAGAGATTACGTCCAAGCTAATTATTACATAATTTGGTGGTAACTGTTTATTATTAATGTACTCTGAGAATGAGAAACTGTCTTTAGTATAATATATTTTATCGTTATTGTAGGATTGTGTAAGTATACAAGTGACAAACTGTGCCAACTTACTGTTAGGTGCATTGATTGAAGATATGATAGGTCTTAATGGTATGTCAGGTTTATGAATCTTTGGAAGCCCGTAAAATTTTGGTTGGTTGGAAATTTGGTTATATACACGGTGTCCCATATAAGAATGCACACTACAGGGATCTCGTAAACCAGAAGAGATACAAAGATGATTAAATTAGAGAAAAGTTGCGCTTTGCTGAACCCTTCAAAGTCACGATTCGAAATCTAAAAAAATCCGATTACTTCCGAAGATATTCGGAAAAAACCGAATTTTCCCGATTTCGTTTTTATTTTTTTCTGACTCTATTTAAAAAGATATGACAAAATAAATTTCACATTCTCATTGCCACTTTTTCTGCTCTACAAGCCGGCGTTCTTAGATTTTCAATACGACGTTTCCTTTCTTCGCAACCATCATCAGCTTCATTTTTTTAAATAGTCGAAAAATTTTATTTTATTCCTAAAAAATTATAATTTTAATTCTAAATCCCACGACATATCGCTTCTTACATTTATCCGACGTTTCGGACGAAAAAATCATCAATATTATTTGATGATTATTACGAAGGAACGAAACGTCTGATCAAGAATCTAATTACGTTGTCATGTAGAGGAGAAAAAACTATATGGTAATGTAGATTTTATTTTGACCTGTCTTCTTTTGTGAAATCAGAAAAAAATGAATTGCCAAAATTTATGTTTAAAATTTCAAGAATTCGTAGATTTTTTTCTGATTCTACTGTAAGAGATAGATTAAAATAAATTTTACATTTTTATTGTCGTTTTACCCTCTACAACATGACGTCATTCAATTTTTGATTCTACGTTTTGGCCTTCCTCGACCATTATCAACTTTTTTTTAAATAATCCGAAAATTTTATTTTAGCACAGTTAAATTGCCCTTGATATTCTGAATTCAAAGACGTATCACATACGTGCAAGTAAGCAAGATGTTATCAAAAAACAAAATATTTTATTTTTACGCTACAAAAAGTTCATTGAAACAATCTTATTTAATCATATTACGAGTATGTTCAGAATAACAAGGGCAATTTAACTGAGCTAAAATAAAATTTTCGGATTATTTAAAAAAAAGTTGATAATGGTCGAGAAAAGCCAAAACGTAGAATCAAAAATTGAATGACGTCATGTTGTAGAGGAGAAAAACGACAATTAAAATGTAAAATTTATTTTAATCTATCTCTTACAGTAGAATCAGAAAAAAATCTACGAATTCTTGAAATTTTAAACATAAATTTTGGCAATTAATTTTTTTCTGATTTCACAAAGAAGACAGGTCAAAATAAAATCCACATTCACATGTCATTTTTTCTCCTCTACATGATAACGTAATTAGATTTTTGATCCGACGTTTCGTTCCTTCGTAATAATCATCAAATAATATTGATGATGATTTTTTCGTCCGAAACGTCGGATAAATGTAAGAAGCGATATGTCTTGAGATTTAGAATTAAAATTAGAATTTTTTAGGAATAAAACCAAATTTTTCGACTATTTAAAAAAATGAAGTTGATGATGGTTGCGAAGAAACGAAACGTCGTATTGAAAATCTAAGAACGCCGGCTTGTAGAGCAGAAAAAGTGGCAATGAGAATGTGAAATTTATTTTGTCATATCTTTTTAAATAGAGTCAGAAAAAAATAAAATCGAAATCGGGAGAATTCGGTTTTTCCTAAATATCTTCGGAAGTAATCGGATTTTCTTAGATTTCGAATCGTGACTTTGAAGGGTTCAGCGAAGCGCAACTTTTCTCTAATTTAATCATCTTTGTATCTCTTCTGGTTTACGAGATCCCTGTAGTGTGCATTCTTATATGGGACACCGTGTATAGTAAGTTGTGTAGCCTGTTCAGGGGATATTTTTTGTGATTTTTTTAATTGTGTTACAATTTTATTTGCTTTTTGTTGGTAAGTAGAGGTTGGGTCACTATTGAGAGGTTTATAATAATAGTTGACGTCTCCCAAAATTTCAAGTGATTTTGATTGATATTGTTCCCTCTTTAAAATGACAGTTACATTACCCTTATCCGCCCTAGTTACCAACAATTCTGGATGTGTTTGAAAGAACTTTTTTGTTTTTATAAGTAGGGTTCTTAGATAGCTATTGTTACAAGGTCTATTTACAAAATTAGTTAAGGTATTAGTTACTTTGGCCCTTAGATTGTTACGCTGATTTAATGGATATAGATCAATGATATTTTCTATGTCCGCTAACATCTTTTTTAAGTTTATATCTTTAGAGTTAGGTTCAATACTAAATTTGTGTCCCAAAGCTAGAAATTGTTTAATGAAAGATCTTTAATCCAGTTTTCCTGTATGTTTAGGGTTTTGTTATTTTCTAAATTTTTTAAGTTAGTTACTTTTTTTATGTTGGTTTTTTTAATTTTCTTAAATTTATTTTCATATGAAATGTTTTGGGAATGTACAAATTGTTGTAAGGTATTATTTGGAATTTTTTTGTTAAGATTTAGATGTATTTCGTTTAAAGATGTTTCTATTTGTTTTATGTTTTTAAAAGTTGTGTTGATCTCCAAATTAAGAATTTTTCTATCCAATCTAATCATAAATTCCATGGTATCTCTTGCAGTTCTCCCATTGGTGGTCTCAATCAATAGTGGTAGATTTTTGGTGTTGTTAGATATATGTGTTGGTATAATGCCTTGTGATCTACATGAAACTAAAAATAACCTTCTGTTCCTTAGAGATGCCAGTTTGTTGTTTAAAGTTGCCCATGTTTTAAGTTGTTTTACAGATTCTGCTCCACATTGTTGCATAGTCGTTTGGTAAAATCCCATACCTATAATATACTTGGAAGGGTAGTCTTGACCGACAGTTGAATAGAAAAAGAGTTTTACTTCAGCCCGAGACCGCTACCCCAAGAAAATCAACAGTCGTTCTATTCAACTGTCGGTCAAGACTACCCTTCCAAGTATATATATATATATATATATATATATATATATATATATATATATATATATATATATATATATATACATCAGTCTAACAATTAGACGTCCATACATTGCGAAATTTCCATCTATTGGACGTCCATGTGCATCGAACGTCCGTATACCGGACGTCGAATTACATCCTCTTCAAATTAGTTTTTTTGCAATATTTAGGCCATCCAGATGACGCTGACAAATTTTCATGTGGACGTCAAAAAACTTCAATATGCCGGAAAATTGTATATTTTGTATAAATTTAGTTCAACAATTTTATTTGCGGCGGCGCCAGCATCGAGCTCAATATACTTGCGAATATACTTCACACTGGTAAATCACCGATTATTAGACGTCCAGGGTTTTCAATAATTCCGACAACAGCGCAAAACGCATTTTGTCCGTTTGTTTGGATTTTTTGAAATCAGTCTTGGTGTCGGATATTTACAGTCTTTTAGCATTTTACAGACGACAAAAAATATTATGAAGAGAAATGAAAACATTTTAGCGATGATACGAAAGTATTGAGATTAGGTTTAGGCCAATTTAAAATTCAGTTAATTGAATTAATTAATTTTAGTTAATAATTATTATTTCAAAATTTTACATCACCTCCTCCCTCTTCTTTGATGCAGCAAATTTATGAAAGAGAGTGTCCCGTCTTCAGGATATACATAGGTACTGTTGAATATTTTTATGTTTGATATGGACATATTTGTCCAGGATAGTAATTAGTTATTAGTTTCACCAAAAGTCGTACTTATGTGTTATGATAATAAACCCATAACTATACAGGGTATTTCCTAAGTTATTACATAAAACTTATTGTAATTGATTGGTCCATTTTAACAAAAAAGGTAATCTAAGCATATGTCGTAAATCGCTTGGGTTTTAAAATATAGTGTGTCCAAGTTTCTGCAGGTGAGTAAAAGTTTTAAATTAGGAAAAAGGTTTGAGAAAATTTATTTAAATTTGATATGCTGACATGCGAGGAATCAAAAGTAATTTTTCAGTACTCATTAAACATTTTCTACCTTCATGGATATAAGATTGGGTGATCATATTAAGGGTTTTTCAATTAAAAAGGATACTTATTTAATTTTTTCTTTTTTTTGTAATTTCTAACAATCTACAAAAACAGCCATTGTGCGTTGTTAAAGATAATATGCGGTTTTCGAGTAATCGAAATTTCAAGTCAAATACTGATTGGTCATACTTCAAACATCCATAGACAGTCGTATCGTTTACCGGACGATGTATATCAAGCAGCAAAACTGGTGATATTATTAATCCTTATGGAAAAGAGTCAGCAGGAGACTATAAAGGGAAAGCTTTAGAAGATATAGATATTAATTTAGAAGAAGATATAAATGAAGAGCCCATGGAGACTTATTATGAAGAAGCAGATTCACCGGAGCCTTCAACTTCTGTCAGCGAGCCCCGTGAATTACAGGTGACAAAATGTAATGATAGGCAAAAAAAGAAATTTGATCCCATGGACCGAGGAGCAAACTCGTTAACGATTTTTTTAAACTGCATCTCCAAAAAAGAAAAGCACCAAAAAAGCTGAATGTGAACGTTTAATAGCTCAGCATCCAGACGTAGTACTGAAAAACAAGTCATGGTTAAAAATAACAGTCTTCGTTCAAAACGAATATACGAAAATACGAAATTAAAATAAAAACGTTTTAGTTCTCTGGAACTATTTATTAAAAGAATGTACCTACTTTTGTTATTTTCTTAATAAAACTAATTAAAATCTAAGTTGTATATTTGTTTTTATAGCTTTTTTCCCTTACTTCTTGCTTGTATTTTTTTTTGTATTAACATGTCCTCTTGGGATAATGTTTTATTATTCTAAATTCTTAACCCTTGTCAATAAACACAAAAACTTTAATAAGAACAAAATATTTTGTAACAAAAAACAAAAATTTACTTTGCCCATTTAAAAGAAAATCGTGTGATTAAAACCACCGGAAAACTTTAATTTTAGTACCTTGAGTCGGTAATGGGCTAGAAACTTAAGGAGAAATTTTGAATAGGTTGTAATGTCTTTTCAAACAGTAAGCAACAAGGATATTTTAACAGTATTTTAGATTTGTTTTATACCCCGGGTCTGGTTTCGCTGATTAAAAACATATCCTGTTTTAGCTGTCTTAGAAATGTTTGAAAACAGAGCGTATTTTTGAAAAACAGCTCTAAAAAATACGAAACAACTTATCTTTCTGAAAAAACTACCCTGAAACCTCTAAACAATCGATCTTGGCTTGTTACAGAAAAGGCATCGTGGATTATTTGAAGGATATCTGGCTGCAGTTTCTATACCATTAAGTATGGGTGTGAAAAGCTAAATGATTTTTCCATGCGGCTGTTCTGCTTTGCTTAGAAATAAGACTGCCATCAAAATATCTATACCTTATACGACCAAAAAGTAATTAACTTCGGGATATTATCCTTTAAATAGGCCGCATTGTCTTTTCAAACAACAACCAAAAATTGTCATTTTTTTAACTATTTTAAAGTTGTTTTCAGATCCAGGCATTGTTTCATCAAACCAGATCTTGTTTAAACTGTATTAAAAATGTTTTGAAACGGAGAGTATTTGTAAAAAATAACTCTAAAAAACAAAAAAAACACACGCTTGCTGAAAATCTGCTCTTAAACCACTAAACAATTAACCGTGATTGAATGATATTAATATTTAAAACTGTAATGTAATATTCCAGTTTTAGATTTAAATTTCAGAAAGACATAAAAATCCAGTTTAATCGAAACGAAATGCTTTTGGTTTTAGAAACTATAATTATTATAATTATTGGTCGATGAAAGCAAACCACTTCACTCATACCTGCAAAATAAAACCGAGCAAAATTTAATAATTCGATTTCTTTAATTAGTGTTCTCTAAATTAAAAAATACATTAGCTGGTAGAATATGCAATTGCAACAAATTCCCCTGCCTGGGCAAACCTTACTAAACAAACAATCGTATCTTATAAATTACTTGAGAAATCGTTCTTATTTGTCTCTTCAGAATATGAAACAATCTAAGCATTGACTTACTTAATATGCACTGTCTCCCCAGATTGAGTCGACCCCGACGATGGGAAAAAAATCACCCGCACATCAACTTTCACAGTAATTGTGAAAACAGCATATTTAATTTGATAAACCCGAGCAAACCCTATTTGCTTAAGTACTTTTTTTTTTAAATTTAATCAACCTTCTTGGCAACACTTATCAATCCTTTTACAAAATTTTGTTATGTATATGCAAGGTTCATGTTTGTGCCGGGCAAAATCAGGACCCATTTAAACCTTATCAGAGAGGGACCTCTAAAATCTACTAGCTACTATTATTTAAATCACTACTTAAATTCCGGACAGTTATAAGACGTCCGTATTTAGCAAGAAATAAGTGGCAACATTGTCGGACGTCTGATTGATAGTGATATCAAAATTTATACGCATGGGACGTCGCACTGTTAGTATTACGGAAAGACGTCAAATAACAGCGTATATTAACTTTAAAATTACCGATAATTTCAACTTTTTAAACCGATGGGATACTTAAAGAAAAGCAGAAAATGACACTGGGCCATTTATATCTTTTCTAAGTAATGCGATTTAAGTGGACGTCTAATTTCCGTATCCTTGTATGGATGTCTAATTGTTAGCGTGATGTATATATATATATACATATACATATATTTTACAGGGTGAGTCGAGACATTTTAGGAGTGTATTTTACACTTGCCTAAATATAAGTCAACAAAATCCAAAAGTTGTAGTCCGGAACGCCTTCCGGACACCCGAATTAATAATTTTTCATATGTCATCAAAAAATAAGTATTTCCAATAGCATTTTTTTGCAAAAAAATGTGCGGAAGATTCAGTACTTTTCTTAAAAAAATTATTGAAATTTCAAAAATTGCATAATAGAATATATATATATATATATATATATATATATATATATATATATATATATATATAATATATATATATATATATATATATATATATATATATATATATATATATATATATATATATATATATATATATATATATATATATATATATAGGGTGAGTCGAGACATTTTAGGAGTGTATTTTACACTTGCCTAAATATAAGTCAACAAAATCCAAAATCCCGAATTAATAATTTTTCATATGTCATCAAAAAATAAGTATTTCCAATAGCATTTTTTTGCAAAAAGATGTGCGGAAGATTCAGTACTTTTCTTAAAAAAATTATTGAAATTTCAAAAATTGCATAATAGAATGTCTGTTGTATGCGGTGTTGCCAAAATTTTATACCAACACGAATCGCGCAGTCGCAGTAAAAAACTTAGCAAAGATAAGAAATTTAAAAAAGATGCTGATGAACCCTAAATCTGAGCAAACCTGTCCGAGAACGTATTTCACAACTCCATGGCCACAAGAAGAAATTATGTTATTTCTACCAACAGCTTTAATGCCAAAATTTCACAAAAAGGAATTAAAACACCAAAAAAATAATAAATGTGGCAACACTGTTCCCATAATCCAAAACTTCATCCAAAATTGATATTTACCTTAATCGCAAATATGTTGCAAAACCATCAAATGGTTCATAAAAATCACGTTTTTGTACCAATAAAGTAATTTCTGAGTTAAAATATTGTGTTTTCCACATTAAAGGTGATTTATAAACGTAAGTGTATAATATCAATATCAATAAAAAAATGTGTTAAAATTCCAAAATTAAAAGTGTCCGGATAGTGTTATGAAACCTTCCATTGTTTTCAAATTACAACGTTTTGAAAAAACACTTTACATAATTTTTTTTATTTAAAATTTGTTTAATAAAAAATGTTCAAAGACCCCCTTTACAAGTACAACGGCATGATTATCATCTATACACCGACAAAAAAAAAACAAAAAATAAAGCATCTTTATCATATTTTTAAAACTGTGCAATGTTTTTTTTTAAATAAAGTTTAAAATCTAATGAACGTTTCATGTTGCAGGATCGGGAAGTACTGATATTTTGTTGTCGAGACGATTTCTTTATGACAAAATGGACGAGTCAGGTCACACTAAACTGGATGATCAAATTTTATTTTTAAAAGACATTTGAAAGGACGAACTAATTGCCCGGAGTCTAAAGTCTCGGAGCTGCATAACAAAGTGTCATTTTTTATTTCTGATTTCAAGAAGAGATGATCCAGTTCTTACAGAATGAAGGAAAGGTTACTGGATAAAAAGACTAATTGGCTATATTCATCAAATGGGTTTCTAAACTATGCAGTTCTAGAAAACACCAAAGCAGGAAGACCTAAACTGTCCTCTGGGGAGACTTTAGAGAGGACTAAGCGTCTGAAAACACAGCAGTTGCGTTCTGAATACTTCACCAAGGAATTATGTTATACAGCTCAAATGAGCCTATGCTCCTCGGGTGCAACTGATACAGCAAAGTTGGTGAAAGAAGTTACTAGTGCATCACCTAAACGTGCAACTCATTCAAGAATATTCATGGTACCCTATGCATTCTACCATACATAAGGTAGTGATTCAAGGTTCCATTATTATACACAAGGCAATATTGCCTATTTGACAATTAAGTGAGGAAGCCCAAAAACCTAATAATAAGATGATTAAAAGGTACAGAAAAAGATTTTCTCGTGAAAAAACAAACGAGGACATAATCTGTCGTCTACTTATTTCATCTGGTCCACTAATCACCAGTATGCATCAGCCACTAAAAATAAAATTCACTTTAGACCAAGCTGTTATGCAATTGTTAGAAGAACCAGATTTTAATATTTCGAGTTCATCTTCAACAGATCAAGAGTTATCCGACGAAAGTGAGGAGTCAAGTAAATACATGTATGTTTTTAAAATCAAATTGTAATTAGAATCTACTTTAATCATTTTAAATTTTTTCTGTTTTTAATAAATGCATATTTTCGTATTGTGTTGTTTTTGACTTCTCTTCGTTAAAGAACATGCGAATTTAAGGTCCATAACTTACCTTTTATTTGAAAACATAAGTAAATAATAACAGAATAAATTTTTATCGCCATTAGATATCCCAAACAATTTTTGACATCTTTCGACGCTATTGGCCCCTCTGTGCGACGCGCGGCAAAACCTGTTTAGTGAAACAGATATTTTCAGTATATAAACATTTGCAATACAACTGTGAATTTAAATCTCTTTTACAGACACTCAACTCCTTTGTTTTTTAAACATTTTTTGTTTCAAGCTTATAGTTCTGTGCATTATTATTCCAATGTTTCATTATCTTTTTATTTAACATTTGAAACTTGCCACCTTTATTACGTTCCAAAATTTTACATTGTTCCAGTTGAACATCCTCACCCCATAAAATGTTTTGTTGTGAAATGGAAAAATATCACAGAAAACTGTTTGTGCCGGCTGCATACCCTTCTGCCACTAAAAAAAAATTTAAATAAAACCGTGTTTTTACTTAACCACTTATTTTTTTAAATACCCTTGGCAAACAGACATAATAATATGGCCTGCAATTCAAGAGTAAAGATAACTTTGCGACTGAAAAATATCTGCTCTTTAAAGTAACAACAAAGTTTCACACGTTTTTATTTTTATTTCAAAATGTCGAAAAACATTATCAATGTTTAACACCAAATACCGGTACCTTAATAACGAGTCATGCTTACTTTTACTAAAGTTCAGAACTTTGGTGTACAAAATACATACTTAAAGTTGAACACAATTATTAGGCTTACCATTAGCTTAGCGATGATAAATAACTAAAAATATTACTCTCTATTAATAATATATTAATGTATTATCAGAATTATCATTAAACTAGTGTTCCTATTATGCTTTAAAATTGCGCCGATTTCAAAGTTAAGAACTTTAGTATACAAGTTGCCAAAATTTGAACAGAATTAGGCTTATCATTAACCTCTGTAATAAATATGTACAAATATTTCAAACTTTGCAGTGCTTTTTATTTTGTGAAGTCGGTTTATCTTTTTGTAAAAAAGTTATTTAACCACTTTGTTTAGCAAATTGCTAAATGGTTGTATTTGCAACATACATTGAAATTTTTGTAGATCTCAACTGCCAGTGAAAATTGAACCAGAGGAAACTGAAAATGATGTTGTCTATCGGGAATGGGAATTAAAAAATGAAGAAGTGGACATCAAGGAGGAAGGATTTACTCAAAACGCAACTGAGTAAGTACTTATTTTGCTAATTACAATTTCTTATTTTTTTTTAAATAGTTTTAAGTTTCTATTGTTGTAATTTTATAAAATTATTTGTTCAGTTTAGTTTATATATAAAATGTATAAAGTTCATATTAATCGAACAATTAATTAAGTAATAAAATAAACCGGCTTTCAAAATGCTGGTGTATACATCATTTTAAAAATACCAAGGATTTATTAAGAATGGATATGGGATGATTTAACATTCTTTGAAGCCAAACCAAACCATTCTAAGCGACACTGTAAACACAATTTGTAAACATTGGCCACATCTTATTTTACCTTGTATTTTTGTACAAAAAATACGTTAGAAGCATCACAAGAATTACTAAAAGTAATAAAAGCCCTAAAATCTTTTGTTTTTCTGCTAAATAATAATGAATTTAAGTTAAAAAGGTTTTATTATTTATAGGTTATATTATTTTTAAAGGTTTATTTAAAGTCGCTCCGAGTCATTTATAAATCTATAAGTCGCACTTTTTCTTTTCTAGTTCATTAGATAAAGACGTACGTGTAACCGAGTGTTCGCAGACGTTTTTCCTAAGCAACCAGCAGAGACAGCACTTCTGAGCTCCAACACGCCAATGCTATTTTATCTCTTTCTACTACCATTCTTGATTCAATTACGTATTTCCTTAAAGTTCGTAAACTCTACCCCTAGGGGAAATGTTTTCATAACAAACAACAAATATAAGGCTTCACGTTCGATACGCTCACAGTATACGGACATCGAATCCTTTCTTAATAAATCCATGAAAAATACCAATTTAATACGGAACATTTAAGGATTGGATATTGGGCGAGTAAACACTGTTGTCATTTTTAGATATTCTTGAAGCAAAAACAACGAGATCTTGTTCATTTTTTCTTAAATTACAGGCCATATGCCCTTTTGTAAAAGGCATTTTGTAGAATATGCGATAAATATAAAATCGCTATTATTATTAAAACAAAGCGACCAAGCAAAGCCCATTCAGTCCA
Source organism: Philopedon plagiatum (assembly GCA_963971165.1). Classification (NCBI taxonomy): domain Eukaryota; kingdom Metazoa; phylum Arthropoda; class Insecta; order Coleoptera; family Curculionidae; genus Philopedon; species Philopedon plagiatum. The sequence goes on from OZ020193.1 coordinate 65,519,395, forward strand.
AAATATCTGAATTTGAGTAAAATGAAAAAACTAATTAACTTAAAAGATATTAATTAAAATTGCTATTTTTATTCATTGGCAAGTGACACGTTTTTTTTTTTCAAGAAAAAATTTTATCTTTAATCTAAATTTGCAGTGTTTTGCAACAATATACTTATACTTTTCTTTAATGGATTTATGGCATTTTATGAAAAACGAAAAAAATTCATGAATGACGACAAATTTTGCGCGTGTACGCCGGACTGGCGTGGCACTGATTTCAATAATTTTTTCACCGTTGTGTTTAGGATGGTGGTCCGGTGGGTTTGTTGGTATTTAACGTAATTGGGGTGGGGGGTTGAGAGGGGATACCACCAGAGTGGATGAGGATTTTTCCGAAAATGTTGACTAATATTCAGTCATTCTCGGGGATATTGAGGTCAGAAAATCGAATTTCGTGTAACAGGCGTTATAGAATATTCAATGGAAGGGGATAGAAGGGGGTGGGTGGGAATTTTTAAAAATCTATTGGCTGATATGTCATTTTTGGGGTTACTGAGGTCAAAGAATCGACGAACCTGTACTATTTGTGATTTATGATTTTTTTGCGTTTTTTACTACTTTTTGAACAATGTTACTTAAAGTTTTGCTTAGTTTTTGCACAAGTTTATTTTACTCTCTCATTTTTTGCCACAAAATATAAAGATATTTATTTTAAAACATCTTCAGTGTCCGTAGATTTTGCGCATGTGTGTAGATTGTTACCTTCGTGTTCGTTAACTTTATTTTAACATATCAATGTCACTTTGTCTTTGTGTCTGTAGTTTATTAAAGCCTATGAAAGTTGTCTTTACTCCACTGGATACTAAAGTGGAACTTGCTAAAGCCCCTCTGAAATATCACCGTTAATAATTATTTTTAATCTTTACACCCGGGTATACAACGCAGGTATATGCACGACACATCTGGACGGATCGAACATTAAGTAGATTTTACTGACTAAAGCCGACGTTTTCGCCATCTAGTCGGGATTTTATATGAAAATTAATTGAATGGTATGATGGTGAAGGTTTGTGTGGTGCACCTCTTTTGGGTAATGGTTACCTGCTTGCAATATTTCAGCTTTATCGAATCCCACCTGTAATAAAATTAGGCGTATTGTCTGGAATTCATCCATTGCAATGAAATGAAACATGACTTTATTGTCCAAAGAAGTGCATCTCATTGACAAAGTATCTTAAAATTAAGTCCTAAGTAGATAAATGAAATATATATGAAACGGTCAAGTAAATACAAATATCAAAATCTAAAAAACAACATAAATTGAACGGTGTTTTGCAAACATCGTCTAACCCACAAACGATTTTAGTTAAGATAATTAAGTTTAAACTTTAACACGAGCAAATAAAAATCGTTTTGCAAAGGAATATCTTATTTATAATTAATGTAAATAAGATATTACTTTGCAAAACGTTTTTTATTTGCTCCTGTTAAACTTTAAACTTAATTATCTTAACAAAAATCGTTTGTGGATTAGACGATTTTTGCATGACACCGTCCAATTACAGTCACACAACACCAAGTTAATATAATATATTAAAGTACTCATTCACTGAATAGAAGGTTCCAGGCGCGTGCGGTGAAATTTCAAAGTTGTATATCTCTGTTGCTACTTACAGGAACCGCACCAAATTTAGGGGTTTTAATAGTGAGCCCACTGGGAATGTTTTGGTAAAGAAAAAAAATCATTTTGTAATTTGCGAAAAAAGTTGAATTTTTGCATTGCTTCCACTGGAAAAAAAAATGAACACGTTTAGGTATGTTATTTATTATTTTTTCTAAACAAATTTGACATCATTTTGTCGACAATTTTTAAATTTTAAGAGAAAAAAATGTGTTAGTAGAAAGTTCAAATGACTATAACTTTCTACAAACACATTTTTTTCTCTTAAAATTTAAAAATTGTCGACAAAATGATGTAAAGTTTGTTTAGAAAAAAGAATAAATAAAATGCCTAAACGTGTTCATCATTCAAAGCAATAATTTTTAAAAAGCATTCAGTTTTCACTATGAAAATCGTGGACGTGGCCAAAAAATCGCATATATAAACTGCTGGCCACTCGAACTTACACATAGAGATTTTTAGGCAAATTTTAAAGTTCAATATTTTCAACAGGAATGCAAATTTTTGAACGCGTCTTGCAGATTTTAAGAGCTAGTTTTTTTCGGATTAAGCTGCATGACGTATATTTATAGTAGGACCATAGGTTTATTATATACGGGGTGATCAATGAAGTCATGCAAAAAATCAAAAAGTTTGTATGAGTGAAATTTCCGCAAAAAAAATTTTTGGTCGTTGCAATATGGTTCGTTACTAAGGTAACATCAATATCTCTAGATGTTTTTGTCACTTTTTGGATTAAGGCCCTTAGGTCTTGTCTTGTACACACTACTAAACATAAAATTTGGGTAGCAAAATTTTTAAAATGCTATAACTTGACATTGGATTGACGGTTCTTGATGATTTTTACAGATTTGGAATCCTTATTTCACGTAGATTTTCTATAATCTAGGCATTTTATTTGGGGTTGAAATATACAGGTTGAAATTTACACATTATACCGGGTCGATAATAGACAAAAACGTAGGGTAGGACGCGCTCTAAGGTTTGGCATTATTTAAGTTTTTATAAAAATAAATTCTCACCTCAAGTGGTTTTTGTTTAATGTCCTTCTCACTGTTCTGTCCAAAACTTTCACCCCAGTTTATTGTCTCAAAGAGTCATTCAGTTTTATAGAGTTCTTTGTCTACCCCCATGCCCATATTTATGATCGGCTGTAATTTCTACGCGACGCGTGAATTTCAAAGTAGGCATTGGAAAAACAAATTTGTTGCTATGGAATTAAAAACTGTTAACGCTATTTTAGAAATAATCTGACACATTTCAATGTTATAATTTTGTAAATTTTAATTAATATGAGGCGTTTAACCACGGCAGAAAGGGAAAATTGCATTCGACTTCTCAACGAAGGAATGTTAAAAAAACAAATTGCGCGCATTTAGAATGTCAGCCGAAAGACAATTTATAATTTGAACCGTCGCGTCGAAACTACTGGTAATCATAATTATGGGCATGGGGGTGCACATACAAAAAAATAAATCAAAGAACCGAAAGAATTTTAATGAGAGAAACTATGCAGAATAGAACAAAGAACTCTAGAAAACTAAATGACTCTTTAAGGCAACAAACTGGGATGAGAGTTTCAGACAGAACAGTGAGAAGAACATTAAATAAAAACAACTTGAGGTGAAAATTTATTTTTACAAAAACAACAGAATGCCAAACATTTTAAATTTTAGAGCCCGTCGCAGAGCAAAATGTGTGCGGCTATTACAACACCATAGAGCGAATAGGCGGGCATGGGCAAATCGGCATGCGAATTGGGGAATGCAGAGTGGAGACATTGTTTATTTTCTGACGAAACAAGATTTAATTTGATTCACTCCGATGGCCGAATGTTAGTCTGGAGAAGGCCAAATGAGCGGTATTTGGAGGAAAATATGGCCCCTCAAGAGGCATTTGGTGGCGGAGGTGTTACAGCGTGGGGAGGTATCATAAGAAATGGTAAAACCGAGCTATTCATTACCAACCAAACCGTTAACGCTACTGTTTATCAGGAGGAAATTTTGGAACCTATTGTTGTTCCTTTTGCTCGAAATTACGGCCCAGAATTTCTATTGGTGGATGACAACGCTCGACCTCACAGAGCGCGAAGGATCACAGAGTTTTTGCAGGGACAGAACATCAGTAGGATGGACTGGCCTGCAAAGTCTCTGGATCTTAATGTCATTGAACACGTTTGGTCTTATTTAAAACTTAAACTAAGATCGCGTGATGTACCCCCTGAAACCTTAGAACCACTTAGTGAGGCCATTCGTGAAGAATGGGAGAATATTCCACAAGATTTTATAAATAAATGATCTTGTGGATACTCTACCAAATCGATGTCGGGAAGTAATACGTCGAGCAGGAGGACCAACAAAATATTAGTTTCTCTTTTTTTTATTAATGTACCTACTTAATTTCGGATAAATTATTACCAAAGGTTAGGTATTTAAAGATAGGACATTTGGCAATTTGCCATTGATATTTGCTGGTTTTTTAGGGATTGCAGGAACCTTTAAATTAGGTTTAGAATTAGAAATTTTGTAAGAATTGACTTTTGGCCATTGTTAACCAATCTTGTATATTGTAGAATATAATGTAATAAACTTGTTCATGTCGCTACGTTTTTGTCTATTATCGACTCGGTGTAATGTGTAAATTTCAACCTGTATAGTTCAACCCCCAAATAAAATGCTTAGATTATAGAAAATCTACGTGAAATAAGGATTCCAAATCCGTAAAAATCATCAAGAACCGTCAATCCAATGTCAAGTTATAGCATTTTAAAAATTTTGCTACCCAAATTTTATGTTTAGTAGTGTGTACAAGACCTAAGGGCCTTAATCCAAAAAGTGACAAAAACGTCTAGAGATATTGATGTTACCTTAGTAACGAACCATAATGCAATGACCAAAAAAAATTTTTGCGGAAATTTCACTCATACAAACTTTTTGATTTTTTGCATGACTTCATTGATCACCCCGTATATAATAAACCTATGGTCCTACTATAAATATACGTCATGCAGCTTAATCCGAAAAAAACTAGCTCTTAAAATCTGCAAGACGTTCAAAAATTTGCATTCCTGTTGAAGATATTGAACTTTAAATTTTGCCTAAAAATCTCTATATGTAAGTTCGAGTGGCCAGCAGTTTAGTTCACAGGCTAAATGTATTGTTCCGGACGGCCGAAATTCAGAACACACTGTCGCTTTTGTAACCGTTATTTAATTGTCCAATTGTCCAAAATGTCCCAACAACCTCTTTACTGACATGTAAAGTAATTCCTAAGATTGAATACTATGATTATGAACAAAATCAACAATGTCTCTTATCTACTTTTATATTGTACGGTTTCCTCGGGACGACCATGATAGGCGTTCGTCGCTCGGCGATGATCGCGAACCAATGCTAATGGCAAAGCCGCTCAACATAGCCCCCTGGAGGGAGACAGTTACATTGATTTGCCATTGAGCAATGGTTCACGATCATCGCCGAGCGTCGATCGCCTATCATGGTCGCCCCGAGGAAATCGCACCTTTACAATTTTTTGTTTTACTCTTTGTTGTAGTGTGTCGTCTGGTGGAGGTAATCAAGAAAAACAGAGATACAAATGCCATGTGTGGGAGTTCCAGACAAATCAGAACCAACATTTAAAGAGGCACCAGTTGAAGCACACGGACCCTGAAGAGTATGATTTCTTTCGATGCAATGAGTGTGAATATCAAGCAGTTGAAAAACGCAATTTAAGGAACCACATCTTAAAGCATCACAACCCACACCAAGTCGGTTTGTTTGGATGTGACAAATGTGAATATCAAACATTTAAAAAAGATCTTTTAAAGAACCACATCTTACAGCACCACAACCCACAAAAAGTCGGTTTGTTTGGATGTAACAAATGTAAATATCGAACAGTTAGGAAAGCTAACTTAAAACGCCACATCTTAATACATGAAGAACCACAAGAAGTCGATTTGTTCGGATGTGACAAATGTGAATATCGAACACGTGATAAGACTTGTTTAAAAAAACATTACTTGAGACATCAATCCTCCGAAGAAGTTAAATTATTTAGATGCGACAAATGCGAATTTCATACACGTTATCAACATAGTTTAAAACAACACTGCTTGCTACATAAAAACCCCGAAGATGTCGAATTATTTACATGCGACAGATGTGAATATCGAGCAATTAGGAGAGATAGTTTAAGAAACCACATCTTACAACACCACAATTCACAAAAAGTCAGTTTCTTTGGATGTGACAAATGTGAATATCGAACAGTTAGGACAGATCACTTAAAACGTCACATCTTAATACATGAAAAACCTCAAGAAGTCATTTTCTTCGGATGTGACAAATGTGAATATCAAACACATGATAAGGCTTGTTTAAAAAAACATTACTTCAGACATAAATCCCCCGAAGAAGTTAAATTATTCAAATGCGACAAATGCGATTATCATACACGTTATCTGAGTGTTTTAAAAAAACACTGCTTAAAACATAAAAACCCCGAAGAAGTCGAATTATTTAGATGCGACAGATGTGAATATCGAGCAATTAGGAAACAGAATTTAGGGAACCACATCCTGCAGCACCACAACCCACAAAAAGTCGGTTTGTTCGGATGTGACAAATGTGAATATCGAACAATTAGGAGAGATCACTTAAAACGCCACAACTTAATACATAAAGAACCACACGAAGTCGATTTGTTCGGATGTGACAAATGTGAATATCGAACACGTGATAGGACTTGTTTAAAAAAACATTACTTGAGACATAAATCCCCCGAAAAAGAATAATAATAACAAATAGTGTTTATTAAGAGCAATAAGATTATAACTCTCAAAGGGCGAAGTCTAGCCGACAGATGTCAGCTACTCAACATTAACCCTTTTAACAAATAGAACAAAAAAAATAACAGAGATACAATAATTTTACTCAATTTCTAGCAATGCTTTCACTGTTTGTTAAACACGTCAGTCCTAATTCCCTTACGAAACAGTGCAAGGGAGGTACAAGCAAAGTAAGATATAATACTCATTATAATGTTTTATAGCGTTATAAACAAAACCACGCTGAAAAATTGATTTGTTATGTTGGGGCATTGTAAGAGTATTCAAACGAATTGGGACCCGGTAAAGTCGCCACGAAAAACCAAGCCACACCGCAGATACATAGGGGTTGATGTTTTTATTAATTTATATACAGAAATAAGCAAGAGATATTGAAATAAATATGGCAAGCTTAACCAGTTAACTTGCTGTGTCTTTTCTGAAATGTGGTTATATGTCCTTAGGCCAAATATAAATCTACAGCAGTTATTTTGCATCCTTTTAAACGTTCCTTATCGTTGTAGATTAAACATGGATAATACACAACCATGCAATAAGAAAGTTTAGGCATTATGTATGCTTCACATAATTTCTTGCACACTTTAAAATTAAGAATATGCTTGTTTGCATTCATCACCTTTAATATCAAATATGATTTTTCACTTAACTTTGTTATAATATTATATACAGGGTGGCCCATCGAAAACGTACCGCAAGGCATTACAGGCTGGCAAAGAACTTTTCGACAAAATTCAAAAACACGTCAAGTTTGTTTGTCAGGGGGACAACTTTTGTCGCAAAAAGCATAGCAAAACCTTCAACCCCCTGAGTGGGGGTGTCATCCCCCAAATTTTTTCAAATGGGAATAGGGGTCAAGTGATACATCGTTAAAAAGGGCTTTTAATTCCCTATACATTGCTGCTTAGTTTTTGAAAATCGATGCACTCGTTTAGAAAACATGGAGCTTTGAAATACCAACAATAAGTTTGACGAAAAATGCAAAAAGCGATTTAATTTTACTTAAAAACTTACCGTATTAGTCAAGTAAATGCTGAAACTGTTGTCCGCCAACGTGCATACAGTGATACAGGTTATCTTCAAACCGTTGCCGTACATTTTGGAGCACTTGCGGTGTCACTTCGCGACATACGTCAATGATTCGTCCTCGCAGATCTTCCAATGTGGCAGGTGGGGTGCTGTAAACTTTGTTTTTATGTGCCCCCACAAAAACATAATCTAAAGGACTTAAGTCGGGTGACCGAGGGGGGCACTCAATTCCACCCCTTCGTCCTATCCAGCGTCCTGGAAACGTGTCATTTAAATAATGGGGCACATTTAGCGAGTAATACGGAATATATTGTTGGAATATCAGTTCCTGTTTATTGTATGCAGGGTCGTTCTCTATATTAGTTAGAGCTGGGTCATTGGCATTTTGTAGTAAATCCAGGTACATATCCCCTGTTAAATTTCCAGGAAGGAAAAAAGGACCTACAACGAAATTTCCAAAAAACCAGCTCATACGTTCAACTTCTGGGGGTGTTGTGTGTGTGTTTCGTGGAAAATCCGTGGATTGGTATCATCCCAGTAACGACAATTGTGGCGATTCACTAAACCATTCAAGAAGAAAGTACACTCTTCCGAAAAACACACATTAAATAGGAAATTACCATTATTAATTCAGTAATAATTTCGCAAAATTGAGAGCGACAATCAAAGTCGTCTTCATTTAGTTCGTGCACTAACCGAATCTTATAAGGATGGAACTTGTATTTTTTTAATACTCGTTGCACACTTGTACAACTCACGCCCGTCGCAACAGTCAATTGTCTTGTACTCAGCGTACTATCCATTGCAACTTGCCCCAATACTGCTATCTCCGTAGGTTCATTTAGTACGGGATTTTCAAGCTGCCTCTTTTTGTTATAACGGAACCTGTTTCTCGAAATTTGGCAACCAATTCGCGAACAATTTTCCCAGAAACGTGTTTGTCATGATGCCGTTGGTTAAACAGCTCCGCGACCCGAGTACCACATTCATTGTTTTTGAAAAAAAGCTCAATAATTTCTACTCTTTCTGCAATTGAGTACACCATAATTGATAAATGTAAAAGGTTCAATAATTTTGAAACACTTCAACCACAAATCACAAGACAGCTATCTAGCAACTACCTGGTCTAAATGTGAAGCAAAAACCAATTGTTTAATCACGAAAACGAGCCTAAAGAATCTGCAAATCAGCAAAAACAGCGAATTCTTTTGCAGGAATTTATTTCACTAATACGGTAAGCATTTAAGTAAAATTAAATCGATTTTTGCATTTTTCGTCAAACTTATTGTTGGTATTTCAAAGCTCCATATTTTCTAAACGAGTGGATCGATTTTCAAAAACTAAGCAGCAATGTATAGGGAATTAAAAGCCCTTTTTAATGATGTATCACTTGACCCCTATTCGCATTTGAAAAAATTTGGGGGATGACACCCCCACTTAGGAGGTTGAATGCTTTGTTGTGAAAACCTATGAAGACTTTCACACACAAAACTTGGGGTGGCTACTTATTTGAATAAGCAACCGAGAGTAGACTGTATAGCGGGTGGTTCAAAAATACAACTTAATTTTTCCAACAAAACAACAATAAAATTATCTTTATTGTAATTCAAAACAAAGAAAATATTTACCTTTAAATATATATAAAATAAAAATGATTACTATGTGGGTTAGTATCTAACTAGTACAAAAACATATTAAATTAAACATGTCATATAAATGATTACGCATCAAATCAAAATACAAATAAATTGCCCGACAAATTAAACAAAGCGGACGCACTGAAATAAGTCATTCAAAACTTTCGTAGTAACGTTTTTAATTTACAGAAGTATTTAAAACCATTAACAATTTTAGCGCACTGCACTGGTTGAAAGTTCAGTGTTTATTTATTTAATTCAACTTCAGTTCGAATCAAAAGTTATTTTAATATTTTCGAGTTTAATCGACTGTGATATGTAGATATAAAAGCAAGCAGCTGATCTGCTAGCTTCAAACCAGGAGAAAAAACTTTTCTTTTTACATGAGAAACATTGCTTGCATAATCTTTCATTAAACAAATTGGCTTTCTCCTACCTTACTTTCAGCAACTGGTGGTTTCTTCTTTAAGACCATCAAAATAAGTCACAATTTCACAATTCTTGTTCGACAATTAACACTTGAGCGCCGCTAGACCATAAGCGGATGAGACTTCAGAGAGCAATTAACTTTAATTGACACTTATTCACCGTTAGAGCATAAACGGCTTAGAGACTTCTGAGCAATTGACTTTTAATTATATCGCTAGAGTGTAAGCGTATAATTTTAGCTTGAGTTTTAAAACTAAAGAGAGAATTTGACTGAGACCACTAGAGCGTAAGTGGAATTCAGTCGAGAGAGATTTTACTAGAAAAAAAAAATTTGACAAATATTGCTTTATTTTCGTTAATTTGGGAAATGGGTAGGGTAATTTTTTAGGCCTTTGGGGGGGGGGGGTTAACCCCCCCCCCCCCCCCCGTGGCTGCGCCACTGTAAGACACATTAACACATTTTATTTGTCTACAGTGGCTTTAACAAATAATCATTTAAATTCACCACTGTTTAGAATGTGTCATGCGTACAACAGAATTCAGAATGAGTCAGATATTTTTAATATTACCTACTCCCAACGTAAGAGAAAACTTAGGGAAGTTCTCTAATTATATTTTTTTGGAATATATATACTTAATGTTATTTAGTTCATAGTTTATAGTATAATTTAGTATGTAGTTTATTATAAGTGCTTTGTAATTGGATCATCTGATTTGTAAAGTGCTTAAATAAATAAATAAATAAAGCCGGCAACGGGCGTGTGCCGCGAGAGAGAAGAGACGGCGAGGCCAACTTGCCTTCACCGTTGACTGATCGAGAGTGATTGATACTGCTAGAGAATAAGCAGATCACACAAGAGAACTTCAGAAAGACCGCGAAGTAACTTGTCTTCACGTCTGACTTGGAGAGAGACTTTTTCTCGGACACCGCGAGAGAATACGCGGATCACACACGAGAAAGTGTTTTTGAGAGAGAGTGCAGCGACTTGCTACCTTTACGACTGGAGCGAGAGTGCTGTCTCCACCCGTCGTGGTGTAGACTTGGAGCTGGTAATAGTTTACGTCACGGGGTAAGCGCCCATCATGCATTTCACTGGCCTAAATAGGCCAACTACATAACGGTACTGCAACTAGACCAATTAATGAAAGAAGCGTGGTTTCCATTAGAGCGCGAGGAGGATCTTTTGCTTGTGAGGAGGTCGTTGTAGCACAACCCTTTTTTGCGTCAGCGAGAATCATGGTCGCTGAAACTGCGGTCTGGCGCGACAGCCGTCAAAGGGATTCGTAGAATTTGAGCTGTCTGGTATATCAGGCAAAGTGTAATAAAATATCTATTTTTAGCATTTTAGCTGCGCGGTAAGCCTTTGTTATGCGAGTTTCCACGGGAAATTTGTATTGCAGAATAAAACATTTTTATTCTTTTAGAGAGAGAATTTTATAAAAGAGAATCTTATTTTAATTTGTATACAGAGTGATCCAAATATTTGAGAAAAACTTAAACCTAGTTGGGGGTTTCCCCAACAGGCTTTGCTATGCTTTTTGCGTCAAAAGTTGTCCCCCTGACAAACAAACTTGACGTGTTTTTGAATTTTGTCGAAAAGTTCTTTGCCGGCCTGTAATGCATTGCGGTACGTTTTCGATGGGTCACCCTGTATATAATTGACTAAATCTCAGTTTATTGTCAAACAGCAACCCTAGGTTTTTAGCAGTATCAGCAAAGTCGAGACGCTGACCGTCAAGCTGTAAGTTGATATAATTTTTAAGAAAACTATAACACGTCTCGGGTGCAAAAAGCAAGACCTGAGTCATTTTGGCATTAAGGGCACGATATTTTAGTGCTAAAAACACTACCAACTATATTCAGCATTTTTTTTAATACAAACAGAAAGATCATATGAACATTTGGTGTCCCCTAGAGAGATAAATAGTTGTTACATCTTTTTATTTTTAAATTTGATAGCAACCAAGAGGATTCAGGATCAGGTAGGAAGGTAGGAATTATAAGTTTGATTTAACATTAAAATAGTCAAAATTTGAATACTTAATGCCCTGTTGTCTCTTCATTCTTCTGGTACGGAATATGAAACAGTTGCCAGCCATGTTCGACTTACACATTCCATATTTTTATTTAGATCGGCAGGGGGGTGAAATTTAAAAATTTTGTCTTTTTTTGATAATAGTTTAAAGATTATAGGTATAGTGAAAATTTCAAAAGGAAATATTAATAATTGTCAGAGATATTGAGTTGAGCCTGAAAAAGTATTAAAAATAAAATGAATGAAAAATGCGAAATTTGTTTTCGCTTTTCACTTTGACGCCATTTTGTGCAATGTTCCTCCATTTCTGATAAAAAAAAATATCTTCGTATTGGTATTCAGCATTCAGCGACCTCGAAAAGTCCTTGGTTTGAAATACGTTTTATAGCAGGTTAGTAGTGTGTTCTGGACATATACGTATTACTACTAGTTAGCATCCAATCTACCCGTTGTTAAAATTTGAAGCAAAGATAAATCTTTTGTTTTGTACCACGTGATGTCTCAGCGCTTTTGAAGTTTTGACGGACGTCACTGTCAGTTCTGACAGCAGTTTAAAATGTGAGCTTGTCCGTTTCCTTTTCGTCTTTTTAACTTTCAAAAGTAAAGATTAATGTGATTTTATTTGTGAAAAGTGGATTAAAAGTTAATTATTATCCTATTTACGATAATGTCGTAGCTGATGTACCGATAATGCCAGTTTTAAGCAGCAAGAAGTGAAGAAATTACTTGTAGTTTTAGCGGCGGATATTCTTCACAAGAATGTACCTAAAGTCTAAACTGAAGAGTGAATACATCATTTTTAATTTGAGATTTTGGGGCGAAACGGGTAAGAACATTATGTAAATAAAGCGAGGCATCGTTTGGAAATCTAAGAAAGAAACATTATTTAAGATCGAATTAAAACTCAAAATAGGTACGTAAGTACAATTTATTGTAATCATTAATTTATAGGTAAATATTTAGATTAGCGTAAACAGTTTCATGAAATTTTGCACAGACCCTAATTTTGGGTCGTAGAACACGAATCCGAAGTCAGTTTTTGGCGGTCTCGTAAAAAAAATTTTTAAACTTTTAGGTTAGCTTTTTCAAGGAATTTCTTTAAATTTGTTGGGTGAGCCAAAAGGTGGTCAGGTTTGCTCAGTTTTGATTGATATAGATACATATATATCTATATCAATCAAAACTGAGCAAACCTGACCACCTTTTTGCTCAGGTTGGTTGAGCAAAAAAAAAATGTTTTTTTACGAGACCGCCAAAAACTGACTTGGGATTCGTGTTCTACGACCGAAAATTAGGGTCTGTGCAAAATTTCATGAAAAAATTCGCTGTTTACGCTAATCTAAATAATTACCAATTTATATATAAAACATTATAATTAGAATCAAAATCTTCTTAAATAATAATTAATTACCTACCTATGCAAAATCACTTTGTCTTTCTCAACTGACCGTCGACATGCGAAACAAGATCTCATTTTCTATCTAAAATATTAGTAACTCTGTTTCGATATTGTACTTTAAAGTATATAATAATTTATACTTACTGGTTTTTCTGATATTTTATCATAAATTAAAATAAATATTCACAAAATAACGCTACGGCGAAATCGAAGGCTTGTCAGATTCAAATTGGAACTTTTTAATATGACAGGCGCGAGCGGCCATGTTGTGGTATTTGGTGTTTTGATTAGCGGACGGTAGGTAGTATTGAGTTCACTGGCTGAGCAAATCACGTGGTGATTTATGAGGGATGTTCAGGACGTCACGTGACTGGTTAGCAATTGTTTCCAAAGGCTACGTCTTTGCTTCAACAGTTTTTCGTCGTTCGCTATATAGTAGTAATACGTATATGGTTCTGGAGTGTCTTTCCAATAAAATATTTCTTTTTGGCTTTTTATCTTTGGATACCTTGCGCTAGTGGTAGTGAATATTGGTAATTTTACCTGGTAGGTATTTACCTTTTCATCTAATGCAATAATACAAAAGATCTCTAAGGGTGTACAGGGACGGATTAAGCATTCTTGGGGCCCTGTGCAACTCGCTAGTGGGGCCCCCTAAAATTAAAAAATAATACCAAGCTTTGACTATTTGCTCGCAGATATAGTAAGAGTAAGCGTAGGTTTAAAATCTTTGATTTTAAAGTAACATAATTAATTTTGACCAACTCACCCGTGCAAAGTGGGGTATTAGATAAGTAATTTTTTAAGTTAAAACTCACGGTTACCTTTCAAGACCAAGTGATTTATTATTTATTTTCAATAACAAAACGCCTTTGAATCATTAATGTCAAATCTAATTAATACAGACTAGTTAACTAGTTGTAAATTAGATTATTAGAAACAAAACCAATAAAAAAATCATAAACTAATAAAAAGAGAAATATACTAAAATCAACAGCAGCGAACTTTTGTCATAATATGAAATAAGAACAATTTTGAATAGTTAATATATTCTTAATTTCACCATACGAAATAAAACCAATTTGGTTCACACAACTTAAAAAACAATAAGACTTAGGACAACTGGGTAGATAAACTTTTATTGTCTTTTTCTTGTCAAAATCAATAATTAGGTATGTCTGTAAAGTCCATTTTCATCATGACCTTGCTTTCAATCCTAAGGATTACCATAGACTAAATAATACCTAGACGAACACTGCAGTGCAACGAAAATCGGGTCTCCCTTGAGACATTTGGTGGGTTTACTATGAGGTTTACTGGTTTATGAATTAAAAGTTTGTTTGTCTACCATTATATTATAAATATGTATACTATGTAGGTATCTACATGTATTGTATATATAATGGTGGACAAACAAACTTTTAAACATAGAACATACAACTGCTGTCCTCCAAACCATCGGAAAATATCCTTGTTCCAAATAAATATTTATTATGTGTGTATAATGATACAACATGACAGGTAAACTTAGTTTTATTATAATTAATGATACTTCGTCTAAGAAATGTGCACTATTTCATATGGACGAAATATCTAAGCCTGTTCTTGCGAAAATAAAACGGTTTGTCATCCTAACTTACCAATATTCTAGCATTTTTTTAATTACTTATACCTTCTGTCCATTTGGACTGATATATGAAAATTTTTCGAAAACACGTTTTTTCCAAAATATATTTTCTCGAAAACAGAACTTTTTCAATAATACAGATATTCGAAAACTAGGGATGTTTTAAATTTTTTTTTTCTGAAACCAACTTGGAATTTTTTTAACCACTTTTTGAAACTAAATTTTTTCAAGAAAACATGTTTTTGGAAAGAACATTTTTAAACATTTTCGAAAAAGACTTCGTTAAAAAACAACACTTTTTTGAAAGTAATTTACTACAGAGTTACATAGCAAGTATAAGGAAACGTAAACCTGACCAAACACAAAAAGGTTGGTTTAGGGTTATTTATCATTTTTTCATTGATATTTCATTCATTCATAATTTAAATTTAGAAAAACCATGTTTTCTAAAAAATATATTTTCGGGAAATGTACTTTTAAAACGTTCTTTTAAAAAATATATATTTGTGAAGAAGCTGTTCTTCGAAAAAATTTATTTAATTTAACATCAAAAAAGATATTTGTTGAAAAAAGAAACAGCTAAAAGAGTTGGCCATCTTGGCTTACACGCGTCAGGACAAATTGTTTGAGTAATATGAAAGTGTAAATATTGTAGCATTTTTTTTTTATTTACGGTTTCTGCTCATTTAGGGGGATGCACGAGTACTTACGAAAGTACAGTTTATCTTAAACCAATTTTTCAATTTTTTTAAAGCACTTTTCAAAAATACGTTTTTTCAGAGACATATTGTTCGAAATGAAATTTTTTCGGGTAGTATTAATATTTTCAAGCAACGGCTTCTTGAAAACGTAATTTACGAGGAAGTAACGTATCAAACTTAGATAAGGAAACCTGAACAAACCCAAAAAAGATTCGTTTGGGTTTGTTCACGATTTTTTTCGTCTTTTCTTCATTAACATTTTCCAAGTTACTAAAGTTCATAATTTAATTTTCTAAATATTGTGTTCAAAAAATATATATTTTCGAATTATGTACTTACCTGTTTTAAAAATTATTTGTTTGGAGACATTTTTAAAAAAATGTACTTTCGAAATACGGTTTGAAAAAGCGGACAGGACATTTTTGAAAAAATGTAAATTCGAAATATATTTTGGACAAAATATTTTTGAAAAATTTCTTTAATCCATTTTCGAAAAATCTGTTTTCGAAAAAAAATTACTTTCCAAAGACAGGTTTTTTCGAAAAAAAATAATTGGGTTATTTGTTTCGTTTAGAAGCCAACATTATACGGCGCAAATTTTGATAAGATCCCAGTGAGATGTGTAGGGAATGTTTTCAGAAGCAATCTAAGAACATGTAAATCAAAAATACCAAAAAAGGTTTGCATTTTTTATATTACATTATGAGTTTTGATCCATTATTCATATTTTTTTGGCATAATTCATTTCAAAGACCTTACACAAATAAGACGGCAAAATGTTTGTTTTTGTTTATAATATTTTGTAGAATATGTAGAAATGGTTAATGTTTATGTTACAATATTTATTTTTATAAAATTCGCTATTGAAACAGGCGCAGTACAAGGCTCTACTCTAGGGAGTGGGCCCCCCCTCCCCTAAATCCGCCACTGGAAGACGGGCGAAATCCAAACCTCGAATTGCCATATCCATTTGTTTAGAAATAATGTGTTAACTCAGCGCCAGCATTAGCACTGGAGAAAGCTGAAAGAAAATGGTTACTAATAGTAATAATAGGCGATTTTAAATCAGTGACCTAGTCATGACTACGTCACCTTATTTGGCAACGTTGCTCCATATACTTAATGTTTAACCTAAAAAATCAAAGTATTAAGATTAAATGAGACAGTGTTGCCCAATGGTCTGACTAGGTCATGACTTGGTCACTGATTTAAAAATGGCTAATGTTGGGGTCCTGCGCCAGGCAACTTTGATCCCGACCTGGGAGCACATTGGTAATCCTCAGACGCTTTAACAAGATTGTCGCATCCTGAGAGTTATAATAGGTATCTCAAATGGGCCGCCTTCTCACGTCTCACGAATGCTAGCGCAAAATTGCGCGAACGTTTGTAATTATCCCAATTCTTCAAGTTTTTGTCCTTTTTATATTTACTAAAGGCTTTATCGCGTTTTTTTAAAATAGTTTTAAGTACCTACGCCCTACTTAGGCGAACAATCCGTATAGGCGCGCGAGCGCCAAATATGCTGAGTAATTTTTCAGTTAAGAAACTAATTTTATTGTCTATATTGTTTATAAAATATACTAGCTTTTTCCCGTGACTTCGTCCGCGTGGTATAGGTGATAATAGTGTAGTTTTGATATGATGTCATGATATGATTATGAAAACATGAGTTAGGTTAGTTAAGTACTTATATCAAAGAAAGTGCGTAGCTATTATTTTCTTTGATAAAGGTTGCATAGTGCACAGACACAGGCGCGTTTAGAATGTAAATGACTGATTGTTTCTGACTGTCAGAAAACCGTACGGACTGCTTTTTGAAAATACCTTGTATCGATCTGGACGATATTAACATCGACCTATTCTTCATCTCTAATGGCGGAACTGTAACCTCACAAAAATCTGTCACATGACCACGTAGTACATAGATATATTTTTTGGTTATCAGTTGATTAACAAAAATGTAAACAAGGAGCGACAAATATATTAAGAATGTTTGAATGCACAATTATGTACCTATTTACTACATACGAATATTTTGAGTATAATCGAGGATGATAGTAAATGTCTAGAAAGTCCTGGTAAAGAAAAAATACTGAAAAAAAGTTATACTGCTCGCCCACTAAAGGTAAATATCTGTATCTAATAATTGTATCAGTGCTATGGTAATTTTCTTTCAGTATCACTGCCAAAATAATTAGGAAGTAACACATAATCATACATGGTAAAAGCCTCTTCCATTCAAAGTATCGAACAGTCAGAATCAGTAAGGTTTTATCACCGAATATATAACACATATTCGGTGGTTTTATGTTGAAAACAATACACCATTAAAGAAAAGGGTAATACATCATTTTCAAATTGGAAAACGACTAGCACAATTGAGTAGCAAGCAAAATTAATCAAAACACATAGTTACCAATATTATACATATTATAAACTTAAATAAGGTGTTAACTTAAATTTTGAACTTGTTTGTACTCATACTCATTAACAAATTTTTGTTGTAAAACTATTAAAGCGATTGAACACGAATGTATCTTTAAACTACAGGTTGATACAGATTTACAAAAATTGAATGTTTTGTTGATAGAGTTGAAGATAGAGGCTGTCACAGTTGAGGAGTTGGGGAAATTGAAAGCCTGACTAGTTTCCTGCTTGTAGTTTAGGGTTCATTTAATTGAAGGTTTTTCTGAAAGTGGACTAGAGAAGTGCTTTTGTTAACAAAAATCTTAAAAATATGACTGTATGAAAAATGTCTACCTGAATTCAGACACAAGTCAATATTTGACTAAAAGGGACATGTGTTGATTTTTAAATAAACACTTTTATTTCTATTTCAGTGGATTTTTATGTTTGTTAATAATATATATGAAAGAAAATTTAGCTCTAACAAATTTAACAGAAAAAGTGGAAAGCCCCTTTACCTTTTTATTTTATTACCAATAATATGGGGAATAGGAGGATCTCTGTTTTAGGAATTGCCCTTTATTTACTTACTGATTCTTATAAGGATAATGGAAAAATAGTTGTTCTACAGTAACAGCAAAATACAAGTTTTATGTACAGTAGAGTCCCGGTTATTCGAGGTAATGCGGGCTGAAGGAACCTCAGATAACAGAATACTTGAATAATCACAAATTTATGGACAACATTGACGTCATCGTTAGAAAAGTAAAGAATATAATAGTGTCTATTAGGAACACATTTAATTTATGTCAATATTATTTAAATAGCATGCTAATACATAATGCAAACGTGTAACAAGCAGCTTATTAACGGAAGAAGTATTTCGAAGGTTGCAAAAACATTTTCATTTAGTGTATGAATATACATATATAGGTTATATTTATTTATTTATTTATCAACAGTAAACCATTTACATAATTCTGTAATACACTAACAAGTCATTAACAAACCTTAAACACATAAAAATAAATATAAAGATAATAAGTACCTATATCACATTTAGTTATCACTTATACAAATCAATAGGAAGTTAAAAAATCACAAACCTCAACAACTTTTTGAGACTGTCCAGTCTCAAACTGAAAATACAAATATTGTTTTTGGAAATAACAGTATTTGCCTGCCTGATAATTCTGGTCAATGACTCTCTACAGCCATAATTTGTAGGATGAAATGGAACTCTGAAAGTATATGTATGGCGACCACGTTTTTCCACAGTGTTTAAATTAATAAGACATAGAATTTCAGGACAGTCAATATGACCACTAATATTGCTCTGCAAAAAACAAACATCATATATAAATCTAAAATAAAATGAAACTGATTTCCAACAACTTATTTAATGTGAAACTACTAAATGAAAATAATAGTTCTTATAAAGCGGAACTGGAATAACCAAGACTCGGATAACCGGGACTCTGCTGTATTTCAGAATCAAAATAATTTTCAGTCATACTTACACGTCAAAAAGGATTTAAAAATTTATAATAGCTTGTGTTTTTGTAAAAGTGTGACAGAATTACTTCAATGCTATAAGCAGTGTGCGTCCACACAATTAGTAACTTTATAGCTAGCATACTATAATCTTACTTTCATTTCGATAAAACTGATTATGTCCACATAACCAATTGTGTATTTAAAAGTGGTGTTTAAAAAAATACAAAGTGGTCACTTTTACTTTTATCACTTTAGAGTACTCTTAATTGCCTCAAAAGAATAATCACAGTGTTGCAAATCTGTTTTTAAGTACCAACAGGTTTGATTCAAATCAAAATATACTTTATTGTTTCTACTGCGCATGTGATGCATATGCCTCAAAATGATATCCTCCCTTAACACATATGTAGTATGAGTAGGAAATTAATTTTAAACCAGTAACATTCCATTACCCTTTTAATTTCCTTGGTTTGGAGCCTATTTAATACAAGATCTGGGGATAATCCATATGTTGACGCTTTTTGTATTTTTCATTTCATCATAAACCTCTTACATTAAACTATACAGTAAAACTGTTTTGTACTGTTTATACTTGATTGTAAGAAATTAAATTTATATGTAACACTGTGTCAATATAAGTATCTTCGGAGATCCGGACCTGACTGCATTCTATTGCACAAAGAATCTGGTGCTGCAACTGATACTCCTCCCAACTTCTCTTAGCAGGCATACCGAGTCATATTAGTTTTTTAGGCAATGATCTTCCTTTACCCCCTCCAATTGCCTTGAAAATACCACAGTAAACGTGACAACGTTGCACTGCATGAAGTCGAAGCGCATGCTTGGTTTCTTTCGTAACAAGTTTCGAAATTTGTTAGGTTCCGTCAGATTATTATCAATTTGCTTTTGTTAAGTTCTGTTGAAGTTACGTTATGATAATGTTCTTGCTGGGTAAAATTCAATCTGCCTTTGTTATTTCTGGTATTGTTCAATTATGCTCAAAGATATACTGTTATTGTTGTGTTGTCTTGTAGCAGGGATAAAAATGGAGCCCAAAGATCTGTCAGAGGCTGCTATTAAGGAAAACAATAGTACAAGTACCTCACTAATTAAAGCAGAGTCGGAGTCGAATCTTAATGAAATACATGTTCCAGGCTATCCATTTATGTATAAACAGACGAACAGTCCTGCGCCTGATTTAATTGCCCCTCTGGAAAGACTTCAAGTTATTAAGCAAAATGGAGAATGCTTTGCGGATTTTTCAGATATAAGTTTAGGGGCCAACTTATGTGGGTAAGTTGTTTGTTTTCTGTTGAGATCACTAATACTCTACTAAAATTTTTCTATTTTTATATTTTTTAATGACCTTATTTATTTGTTTTAAATTACGAGCGTAATAAGTAAAGGTTTCAAGTTCATACATATATTTTATTTATACATATGCAATACAAAAATCATCACCCCCTAAAATGTTTTATTGTGAAATGGAAAAATATCACAGAAAACTGAGCATACCCTTCTGGCACTAAAAAAAAATGGCTAAATAAAAGCGTTTTTTACGTATTCACGTATTTTTTTAAATTACCCTTGGCGAACAGTTCAAAAATAAAGAGAACTTTCCGACTAAAAAATATCTGCTCTTTAAAGTAGCAACCAAGTTTTACACAACCTTTTTATTTTTATTTAAAAATGTTGAAAAACATAATCAGTGTTCAACACCAAATACCGGGACCTTAATAACGAGTTGCGCTTACTTCTACTAAAGTTCAGAACATTGGTGTACAAATTACTTAAAGTTGAATACAATTAGCTTAGTGATGATAAATAACTAAAAATATTACCCTCTATTAATAATCTATTAATGTATTATCAATATTGTTATTAGTAAGGGTTCCTATTATGCTTTAAAATTGCGCCGATTTCAAAGTTTAGAACTTTGGTGTACAAGTTACCAAAATTTGAACAAAATTAAGCTTATCATTAACCTCAGTAATAAATATGTAACAATATTATTTCAAACTTTTCAGTGCTTTACATTTTGTGAAGTCGGTTTATCTTTTTGAAAAAAAGTTTTTTAACCAGTTTGTTAAAACCAGAAAATTGTTAAATGGTTGTATTTAAAATATACATTGGAATTTTTGTAGATCTCAAGTGCAAGTAAAAACTGAACCAGAGGAAACTGAAAATGATGTTATCTATCAAGAATGGGAATTAAAAAATGAAGAAATGGACATCAAGGAGGAAGGAACAAGTCAAAATGCAATTGAGTAAGTACTTATTTTGCTAATTAAATTTAAATTTTTTTTTTAAATAGTTTAAGTTTCTATTGTAATGTTATAAAATGATTTGTACAATTTAGTTTATATATAAAATGTATAGAGTTCATAATAAACGAACAATTAATTAAGTAATAAAATAAACCAGCTTTTAAAACGCTTGTTATCCATCATTTTAGAAATATTAGGTATATTAAATATTATGGATATTGGGCGTGTAAACATTGCTGAAGATTTAGATATTCTTTGAGCAAAAGCAACTAGATCTTGTAAAAATTTATGACTACTTTAACCCGGGATTGGTCGCGCCGTTAGAAAAAATCTAACAATTTTAGTTTTTTACTCATAAAATAGAACCCGTTGGCTTAAAATCTTTCCCACTTCAGAAGTGCCTGGCGAGGACAATATGTTAGCTCATGGCAGGTTATCATTTGACCTTTTTTTAGTTTTTTTTTATACTACCGTAATATTTTTTAATTAATTTTTTTACTTAATTGTTATGTCCAGGTTGACAATTTATATAAATAAACTTCATAATTCTTTAAAATTTGTTTTATAATAATCTTAAGCCTAAATGATGATTTATTTCTGTTTCTGTTACATAAAATCTAACACGCGACCGATCACGTTATGACCAGACTGATCCCGGGTAAAGACGTAGATCTTGTTCATTTTTTCTTAAATTACAGGCCGTATAACTGTTTGCAGAAGGTATTTTGGCAAATATGTGATAAATATAAAATCGCTATTATTATTAAAAGGGAACAACCAAGCAAAACCCATTTAATGCAGAATATCTGATTTTGAGTAAAATGAAAAAACTAATTAACATAAAAGTTATTAAATTTACTATTTGTATTCGTTAGTATAGTTTTGTCAGAGTTGCCTGAATCTCATAAATCTAAATTATTAAGATTTAAGTGGTATAAAAAGCCAGACAAAGGCCTGCCGCTTATACCGGGCTCGCTCGATTCCCCATAGCAAGTATCCCACATTTCATTCAGATTTGTTAGTGATAACTTCGGTATATAATGCAAACAGCAGCTGCCTGTCTCGTGAAGGGACACCTGCAGCGACGATTCGTTTTGTCTCTTTTCCACTAAGGGTAATATTATATTGGCGCATGCAGAGGACGGAGTCATTTTATTATAATTAAGACGTTACGTCTAGACAGATGCTCGTTTAGAACATGATTTATGTGAAACAGTTAAGTTTTAGGTTTTGATCAGTGAAGTGCGTATTATAAGTGGTTTTACTTGGTTTATGTAAGTGAATTTTTATTATAATAATGGCTTTTTGGCGACCTTTTGAGGTAGATGAAAGCGAATTATTACATGTTGAATTACCTTCGGTACCGACCGGCGACCGTGGCATCGCCAGTCGAAACATGTCCGGAGTTTAATAAAGATTTACATGTTCAAAGTCAACGAATAATTCTAAATATTTACGGCTGTTTAAAAAAAGAAAATCCGGCACAGTCAGATAAAGCCATTATAAAAAGAGTTAACGAATTAACACAACTTTCGATATCTACAATTTATCGCGTAATTAAAACAAGAGATGTTACAGATCATTCGGTAAAGCGAAAGAAAACTAATCAAAAGTTTCAGAAAGTTGACGATGCAGCAAAAGATGTCATTAGACGAATTGTGTACAATCTATATAAGGAAAATACGGTGCCAACATTAGAAATGATCCGGGATAAGTTACGCGATTACCCTGATTACAATTACCAGTCATTGGAAACTCTTCGAGGAATTTTATTAGATTGCGGATTTAAACACAAAAAAATTGATAATCGGATGGTTATAATGGAATCGCGCCGTCTTGTTGAACATCGTCAAGAATATTTGCGTAAAATAAAAGAACACCGGGAATCAAATAGGTATATAGTGTATCTAGATGAGACATTGTTTTGATACTCATGATGTTGTTCAGTACGGTTGGGTAGATGAAACTCAAAATTGCAGTTTAAATGCACCGTGTTCAAGAGGAACCTCCCCTTACCCAAAAAAAAAAAAAAAAAATAGACAGTATTACGATGGCCATGGTCACGTAAGAAACTGCAATAATTTCAAGATTCTCGGGAACGCATCCGAGCCATTATGTGTGTCCTTGGTTCTCAGTTGAATAGCTGATCTCGATCATGACAATAGATATAGTTACAATATAATATAGTTACACTTACTACAAAACGATCATAAAAATAACAACGTATTTATGCCATTAATTTAAAGTCTTAATTATCGGTCGACGGTACGCAAATGAATACAATTATTTCTATGGTTAAACATCGTTTTTGCAGATTCAGTTAGGTTTTGATATACCTATAAATAATATTTGGTTAAAATGTTAAAACTTTTTATTGTGTCCCCTCGTAAATTGGTTATAATATTTTGGGACGCCTATGGCTGGACCTTATCGGCACGGCTGCGTCAAAGGTGTCGGCTTCGTTACCTTTTTTTTGCGGTTTCACTTAACTTTAGTTAAAGTATAACTGACTGATATTTTTTCAAGAAATATTTTTATCTTTGATCTAAATTTGCAATATTTACAACAGTGTCGTACTTTTCTTTAAAGGAATTATGGCATTTTATAAAAAACTAAAAAAAATCATTACTGACGGCAATTTTTGCGTGTGTTTAAAAAACTATTGACTGATGACATTTTTGGGGTTACCAAGGTCAAATAATCGACGAGCCCGTACTATTTGTGCTTTTGGTAATATATTTCTATCTATCTATATTTATTTAGTCTAACATATGTTCGGAAATATTGAAGCAGTAGCAGTATTGAGAGGGGATAAAATAGTTTTTTTGAAGATGTATAATATATGTGACCGTCTCTGATAAAAGGAACCAAGTGTGTCAAAAATGGATTTTGAGTTAAGAATGGATTAGGGTACCTAAAAACAAATAGAATGACGTGGCACCCCTTAAAATATTTAAACCCTTTTTTATGACCAAACAACATACATGATTGCTGTATACATACAAAAAATAATTAGCTAAATAATATAATTTTTTTATTTTCCTTCTTTTCTTTTTGGGTGGTTTTTCCGCTGGTTTTGGCGCTACGAGGTCCTGTTTATTTGGATCAGAGCTGTAGCACGCCCACCCTTGTTTTGTAATTTTTCTTAGATAAAATGGAAAGAACGAAAGTGACGGCACCACTGTAAATCGGTTCGGCCGCGTTCGTGCGATTTCGGAGTGTCTTCGGGTGGCAAAGGGTAGTACGACGGGTGGAAAAGAAGGAAGGGACAGAGGTTTTTGAATCGATGAAGAGGGAGTGCGGTAAGCTCCCGGAAAGAGGCGACAAGAGCGGCCATTGTTGAAGGGAACAAAGGTGAAGACCACGGAATACGGCCTAGCCCCGTTGGTTCTATAATACAAATGATTCCCAAGACATGAGGTATGGGCTTGCTGAAACAATGCCGAAGAATGTAAATAGAAAACTGTAAGTGATATATATATTTTGTTAAATAATCACCTGAAGGCTACCCAAGGCCAGTACCGTCTTCCGAGAAATACAAACTGACTTTTCGAATATAATAAGAAGGTGGTGATCATAGACTAATTGCGCTTTGTGTCGTCACTGGACTTGTTTAGTTTCCTGACTAACATAACAATTTTACGTTTGTTTGTACCGGGCTTTTATAATACATTATGTCATTTTAGTAATAAATAAAGCTTGTTTTACAAAACCATAACGCAACGTTAATTAGAACTCACCCCGAGAAGAGCTGACAACGCAAATAAGAAATTATTTGAGGAGACTGCTTCAGAGCATAAAGTACGAATGTTGTCATAAAGATACCATTTTCTTCCAACTGGTAATATTTTTGGTAGAATTATAGAACCCAATCAAACTCACTGGCAAAGGCGGCGTAATTGTAGATGAAAAGTTTCCTCTTCGGAATCTACGAATTCCTTGTGTTAGTTGATCATCGTCGGCTATATTTGCTCAGTTAAATTTTGCATGCGACGGCGCGCGACTTTAAAATCAAATAATATTTGGACAATTACTACTACTTTCCGAGGGTTGCCAATCGATTTGATTGGAGAGGATCGGTGAGGGGGTGGGGAGTAAGGGGTAGGTACTCTATAGCTCCGGCGCACTCTTTCGCTAGTTAGATTTAGATTATAATATTGAGTTGACTCCAACAAACTTGTGCAATACCCATACTTACTTTAAACGCTCAAAAACATATTTTCGCACACTAGGTCCCTTTTATCAGAGAGTCACATATTGTTTTTGGGATAGTTTGGGCCAGATGTTAATAAATATGAAAAAGATAAAGCAAAAGCGGGCGGAACGATTTAGATGAAATATATCGGGAAACTATTTCTTTATCTGACAAACTCTGTGTAATGTATTATTTTTTAATCATAGTGGGGTCAGATAACTTAATATTACATGGATATTACAAAGTTAAAGAGAGGGGGAGATAAGATGAAAGAGGAGGGACGATAGTACTCTTCACTCCAACATCTATTTTTCCAAACAAGTCTCGAATCAAGAACTGGATAATAGACACAGTCTATGCACATATCCCTTTCCCAAGATCTCCAATTAATCTTAGACTGACTGGGGTGCCAAAACCCTTGTTCAGTTTAACGTCTCCAAAACCCCCTTTGCTGCCTAGTTAATTGGAAGGATTGTTTTTTTCTGATAAATGTAAATCGCCTTATCGTCGGGTACATTAATGGACATGGCCTTTTAAGCAAAGCACACTTTGGTTTTCAGGCTTTTAAAAATACAAGTGATGCCATATTTTACAAAATCTATATCTCACACTAAACGACGGAGAGGTTGCCGTGTGTGATCTGGCTAAAGTTTTTGATTGTGTCAGTCACAGAGTACTCTGCTGGACAAACTTGAAATGTAAGGGTTTAGAGGTGCTGCTTTGGCCTGAATAAAATCTTATTTATCAGGGCGCTATCAATAAGTTGTTTTTAATAATAACGAAACTTTACAACAAGAAATTACTTCTGGTGCCCCACAGGGGTCAGTTCTAGGCCCACTGTTGTTCTTAATTTACATCAATGACTTACCTAGTCTGAATATTTCAGGTTCGTTTACAATGTTCTATGGCGTGACACTATGCCGATAAGTTAGAAGGGAGGGTCAATGGAGATTTAATGAAAGTCAAAGAGTGGTGCGACGCAAATTTTTTATCTCTTAATATATCCAAAACAAATATTGTCTCTTTCCGGTGCCAAATAAATGAACTTGTTCTTGATACTCAAATTTTACAGAATGTGCATGTAAATAAGTTTTTGGGTCTATACATAGACAGTAAGCTAAGATTCGAAACTCATATTTTACAATTAAGTAGAAAGTTATCTAGAGGCTAGTGATGTAAGGATACGTATCCAAATATCCGTTGGATACGGATATTAAAAGAATCCGGATTATCCGGAACCGGCCGAGAACTTCAATACGGATTCGGAATCAAAATAAATTCGCATCGGCTGTATACTAATGCAAAGTGCAAAGAGAAAACGGAATCGGAATCGAGTGTAAGCGAACAACACGGTCTGCGATGTGGCATATTTGATCTTATGCTTTCTCTTTCTAATGACCTTTCCTAAAAAAAGATAGCATAGTTATCGAGGTAACGGGTATCATATGGGATGAGACCCATTGGTTAAACTAGGCCCGCCTCACCCGAACCGAATTCAAACAAGAACGAACGACGCCGACGGTGCCTTCCTATCCCTAACCTTCGACTTCGAATGATACCGATACCGCATCGACCTACCTAGCCGTGTATCCGGATAGAAAATGTTTTAGTATTGCATGCATACGTATACATGATCTGTCGCGCGGTTCAAGAAATGGATTCGTATTCGGATAATGGATACGGATATTAGCTGATTCCGATTCCGTATTATCCGGATATCTAAAGAATACGGATATTTACAACACTACTAGAGGCTGTTTTGCGTTGAGATTTGTGTCCCGGGAACGTGACATCTCCACGGCTCGGAATGTTTATTTTGCATGGGTGGAGTCGCATTTGCGATATGGTGTGTGTTTCTGGGGATCGTGCTTGAGCCAGCTGTTTAATGTCATTTTTGTTTTGCAGAAGCTTGCAGTATGGTCTTTGTGTAGGGTTAATTCTCGGGAATCCAGTTATTTGTGTCCCTGCAAATTCTAACCTTGGCATGCATATTTAGACAGTTTGTCTCATACACGATAAATTTCAGCCCGAAATTGAAAGAACAGGGGTTTACGCTACTCGCTCTTCTGAAATGATCGCCCTACTTTTTTTTCTAATCTTCTGACAGCCCACGAAGACCGAAGTCTAAGTACTATGTACCGTGGGTGTACTGGGGGGTCGACTTGCACATCCAGAGCTGGAAACATCCGTAGGGATTTCACCAGCCCTTTAAGAGGATGTGTGGGGTGGTACTACCTCGGTCGAGGAAGAATTCCTCTACCACCTTCCAACCGTTAACAATCACAAAATATCCATGGTCGAAGCGGGATTCGAACCCGCGCCTCTCGATTGCAAAGCTGGCGCCGTACCAACTCGGCCACCGGAGACTCAGACCTATCCCCACTTCGAGTTTAACAAAAAACTATTAATTGGGAAGGCTTACTATTCCATTTTTGAATATTTGGCTGGTTTCCTTTGATTAGGGTTTGTATGTCTCAAGTGTTACTATCGACCTTTTTGTCTTGTTTATGTTTTTTGTCTATTTGTATATTACATAATTTGTTTTTTTTATCTCATGACTTTGATATTGTGAATTGTTGTAAATGTATTATTGGCGTTTTGACCGTTCTACACGTATTTTAGTTTGCGTCTTTATTGATTTAAATTTAGTTAGTTTTTAGGATGCTTTGTTAATAAAGCTGTTTTTGACTTGACTTGACTTATCTACTTCTATATTTACAATTTTTTGTTTTACTCTTTGTTATAGTGTGTCATCTGGTGGAAGTAATCAAGAAAAACAAAAGTTCGAATACCATGTGTGGGAGTTCCAGACAAATCAGAACCAACATTTAAAGAGGCACCAGTTGAAGCACACGGACCCTGAAGAGAATGATTTCTTTCGATGCAAGGAATGTGAATATCGAACAACTACAAATAGGAATTTAAAGAACCACATCTTACAGCACCACAACCCACAAAAAGTCGGTTTGTTTGAATGTGACAGATGTGAATATCGAACAGTTAGAAACGAACTTTTAAAGTGCCACATCTTACAGCACCACAACCCACAAAAAGTCGGTTTGTTTGGATGTGACAAATGTGAATATCAAGCAGTTAAAAAATTTCTTTTAAAGAGCCACATTTTACAGCATCACAACCCACAAAAATTCGGTTTGTTAGGATGTGACAAATGTGAATATCGAACAGTTAGAAAAGGTCTTTTAAAGAGCCACATTTTACAGCACCACAACCCACAAAAAGTCGGTTTGTTTGAATGTGACAAATGTGGATATCGAACTTATAGTAAGTTTAATTTAAACATTCACTACTTGAAACATAAAACCCCCGAAGAAGTTAAATTATTTAGATGCGACAAATGTGATTATCAAACACGTTATAAGGCTTATTTAAAAAACCATTACTTAAAACATAAAACCCCCGAAGAAGTTAAATTATTTAGATGCGACAAATGCGATTATCAAACACGTTATAAGGCTTATTTAAAAAATCATTACTTAAAACATAAAACCCCCGAAGAAGTTAAATTATTTAGATGCGACAAATGCGATTATCAAACACGTTATAGTGGTCATTTAAGAAAACATTTCTTGAAACATAAAACCCCTGAAGAAGTTAAATTATTCAGATGCGACAAATGCGATTTTCATTCACGTTATCAGACGGCTTTAAAAGAACACGGCTTAAAACATAAAAACCCCGAAGAAGGTAAATTGTTCAGATGCGACACTTGCGATTTTCATACACGTTTACAGAGGGTTTTAAAAAGACACTGCTTAAAACATAAAAACCCCGAAGAAGTCGAATTATTTAGATGCGACAAATGCGATTATCAAACACGTTATAGGGGTCATTTAAGAAAACATTTCTTGAAACATCAAACCCCCGAAGGAGTTTAATTAAAGTATTAAAATTAAAAGATTATCTTAAGAAGATAAATGAAGAAAATAAGAAACTAAGAAAAGAACATATAGCCTTAAAAAACAGAGTACCTAACAAGTTTGGAACAGGAGATCATCCAGATTAAAAGCTCAACAAACAAAACAGAAAATGAAGAACGATCCAAGCATATAATAATAGTAGAATAAAAGGAGATCAAAATATCAAGAAAAATGTTAAACAGATACTGAGTCACTTAAGAATTGATATTCCCGAACAGGAATACGGCGTTAAACCCCTGCCAAGTCAAGAAGAGAAAAAACCAGTAATGGTTACTTTCGCCAGCAAAACTTTCAGATAAATTACTGCAAGAACGAAAATCAGGCCCACTTGATACTGTGACGTGTGGGATCACATCAAATAATCCATCCAGAATATTCCTGAATGAGGACCTATCGAAACATAACGAGACATTTTTAAAAGAGCAAGAACTCTGAAGACACATGGATATAAATATGTACGGTGCAAAGATGGATCTCTTTATGTAAGAAAAACTGACGACGGCCCTGTTCAGAAAGTCTCAACCTCTAGTCAGGTTAACAGCCTAATAAACTCTGCATAGATATTTTGTGTATTAATTTTTATTTTTTGTTAACGTTCATATCTTACCTCTTTTTTGATGGCGAATAAAATAAATATAGGTCATTGTTGCCTAAGTTTGATGTATTTAGAAATCATGTTATTAATAAAATCAACTATACCATATCCATTTACTTTTGAGAATGATGACAGAAACCCATTTTACAACGAAGAGATCAATTATGTCTCTCTCTCATGTTCTTTCTCTCTCATTTTTTCTCTCGTCTTCTTTCTCATACTCGTAAAATTTTTACAGCTGGTAGAAAGTTAGGTTATGTGAAAGATTAATATGGCATATTTATTTGAAGCCTGTCCCATGATATAAGTTGTTTTTGCAGTGTAAAAATATACTTAAAAAGTTTATATAAAGTATTGGCAGCTTAAATTCCTGTGTTCTATGAATCTGGGACTGACTAACAACTATTGAAATATTACGCAAAGTATATATTTGTTCTCCTTTACATTACTTGGACCGGGCGTTATGGGAATGAGTAACAGGAACACCGACCCGATATAAAGTTGAGAATAGTGGGCATTACAGAAGATTTCTTTAGTTTGAGAAAGTAGTGAAAATTGCGCCCTAGAAGCGTTTGGTTTCAGTTTAAAGCAGAAGTCACAGTGCCATTACAAAGTGTATCTATCCTTCTGGAACAAGACTCAACATTTACAGTTAAAAATTGTGAAACTACTTGGTATATTCGATTAAACAATTTTTATCGCGTCTTTAACTTACACAAACATCACTGTTCGCAGGTAGGCTATATTATAGATCCATTTTCATTATATATCGGAGAATAGGGAATATTTTTTAACCTTATTATAAATTGTTTATCCTAATAAAAATATTTACTCATTTTTGAAATTTTTCCTTTATTTATTTAAATACTTTTCCTCCGTTCCTTTTATTGCAAATTGTTGGTTAGAGGTAGTATTGTTATTTGGGTAGGAAACAATTTAAATGCTATAAAATAATAAGGTTGTTTAATAAAAACGAGATTTTTGCAAATGCTGTTTGAGTTCAGTAAAAACAAAGGTCTTTTGCTATAAAATCATAAAACTTACGTAAGTATTTTGTCAGGTTAGAAATTTATAATTTATGACAACCGATTAAACTTTCACTATCGGCAACCAGAAATACTTGCGCACAAACAAAGCCGCCTGTGATGAAATGTTTGATTATTCTTTTTTATTGGCAACAACATCGTTTTTATTTGTCTTTTACTAATGGCCCTTTTGCTAACAAGGATAGAAAGAAACCGGATTCCGCTGGGATTTTATCAGGAAAAAAATAATTTTGCGATGACTAATCTTTCGAAGTATATAACCAGCAATACTTCCACAAGCAAAGAATGTACGATAAAGATTTGAACAAATCCTTTTTTTATTTGTCTTTGTCTAATGCACTTTCGCCAACACGTATAGAAAGAAATCTGATTCCTCCGTGATTATCAGGAAAGAAAAGATGAATATTGTGATCACTAAAATATGTTCTGGTGTAAACGGTCCATGGAACTGATCAATAGGGTTAATTCTTGTTCAATTGTTTTTTCTGTCATTATTCTCAAAAGTAAATGGATACGGTATAGATATTGTGGGGGTCTCTGAAACATTGCGAAATGGTGGTGTATTGGATGAGATGATTAAGATTAATGGATATAGGTTTATTAGAAAAGACCGTTCATGCGGTCGTGGAAGAGGGGTGATTTTAAACATAAAAATTTTTATTCAATTCACTGAATTAGATAATTTGATTAGCAATTGGGCGGAGCAGGTGGGGGTTAAATTTAAAATAAATAAAATCAGAAATGTGCAGAAATATATGCTTTTTGTGCAGAATTTGAAGAGAATATTTGTAACTTAATGGCTGACTGTGATAGCTTGGTATGTACAGGTGATTTTAATATTAATGTTATGAATCTTGCATGCAAATATGTTGATCGATTTCCGTCTGTACTGTCTGCTTATGAGTTAAAACAGCTAATTAATGAACCTACAAGACATGGATTTTCAGATTCAAGTCTACTAGACCTTATTTTGTCTTCCAGTGAAAATTATATAGCCTACTCTTCTGTCGATCACAGCGTGAATGTTTGGGATCACTCACTTGTGAGATGTGAGCTTAAAGTAAAAGTTAATAAGCCTAAGCCCCTCTATCATACCTATAGAGATTACTCCAGTTTTGACAAGGAACTTTTTAACGCGGATCTTAGAAATATTCCATTTTATAGAATTTATCAACTGCGGGATATTAATGATAAAGTCAATTTATTTAATGAACTTGTGCTAGGTCTTTTTAATGCGCATGCTCCTATGAGAATGGGTCGTATTATCAAGAAAAAGGCCCCTTGGATCACACAAAATCTAAAATATCTTATGTCCCTTAGAAATAAAGCCTTGTCAAAATATAAAAAGAATAAAACGGTTCAAGGCTGGGAGTCCTATAGGGAGTTGCGGAATTTCGTCACAGCGTCTGTGTGCAGGGAGAAGAAGGCATTTCTTGAGGACAGGATTCGTCGTAATGGCTCTAGAGACGACTGGAAATTGCTTAGAGAACTTAATCTATATGGTAAAGAAAGAGCACTGGTTCCTGACGTTCTGGGGACTGCTGATGAAATAAATGACTATTTTATCAGCATTCCTCAGAGCGACCCGAATCAGGATGTGCTAATCTTTTAGATAAATTGAATTTGGAATGGCCACTGTAGAGGAAATAAGTACTGTACAGTTCTCGATAAAGTCGAGGGCTGTGGGTGCTGATGGGATGGGTATTGATATGTTAATACACTGTTGCCCCTTGATTGTGCCGGTTGTGGTGCATCTGATAAATTGCTGCATTGAGACAGCCACCTTTCCTGAGGTATGGAAAGTATCACACGTGATACCTTTACCAAAGGTTAGTTCCCCAACCAATTTAAATGATTTGCACCCCGTCAGTATTTTGCCTGCGCTGTCAAAGGTTGTCTGAGAGGATACTGGATGGACAGATTAACAGTTGTGTGGAGCGGTGTAGCATTTTGCCGGAGACACAATCTGGATTTAGACGGGACTATAGCTGCAACATGGCTCTGCTGACGGTTACAGACGACATTTTGGAGGCCACCGAACGTGGTGAACTTACGGTACTTGTACTGTTAGACTACTCAAAAGCCTTCGATAAGTCAAATCACACGTTGTTGTTGGCTGTACTAAAATATCTTGGTTTCGGAGAGCATTCGTGTGCTCTACTTAAAAAATACCTAAAATAGAAGCCAAAGAATTATGTTGAATGGAGACTTATCAGAGCCAAAGAATCTGCTATATGGTGTTCCACAGTGGTCTATCCTGGGACCTATACTCTTCTTCCTCTACACGTCGCAGTTGTCAACTTTTGACAACTTGAGGTTTTGTAAAGCTCATTATTATGCGGACGACACATTTTTCATTTAAACCTAGTCAAATAAAGAACTCTTGTGGTAAAATAAATTCCGATTTGAGTGCCGCCTTAAGGGCATCAGAGTCGCACTGCCTCAGCATTAACCCGGATAAATCTCAGGTTCTTCTATTTGGAAGATCGCAAATGCGAAATTTATACGCTAATCAAATATGTATTAAGTTAAACGATAAAAAATTGGAACTTGTAAACACCGCCAAATATTTGGGCCTGGTGATTGATACAGACCTTAGGTTTTCTCAATATGTCAACACCTGTATTAAAACAGCTTTTGCTAATCTTAAATTAATTTATGGACAAAAGAATATTTTAAATGAGAAATTGAAAAAAGTTCTTTGTGATTCTATAGTACTATCGCATTTTAATTATGCCGATGTTATCTACAGGGCTTGTCTTGTCGGTGCTGATGCTCATCACATTCAGCTTGTTCAAAACTGCTGTGTCCGTTTGATTGGTGGCATAAGACGAAGAGAAAGGGGTGTATCAAATGGTTAAGAATGGATGAAAGGAGAGTGCTACATTCACTTTATTTAACAAGATTATACTAAAGCAGCGACCGCAATATTTGTTCAGGTTGGGTTGGGTTGGGTAAAATTGGGTTAAATTCCGTAACGATATGCACAATTTGGATATCCGATACCAGTACACTCGACACCATTTTTGAGAGATCCTTTAGTTTCAACATAACTAAACTTTATAATAAAGTGCCTGATGGTATAAAATTTTTCAGCGGCATAAGATTTAAATCAGCAGTTAGGAAACTCATGGATACTTTTTTGTAGACAGCTCTCCGGACTTTGTTCCCGGATCTATGATTCTTTGTTATTATTTTTAAGTGGATGTCGATATGATTTTTACCTGTGTTTTAATGTTCTTTCATGTCATTTAAACTATATTTTAAATATTTAGATAACTTTATATGTATTGTATGTAGATTATAAGTAGATTATTGTTTTCTTTCCGGTTAAGTGAGGAAGAAGCTAAGCTTCAAC
Organism: Philopedon plagiatum; assembly: GCA_963971165.1. Classification (NCBI taxonomy): domain Eukaryota; kingdom Metazoa; phylum Arthropoda; class Insecta; order Coleoptera; family Curculionidae; genus Philopedon; species Philopedon plagiatum. Next base: position 65,554,064 of record OZ020193.1, read on the forward strand.
TTCGCCCTTTGTAATACATTACAATAAAGTCATTTATTTATTATTATTATTATTATTATTATGCGACAGATGCGATTTTCATTCACGTTATTATCAGACGGCTTTAAAAGAACACTGCTTAAAGTATAAAAACCCCGAAGAAGTTAAATTATTCAGATGCGACAAATGCGATTTTCGTACACGTTATCAGAGTGGTTTAAAAAGACCCTTCTTAAAACATAAAAACCCCGAAGAAGTCGAATTATTTAGATGCGACTGATGTGAATATCGAGCAATTAGAAAAGACAGTTTAAGCAACCACATCTGACAGCACTTTATCCCACAAAAAGTCGGTTTGTTTGGATGTGACAAATGTGAATATTGAACACATTATAAGTCTACTTTAAAAACACACTACTGGAAACATGAAGCCCCCGAAGAATATAAATTATTCAGATGCGACAAATGCGATTTTCACACCCGTTATCAGGTTTGTTTCAAAGACCACAGCTTGAAACAAAAAACCCCTCTGGCTTGTTGTGTGTGTGTGTATATATAATATATTTATATATATATATATATATATATATATATATATATATATATATATATATATATATATATATATATATATATATATATATATATAATGTGAACTAATAAATACCAGGTGTGTTCATAAAATCAAATTGGTTAGAACATGTTTTTCGGCTTTTACGCAAAAATTACTAAATATATAACAATTAGAAAAGACAAAGAAAAATTCTATGTCGCTAGTATTGGAAGAACTACATCTGTTCCTACACAATACTTTGGACACTAATTGCTTATTAATGAAAACATCTTTATGAAAATCTAAAAATATCTAAATTTACATAGCAAAAATTTAAGTTCATAAAGTAGCAAGAAAAATGAGATCTTTTAAAATACAGAATTGTGAAAAAATAAAAATTAGACATAGAATTTTTCTTTGTCTTTTCTAATTGTTATATATTTAGTAATTTTTGCGTAAAAGCCAAAAAACACGTTCTAACTGAGATTATTCGCAAAAAATAAAATTTAAACTTAAAATCAAATTGTTCATATAATCGAAATACTATTTTTATTTATGAAAACAAACATCCACGATTTAGGAAAATATTGTGATCTGTTTTTGATTTTTTTTGCAGCCAAACTTTTCTGCAAAGCCTTGTTCCTACACTTTCGCAACACCAATAAGTCATCAGTATTAAAAATATTTCTGTTACTCCAAATAATGGCCTTATTAAATGCATCCACAGCTTCTGATGAACTAATTTCCAGCATTTAATTATTTTCCATATCAGAGTCTTCATCCATTAAATTATCATCGTCATCGTTTTGCTTGTCTCAGGATTTGTAGATAATTTTCACCAGATATCTTCAAGAATCTATTGCCAAATCGGCGTTTAAATGTTTGTAACCACCCATCACTTGCAGAAAGTCCGTCAGTTTCCTTTAGAATTTCGTTTAAAGATTTGGCTTTAAGCTTTACGAGTTCACTAGTCACTGGAAGATTCATTGACCTTTGTTTCCAAAACAAGAGTCAATGACTTCAAACGTCTTTCTTTTAATAATACCAGCGCATTTGTTGTCAAGCTTAGGATGTGTTGGAGAACTCTCCAACTAGGTTTAGTTTTTCTCAAATATTTGGATCACTCTGTATAAAAATAAAACAAGATTCTCTTTCATAAAATTCCCTCTCCAAAAGAATAAAAAAGGTATTATTTGCAACACAAATTTCCTGTTGAAACCCGCATAAGAAAGTCCAACGCTCAGATAAAATGCTAAAAATATACATATTTTATCGCCTCAAAAATAAGTTACCAGACAAAGTTCAATTCTGGGAATCTCTTTGCTGTTTGCCGGTTGACAACACAGTTCCGCGGCCATGAGTTCTCGCTGACGTGACCTAGTTGAACCAATGAGATGCATTACAGCTCACCCCGCGACCCTCAACCGCGAGGAGCTCCTTGTAAAAGTCAGCGGAGAACGTGTATCACTCGGTGGTCAACAAGGCAGCAAGACGCTGCACTTCTCTCTGATTTCTCTCGCGATCGACTCGCTTATTTTCTAGCAGTCAGTTAAACAGATTCTCGTGTTTAAAGTTCAAGTGAAAATTCTCTCGCGGCCCGCTTACGGTCTAGCTGGGTTAGTGAAAGTTCTCTCGTTTATTCTCTAACGATCAAACTCCCAGAAAATCAGTGAAGATCACTTTGTGTTCAACAGGCAGCAAAGCTGCTGCAAGTCTCTCTGATATCTCTCGTTAAACACGCTTATACTCTAGCGTACTCTGATTGAAATCACCCGTTGTTCTTACTCATGTTTTTTACTCTTGTTTGAAACTCTTGTTGAATTCCGTTTATTCTCTAACGGTATTAGTTGAATACTCTATTGTCACAACCCAAGTTAAATTAACTGCTTCCCTCTAGCAGTTAAATAAAAGCTAATTCAACAGTGCAACGGTGAACTACGAAAGTTATTTGCTCTCTGAAGTCTCTAATCCGCCTGTGTTCTGGCAGTCCTCAAGTGTTAAGTAATGGAAAATAGTTGTGATTTATTTGATGGTCTTAAAGAAAAGATACCACCAGTTGCTGAAAACTAAGGTAGGAGAAACCCAGTTTAATTGAGTGAAAGTTTATGCAAGTAACTTCTCTTATGTAAAAACATTTACTCTTCTGTTTGAGCTAGCAAATCAAACTGCTTGCTCCCCTTTTTGTAATATAAAAAATGATCCTTCGAACCCATCACAAGACTAGTGATTAAATGTTGAAATATCAACATAACTGTTTTGATTTAAACTAAAGCTGAATTAAATAAACGCCCACTGACTTACAACCAGTGCAGTGCGCCTAAAATTGTCAACCGTTCTGAATTATTTCCATAAATTAAAAACATTGCTACGAATTTTTGACTGATTTATTACAGTGCGTCCGCTTTTTATTATTGTCGGGCAAGGTACTTAGGTACTTGTATTTTCTTTGATAGGTAATATTTGTGTGACATGTTTAATGTAATGTTTTTTGTAGTAGTTAGATACTAACCCATATAGTAATCATTTTTATTTATTTATATATTTAAAGGTAAATATCTTTCTTTGTTTTAAAGTAAAATAAAGATAATTTTAATTGTTGTTTTGTTGGAAAAAATAAGTTGTATTTTTGAATCACCCGCTATACAGTCTACTCTCGGTTGCTTATTCAAATAAGTAGCCACCCCAAGTTTGTGTGTGAAAGTCTTCATAGGTTTTCGCAACATAAAAATGGTCCCTCGAGCCGGATCCAAAATGGCGGCTAATAATTGCCATTTTTTGTAAAATTTTGATGTAAAAATTTCTCTCTAATTACTGTGTGGGTGTGCGCACATATTTTGCTCGCTGAATAAGCTCTCTAAAAATGTATAGATCTTTTCTCTGTTGTAAAAGCTGCTTGCATAAACACTTGTGTTTCTTTCAAAGAAAATTTTCTCTCAAATTTTTTGAATATTGATATTTTTATTTAATTTAAAATGACTGAAAAGGAGGAACTTGTTCGTCAACGTGGTGGTTATAAAAGTATTATAACTAGAATCAGCAACTGGTTTGATTCAAACCAAAATACGGAAGAAAATGATTGTCAATTTGAAGTTAGATTTGAAATGTTATCAAAAGCCTTTTTAGATTATGAAAGGGTACATGGTGAAATCGAAAAGTTTGATCCAACGGACGATGATCGACAAACAGTCGAGGATAAATATTGTACTTTATATGCAAACTTAAAACGCAAAATTAGGTCTTTTTTAGAAGTACAGAACGCACGCCCATCAAGCCCTACATCTAGTGTACGGTCTCTCTCTCCGCCTAACGTAAGGCTACCTGAATTAAACATAAAGCATTTTAAGGGTGATATCACGGAATGGGTATCATTTTATCAGTTATTTTCAGCTCTTGTAATAGACAACTCTTCGTTAAGTAATATTCAAAAATTTATGTATTTAAAGTCGTTTTTAAAAGACGAGCCCTTGAAATTAATTGACACTCTTTCTGTAACTAATGAAAATTTCTCCACGGCTATAAATATTTTAAAAGAAAGGTACGAAAATAAAGTCTCTATAATAAATAATCTCTTAGTCGGTTTAGTAGATGCGCCTTCACTTGTAAAAGGTAATGTTCAAAATTTGCGTGATTTTGTAACAAACTGTAAAAGAAATTTAGAATCGCTAAAAAATTTAAATTTAACTTTTGAAGACCTCTGGAATATTTTGATCATTTATTTACTAGAGAAAAAATTGGATTTTGTAGCTCGAAAGGCATTTGAATCAGAGCGTGTTTTAGACACAATTCCGACTGTAGAAAACTTTTTAAAATTTTTGGACAGACGGTGTCTAGTGTTAGAAAATTTGTCTAGTTTAGAAGGCGCCGCGCCAAAGGCAACAAATACAAATACAAATATTTATTCATGATGATGCATACAAAAGTACTTTCACACGTCAAGATATTTGCTACAACTAAATAATGGGACAGTGTTAAAATTTCCTAAATTGCTAATTAAAATATTAAAATTACAAATAAACATTTAAGTATAAAGTACAAACGGAAATGGTTAACGAAACAAGACTAACATATTAAAACATTTCAGAAATTTTTGAAAAATTAAAACAATTCAAATATCAGTCTTATGCTCCTCTTACAGTTAGACGAGATCTGAAAAATCGCCCTCCAAGAAATTCTCGATGCTATAAAAGGCTTTGTTCCTTAAATATTCTTTTATTTTGTGTTTAAAATGCTTTGAGTCTAGCTCCCTGATTCTGTCAGGTAGAACATTAAAAAACTTTATGCCAAAATGGTTCCTTCCATCCCTGGCCCTGGCAGTTCTGTTGTAGTTTAGGGCAAGGTAGTTTCTAGTTCTTGTATTGTAATGGTGGTGGTCAGAGTTTCGAAGGTAATCACCCGTGTTGCATTTTATATGCATGAGGCAGGTAAGGATGTATACTGATGGCAGTGTCAAAATGCCCAGAGTCCTAAAACTTGCCTTACAGCATTCTCTAAACTTTAGACCAGCCACTATCCTCACACATCGCCTCTGCACAGCAAAGACCTTAGATGCATGAGGTGAGTGTCCCCAGCACAATATGGCATAGGATAGGCGAGAGTGAATGTGGCCATAGTAGGCGCTCAACAATACCTCATTTGACACTGTATTTTTCAGGCTGCGTATTAAGTAAGTATTCCTACTCAAAACACCAGCCACATGCTGAGCATGAGGATGGATGGAGTCAAGAAAGATTCCAAGAAACTTTACCGGGTCTACATCTTTTTCGACAGATCTTAAAGAGAAATTTAGAGTTTCGGTTTTGGCTTCGTTTATACTTAGCTTATTTGTTAGGAACCACTGTTCTATCTCCGACTGCGCTTCCACGGTTCGCCGGCCCAGAGCTGTCAGGCTGTCCGCTCTCTGTAGTGCAGTGGTATCATCCGCAAACAGAATTATGTCTGTGTCAGTGCCCACAGTGCAAGCATATATGTCGTTTATGTATAGCAGGAACAATATCGGGCCCAGCACCGAGCCCTGCGGCACTCCGCAGGTCACCTGCCCCCGGCCCGACCTTGCTCCGCCACACACCACGTACTGAGAGCAATTTGTTAAGTATGAATTTATTAGGTTCATACTGTTGGTATTAAATTTGTAATTAAGCAACTTCTGTACCAGCAGGCCGTGAGACACGCAGTCGAAGGCCTTGGTTAAATCAAAAAATGAAGCTCTTCCATACTGTTTGCTTTCAAAACATTCTTGTACGTAAGCAGTAAGATAACTTATTGCCGCTGTTGTTGATGTGTTACTCCTGAATCCAAACTGACATGGGTTGAACAGCCCATGCGTCTCCAAATACTGACACATTTGTTCCTTTAAGACTAATTCAAAGATCTTACTAAATATAGGAACCACTGAGATTGGTCTGTAATTGGCCACGTCATCTGGATCCCCCTTTTTAAAAATGGGTACCACACGTGACATCTTCAAACAGTCAGGAAAAGTGCTGGCATTGACACAGTTATTTATAATTTTTGTTAAGGGGTAAATTATACAATCTTTAATTGTCTTAACTATTTTTACATTGATTTCAAAGCAGTCTTTACTTGGGCTATTTTTGAGGTTGCTTATTTATATCTCTTAAAATGTTAAAAGTGGTTTCTTTAAAATTGAAAGTTATGTTTGCCGTGTTTGTGTTTAGAATGTCAAAATAATTCTGAGGATCAGCATTTGATATTGGAATGTTTCTCACTATATTGTTGGCTATTTGTGTAAAGTAATTGTTAAAATCATCGGCGTTTATGTTATTGGAGTTGGCAATGTTTTTGATCGGTTTGTTATTTTTTATTATATCCCATACCGCTTTGGTTTTGTTTTTTGACTGTGTAATGTGACGATTATTTGCTTGTTTTTTACTATTTTCTATTTTGGATTTATATTCTTTACGAAAAGATTTTATCATATCGTTGGTCACTGAGGCCGGGTTTGTTTTTCTTAAGTTGGTTAGAAATTTTAAAGTTTCCCTCATTTCCCTGAGCTCATCGGTAAACCAGTGAATCCTAAATGTATTGCTGAAATTGTTTTTGTTTGCTATTTTGGTTTTAATTGGAAAGGAGATGTCACATGCATCTTTAATTGAATTTACAAAAATTTCAAACTGTGTTTCTGGATGATTCTTTGTATTATCAACAAAAGACCAGTCCGTGTTTGCAACGATATGATGTAGATTAAAGAGCCCCTCGTCCGTTATTGGTCTGTATGTTATTCGAGTATTGTTCTTACCTAAGGATTTGATAACAGGGCAAGTTAAGGAGATGGCCAGATGGTCGGACATTCCTGGATCGACTATTTTATGGTGTAAATTCTCAATCAGGTTTGTAAAGATGTTGTCCAAGCATGTCTCGTTTCTGGTTGGAGCGGTCACAATGCCTTCTAAATAAGCGGCTGGAAAGGTCACAATGCCTTCTAAATAATAATAATAATAATAACTTTGGTAGCGATCATTGCACATTTTGTAACGAATCACACAAAATTTATAGTTGTAATAAATTTAAAATTCTTTGAAAAGCAAAACTTTGTTAAGTCAAAAAGATTGTGTTATAATTGTTTAGGTTTACAACATAGTGTAGCCCAGTGTTCATCCACTAGAACATGCTCTGTCTGTGCTCAAAGACATCATTCGCTGTTACATGTTCCCAATAATAATAATACGAATAATTCTCCACAACAAACTTTCTCGCCTAACCAAAATAGGCAAAATAATCAAAATAACTTTTATCGCTCACATGAAACCTCGCCGCCCCAAAGAGGCAATACTTTCCATGCACAAAATAGCGCTCAAAATTCTGGAAACGCGTCAAACCCTAATTCTAGAACATTTCATAATAATCATGTACAGGGCCGCACTCAGCCCCAAAATTCATCCACAAATTCAGGTCAGAATAATTCTCGAAATAGCAATCAACAAAGAAATGCGCAAACCGGTACACAGGTCACTCATTCTCTTTCTGCTGTGTCAATCAATTCCCATGTTCTTTTAGCCACTGCTCAAGTTTTTATATATAGTGCTCAAGGTCTTCGCGTCTCTGCTCGCGTCTTGCTTGACAGTGGATCACAAAACTCTTTTATAACTCAAAATCTTGTGGACAAGCTCCAAGCTCAAACTTATGATAGAAATCTCAACATTTCGGGAATCTCCCAGACAGGATCTACAACAAATAAAATGATTGATTTTACTCTTCACTCCTATGTCCATCCTCAGAAAAAGTTCCGATTATCTTGCGCCGTACTCCCCAATATCACATGTAAGCTTCCCCAAGTTGGCATAAATGCTGCCAGACTTAACATTCCCCGACACATGCAGTTAGCAGACCCTAATTTTTCTCAACCCTTGGACATCGACATTTTAATAGGTGCTGACCTGTACTATGACCTTTGGCTACAAGGTATCTTCCGCTTAGGTAGAAATCTCCCCGTTCTTCAAGAAACCCACTTAGGTTGGGTAATTGCTGGTTGCATACCTACTCGTATGACCTTTGCTCGCCGTAGCATACAGCTGTGTACTACGTCACCCCTCTCTTACCCCGCACTTCACAATGTGCAAGAAAATGTCTCTCTCTTTTTGCAAACGGAAAACTCTGACTCTAGTTTGAATAGTTTAGTTGAAAAATTTTGGACAGTCGAGGAACTGCCGCAAAAAACGCATCTTAGCCCTGAAGATGAACAGGTTGAAAATATCTTTGTAAACACTACAAAAGTTTTGCCCGATGGAACATATCAAGTAGATATGCCACTAAAATCTCCCAAAGAAAATGAAAAATTAGGTGACTCATTCTACATAGCGAAGAAACGATTTTTGAATCTCGAAAATAAACTCAAAAATAACCCCACTTTGAAAAAAGATTACACGAAATTTATCGACGACTACACAGAGCTAAACCACGGTAAATATGTCCCTCTCTCTCTATACAAGGAAACCATGGACAACAAACAAATCAATAAATATTTCTTACCTCATCACGCCGTCCTTCGCGAAAATAGTCTAAGCACCAAAATTCGAGTCGTGTTTGATGCCAGCTGTAAAACAAGTTCTGGCAACTCTCTTAATGACGTAACCCTCAAAGGTTTTCAGGTGCAGCCTGACCTTTATGACATTTTATGTAGATTTCGCTCCTTTAATTTTGTATTAACGTCAGACATAGAAAAAATGTATCGCCAGATAAAAATTAATCCTGAACATCGGTTTTTACTAAATATTCTCTGGAGAAGTAATCCTGATGAAGAACTTAAATGTATCGAGCTCTCTGCCGTTACTTATGGTACCAACTGTGCCCCTTATTTAGCCACGCGCGTGTTAAATGATTTGGCAATCAAAAATCGTGAAAACTTTCCCTTGGCATCCGATGCTCTCTTAAGGCAAACTTATGTCGATGACATAATTTGTGGTCGTGACAATATTGAGGATTTAAATAAATTATATCTAGAACTAAATAAGCTTTTAAACTCTGCCGGTTTTCAGTTACATAAATGGTGTTCCAATTCTCAGAATTTTTTGGAAAAAATCTCACAAGAAAAAATACTTGGATATGATTTAAATTTTGACGAATCCCCAAGCTCTGTTTTAGGTTTAAAGTGGAACCCAATTTCAGATAATTTTATTTTTTCTGCCCCTGATAATTGAAGTGAAACCTATCTAACGAAACTTAAGAATTTGTCTCTTATAGCGAAAATGTATGACCCCCTCGGCTTAGTGTCATGTGTAGTAGTGGTAGGAAAATTAATTATGCAAAAATTATGGCTTTTAAAAATAGATTGGGACACAGAAATTACAGACTCTCAGGTTCTCACATTTTGGAAAAAATTTATAAGCAATATTAGTACCTTGTCTCAAATTAAATTTCCTAGAAATTTATTTTTTAATAAAAGCAAAGTTAAAATTCAATTACATGGATTTGCTGACGCCAGTATGTCCGCATATGCCGCATGCGCATACTTTCGTATTCTTTATTCTGATGGAACGATCTCAGTTAATTTAATCTCATCCAAGTCTCGTGTCGCACCGCTGAAAACATGGATTTATTAGGACTGGATACGGGATGAGTTCACATTCTTTGAAGCCAAAACAAACCATTCTAAACGACACTGTAAACACAATTTGTAAACATTGGCCACATCTTATTTTACCTTGTATTTTTGTACAAAAATACGTTAGAAGCATCACAAGATTTACTAAAAGTAATAAAAGCCCCAAAATATTTTATTTTTCTGCTAAATAGTAATAAATTTAAGTTAAAAAGGTTTTATTATTTATAGGTTATGTTATGTTAGGTTATTTCTAAAGGCGATTATTTAAAGTCGCTCTGAGTCATTTATAAATCTATATAAATCTATACGTCGCACTTTTTCTTTTCTAGTTCATTAGACAAAGACGTACGTGTAACCGAGCGTTCCCAGACGTTTTTCCTAAGCACCCAGCAGACAACAACACTTCTGAGCTCCAACACTCCAATGCTATTTTATCTCTTTCTACTACCATTCTTGATTCAATTACGTAGTAATTCGTAGTCTTGTCTATGTTCGTAGTTCGTAAACTGCTCTCTCAAGAGAATAACAAACAACAAAATATTTATATTATATAAGGATTCACGTTCGATACGCTCACAGTATACGGATATCGAATCCATATTATAATAGATCCATGGCTGAAAACAATATCTCTTCCCCGATTAGAGTTAAGCCCCATAATTTTGTTCTCAAAACTTATTCAAAATTTATTCTCAATTTATGAAACAAGAATGTTAGAAACAGCTCCCGGACGTGACGGAAAAGTAAAAACACATACTTAGAAATTGCTCGTGTCAAGGTCATTAAAATGACTTCTCTTTTTTTTATTGTTTTGAAGTTAGGTAACTTCAAGGGGGGAGTATGTTGGAGAACTCTCCAACTAGGTTTAAGTTTTTCTCAAATATTCGGATCACTCTGTATAAAAATAAAACAAGATTCTCTTTCATAAAATTCTCTCTCCAAAAGGTATTATTTGCAACACAAATTTCCTGTTGAAACCCGCATAAGAAAGTCCAACACAGTTCCGCGGCCATGAGTTCTCGCTGACGTGACCTAGTTGAACCAATGAGATGCATTACAGCTCACCCCGCGACCCTCAACCGCGAGGAGCTCCTTGTAAAAGTCAGCCGAGAACGTGTATCACTCGGTGGTCAACAAGACGCTGCACTTCTCTCTGATTTCTCTCGCGATCGACTCGCTTATTTTCTAGCAGTCAGTTAAACAGATTCTCGTGTTTAAAGTTCAAGTGAAAACTCTCTCGCGGCCCGCTTACGCTCTAGCTGGGTTAGTGAAAGTTCTCTCGTTTGATTCGTTTATTCTCTAAAGATCAAACTCCCAGAAAATCAGTGAAGATTACTTTGTGTTCAACAGGCAGCAAAGCTGCTGCAAGTCTCTCTGATATCTCTCGTTAAACACGCTTATACTCTAGCGTACTCTGATTGAAATCACCCGTTGTTCTTACTCTTGTTTGAAACTCGTGTTGAATTCCGTTTATTCTCTAACGGTATTAGTTGAATACTCTATTGTCACAACTCACAACCCAAGTTAAATTAACTGCTTCCCTCTAGCAGTTAAATAAAAGCTAATTCAACAGTGCAACGGTGAACTACGAAAGTTATTTGCTCTCTGAAGTCTCTAATCCGCCTGTGTTCTGGCAGTCCTCAAGTGTTAAGTAATGGAAAATAGTTGTGATTTATTTGATGGTCTTAAAGAAAAGATACCACCAGTTGCTGAAAACTAAGGTAGGAGAAACCCAGTTTAATTGAGTGAAAGTTTATGCAAAACTTCTCTTATGTAAAAACATTTACTCTTCTGTTTGAGCTAGCAAATCAAACTGCTTGCTCCCCTTTTTGTAATATAAAAAATGGTCCTTCGAACCCATCACAAGACTAGTGATTAAATGTTGAAATATCAACATAACTGTTTTGATTTAAACTAAAGCTGAATTAAATAAACACCCACTGACTTACAACCAGTGCAGTGCGCTTAAAATTGTCAACCGTTCTGAATTATTTCCATAAATTAAAAACATTGCTACGAATTTTTGACTGATTTATTACAGTGCGTCCGCTTTTTATTATTGTCGGGCAAGGTACTTAGGTACTTGTATTTTCTTTGATAGGTAATATTTGTGTGACATGTTTAATGTAATGTTTTTTGTAGTAGTTAGACACTAACCCATATAGTAATCATTTTTATTTATTTATATATTTAAAGGTAAATATCTTTCTTTGTTTTAAAGTAAAATAAAGATAATTTTAATTGTTGTTTTGTTGGAAAAAATAAGTTGTATTTTTGAACCACCCGCTATACAGTCTACTCTCGGTTGCTTATTCAAATAAGTAGCCACCCCAAGTTTGTGTGTGAAAGTCTCCATAGGTTTTCGCAACAGGATGTTCACTTCATTGTTTTTAATTGCACACGCAGTAGATTTAGCTATACCGTACTTTTTTGTGCAAAATGTGTACCTCTCACTCCATTTTCCAAATTCTTTATGATATCACTTTTTTATGATAATGTTAACGCTTTTCGTTTCATATTTTTCTTTTACAAACACTAAATACATATGTATTTCATAATAAATGAACAGTACAAACACCAAAGCTAACACGATACATTCAAATAACAAGAATATTTAAGGGGAATTCCTAGGTGCCGCTGTTCACGTTATAGAATACCGCCACTGTTTACTCTATAGAATCTGAAACCTTACAGTCCCTGACTCATTATGAACCAAAGATTTCGTAATATATATATATATATATATATATATATATATATATATATATATATATATATATATATATATATATATATATATATATATATATATATATATATATATATATATAGGGAGGTTTTCACTAACGTCTAGCTAGCAACAGACGAGATGGCTCCATTGGGCCTAAAACCCATCGGGCCTAAAGTTCAACTGGCCTAAACCCGAGTGTAATCGGCTGGCGTTCGGTTAAGCTCGTATGGCATAATCCGTTTTACACCCATTTGGCCTAAATCTTGACGTGCAGCAAACTATTTTGCAACGAATACTAATTAAATTAATACAGGCTATTTTGGATTTTGGTTAGAATGGCTGAACAGCTGATCGTAGACGAAATTTCAAATTATCGTCGTCCCATAAAAGAGTGTGTACTAATTTATTTGCACCTTTCTCAGTATTTTATGGATAATTAGTTGTTTTTCTTATTTTGTTTAATTAGCTTATGTTTTAAGAATAGTTTTTAGTGGTTTAATTAATGGTGAATAATATTAACTGTTTTATTGATTTTTTTGGGATAAAACGAAGAGGTCAGGTCTATTTGTAGTGCGTTTTTACTTCATTTTCATTTTCCGAGTACCTAATATTTTGTTACTTTAAAATTGCATTTAAGTACTTGACTATAAGTGTTTTTAGAGGTTGAACTTATTAAATAGGTAATCAAAAACTAAACTTTAGCAGTTAATACTTATGTCATACAGGACACATCTGTGGAAGAACTAAAAGAAACTGCTATTATTAGTTATTTCACTTATTTCCAGGAGAAAATCGCCGAACAATTCTAATATTTTCTAGCATCTTATGCAACTGGATACTTTGGAAAATTGTTGCCACCTCGGTTGCCACAGTACTAACTCCGAAGAACTTTTACTGTCAGCGTACCTCATATCGTACGGTTTTATAATGGGTAGTTCTTTGCTTTTTAAGTGTGAAATGATCTAGAATTGTAATTATAATTTGTGTGATAATTTAAAAAATACAAGACACTTCTTCTTGCTTTCCTGCTCTTTCATACATCATGTAAAAATCATGTTTGTCAAGAAATCCTAACCTAACAAAATTTTAAAATAGGCGGGAGATTTAAAATGCTTACATTACCATTTTGAAAAATGCTCGTAATTCTTAATTTTTAACTGCTACAGCAGCCATTTTGCTGCTTTAGCGGTTGCTAGACATCCATTTTACCTTTGTATAACTTTATATCAATTTTGAAATACCCGGTTTTATCCGCATGCCAATTTTACCCGCATAACAGTTAAAAAAACGATTTTCGGGTACCTAACTACCCGCAAATCGGCAACACTGAATCATTGACTTCTTTTACTAAACAGTTTTTACTACTGTTCTTTTTTATATATCTTATAATCCTCTCCTTGCTCCTAGCAACTTTTTAGTAGGCCTTCAAACATGGATTTATTAAGAATCCATGCCTTCAAAGGTGTCCTCTACTACCCATAGGCAGCCACCTACATAAAGACATGTAACAACGGTTGCCTGTGCGTAGTACTAAAATAACACTAAACATTTAAAATAAAAAATTTCAAATAAAACAATGTGTATTATTTATTATTTGCATTTAGCACTGCTTTTCAGGCGTGACCCGTAAAACTTTAAAGTTGTATGTATATCTCTGTTCTACTTATGAGACCCATGGCAAGGTCAGGTTTGTTAACAGTCCTACTAGGAATATTTTGGTAAAGATTTTTTTTTGTAATTTACGATAAAAGTTGAATGTTTGAATTAACCCACCTTATTAATTAACACGCTTAGCTATTTTATTTCTTATTTTTTCTAAACAAATTGTAGGTACATCATTTTGTCGACAATTCTTAAATTTTAAGAGAAAAAATATTTGATTTGAAAATTGAATTGAAAATTATTGAAGTTAGTGTAATTTTCTTTGTATGCTTTGTAATTGTAATACTGTTGTAATCACAACACACAAATGAGATCTCAAACAAATAATAGGTCACTTCAGATCTTTAAAAAGACGCTGATGCTAGGGAAGCTGCTTTTGAGACAAATCTAACCAGCAACTAATCCGAAATAAAATTTGGCGCCAATATCCGAGAATAAAATAATCAATATCACACCGAATAATTGTTTCCATACAACACTTACACGAGTACAATAAAGAAAGTATGCGTATTCCATCCTTGTTTGTCAACTTCTCGAGTGTTAGGCAAATTGCAAAAACGAAGATTTCCGATTCGATACGAAGTGAGCTTTGGGATTAGGCCAGATGAACTTTAGGCCATTTGTGGCTATCCCCCAACAGACATATGCATCCCGAATTTTGCCGAACGATTGTTGGATTTTATTTTTTTGCTCGGAATATTTAAAAAGAACCAAAAAAAAAACTGTGCAACCCTAGGACTGAGCAAACCTGTCCGAGAACGTATTTTATTTCTCAAACAAAACATAAAAAAAAAAAAAAAAAAATGAAAAAAAAAAAATGAAAAAAAAAAAAAAGATACGACCGAGCACAGGATTCGAACCCAAGACGTCTGGATCTATAAGCCATTTCCATTTCAAAACTATGTATTACTGACGTTATTGCACATCTACATTGTTCACTTACAACTAATTATATAACTTAATTTTATGTCACATTTAATTGGTAATAAAAATATACAAGTATATATAATTACCAACGGAAGGCAGCCAGGCTGTGGCCGGTGTTGACCCTAGGTAAGCAACGCAATGATTTGTATTAAGCTATCGGCTCCATCCGAAGGTGATCCCTTGGAGGCATTTAGTTTAGTTGTCTTTAGAGAAGTTACTTTAGTTTAGATGAGTTATGATTAAAGATTTTTATTTACATTTTTACTGGAAAAACACGAAAAAACCAGTTTCAGAAATTAGGTACTGAGTAGCGCTATAATTGTTGTTTTGTCCTAATTACCGTGGATTATACATTCATTCCTATTTACATCCATTCATTCCTATTTACACCCAATCATACCATTTATAGGTATCTTCCTTTCACCCCAAGGAGGAGCTCCCGTACAGGTCCTGAGCAGCACACAGTTGTTCCATTTAACTGGGGCTGGGGCATCAAGCACCTGAACCGTTCGAGCCCTATCCCCCCTACCCTCTCGTGCATTACTTATGACTTGAGCTTAATGTCAAACTTGTCAATTGTTCCTTTCGCAACGGTGTCGAGTGACTCCGGGGCGTCAGACACCTGAAAGGAATATTACTATTCTGTATATATACAATTTATTATATAATATTTACATGTTGTGTGGTCTGCCTGGTTTGCTGTCCGGTGTTTGCTGAATTTAATTAATATATACAATGTAGATTCTTAAATATATATATTTATAGTTTGTTTGCCGCATAGTTATGTTTTCTTTGCATGTTAATCTCTCAGAAGCCCGCAGTGCACTGTTTCCTTCGTGTATGTTTTTAGGGGGTATATCTGTTCGATGGGGAGGAGCTTGTTGTATTGAATGAGGGGCGGGGCTTGTTAAGGGAGTTAATTTTCGGACAACCTGCTCGACGGGGAGGAGCTTGTTGTAAGGAATAGAGGGCGGGGCTTGTTAAGGGAGTTAGTCATCGGGGATCTATAAGCGGTCGCTTTACCCACTGGACTACGTAAGTTGCCCCAAATACCGTGCTATTCCCTCCATGTCGGCACCTCTAGCCAACATGGAAGTACAAGCCCTCTCAGACATCAATTTTGACCCCACTAGCATCATCGAAATGCTAAGGACCCAAAATGCTGCTCTCATAGAGCAGATAAAATCCCAAGCAGAGCATTCCAAAGCTCAAGCAAAAGCCCAAAATGAGCAAATAGCCCACCTCACCAAGGTCATTGATGACCTCCGCAAGCAATTGCAAAATGCCCCCCCATCTCAGCCTGCCTCAATCCAGAAAGGCACACACCCAAATTTGCCCCCAGTGGCACCTGCCATACCCCCCAAAAACCCTAAAGACCCCCGCCTAAAGAAAAGGCAGACAGACGCCGACGAACCCTCCATGGAGCACGATGGTTTCTCCATCGTGACCCACTCCAAAAAATCCAAAAAAGGCACCCCTAAAGCTACCCTTAACACTTCCAAAGCCACCCCAGTCACAGCCCCGACCAAAAATGAAACGACTACCACTACAAGCCCCCCCTTCACTAGCAAAGGAGGAGAGCCTGTAGCATACAAACCAACACCCATCATCATCCACAACGCAGGGGGATGGATAGCAATATCCAAAGACCTGACAAACTACAAGATCAACTTCTCCAAAGCCACCCTCACCAGACAAGGCATAAGAGTAACCCCCAACTCTGCCGACGATTTCAAGCGAGCCACGGCTTACTTGGAATCTAGGCAACTCCACTATCATTCCTTCTGCTCGGAGGAAAATAGATCCCTCCAAGTTGCCCTGCGTGGCATCCCTATTGACATAACCGATGAGGAAATTGCCAATGACCTCAAAAACCTTGGATTCCATCCCGAGGGAGTAAAGCGGATGATCTCCGCCAAAACCAAGGCTCCCATCCCCATCATCCAGGCCCGTTTTCCTCCAAGCGAGTCTCGCATCTACGAGACCAAAAAATTCCTAAATGGCCTTGATCTCAAGGCTGAGCCCCTACACAAAAAGGCCATCGTGCCTCAATGCCATAAGTGTCAAGGTTTCTGGCATACTAAAAATTACTGTAAAGGTGCAACACGCTGCGTGAAATGCGGCCAAGACCATGCCTCTACTGAGTGCAAAAAAACCAAAGAAACCGATGCCACTTGCGCCAACTGTCAGTTGAGCCATCCGGCCAACTACAGAGGGTGCAAAGCATTCCCCACTCTACGAAAGCCCCAAGCCCTCCCAAATAACTCTAAATTCCAACCGGGCATTTCCTTTGCCCAAAGACTCAAAGGAAACACCACCTCCACCCCAAAAGTGCCAAATACCCCAGAATCCCCAGATACCCTCAAAGATGATTTCAAGAAGATGGCGGCTTTTGTCGAATCCCTTCGACAAAAATACCCTGACTTATTCTAAATAGCCCCATATTTCCTGCCATTTCTCTCGGCAAATTTTAATGTATAACAAAATAAAACCAACAAATCTCCGCATCCTCTCCTGGAATATCAACGGTATCTCATCCTCTAAACATGAACTAGAGGATATCCTCTCACGTCATGACATAGACATAGCCGCCATCCAAGAAACAAATCTCTCCCCAAACCACAGGCTCTCCTTCCAGCACTACAACGTCATACGCAATGACAAACCCAACATTCACCACTCGACTGCACTCCTGATACACAAGAACATACAAGCCCATACATTACTATCCCTGGACGCACAAAACTTACACAACACTGGCGCAGCCATTATCACAAAGCACAACGGTACCATCACAGTACGTTGTGTTTACCATCCACCTAACACACAAATACTAGACAATGACGTTCAAACGCTCCTTCCAGCTCAAGACAACACAATACTGATCGGTGACTTTAACGCCAAAAATGTGATCTGGAACAGCCGCCTGACAAATGCAGCAGGCAGAAAGCTGAACCAGGCCACACTGGACGTTGGAGCCACTGTCATAGCACCCAACACACCAACTCACTACCCTGACAATCCCGAACAAAGACCAGATATCATTGACCTTGCAGTCCTACACAACATCACCCTACACAGTAACATCATAACACTGAACGAAGGTCCAAAAGCACACAACCCAATACTACTCACACTCACATCGCAAAACCAAACAACAGACACACCACAAACAAAACACAAATTAAACTTCAGCACTCTTCCCAACACACTAAAACACAACATAACCATCACAGCAAACATCACAACAGCGCAGGACATCGATGATGCAGTATCTCGCCTTGAGGATGAGATACGCGCATCAATCGAAACCTGTACAACCACAATCACACCAAGACCTACACCACCAACACACATGCAGTACCCAGCACACATCAGACGCTCCATAAACACTAGAAACAGAGCCAAACGGCTCTATCAGCAAACACGATACCCACCACACAAACGTGAATACAACAGACTTAACAGAGAAACACAAAACCTTGTACGTGACTTCCACCAACAAAAATGGAACGACAAAGTCGAATCCCTAAACCCGGGTGACTGTTCGCTCTGGAAAATGTCCAAAGCGCTCAGAAACCCCAGACCACCCACTACTCCAATCCACTCCATCACGGGCTTGGTCTTCTCAGATGAAGCAAAAGCTGAAGCTTTTGCGGATTCTTATGAGACTAACTCCCGCCTCCATGTATCCCACGACATTGATGTGGACCATGAGGAGGACGTTGACAGGATCAACAGAATCCTAAATCGTAACCAAAACCTTGACCTTCCCTTCACTCCAGCTTCACCTATCGAAACCCATACAATAATAAGACGTCTCAAAGGACGATCAGCCCCAGGCCCCGACAAGATATCAAACAAAGTCCTCAAAGTCATGCCCCGCAAAGGCCTAGTTGCAATCACCAACTTAGCCAATGCAATTCTCCGCACTGGTCACTTTCCATCAAGGTGGAAAATGGCCACCGTGATCATGATTCCTAAAGCGGGGAAAAATCCTGTTTTTCCTCAAAATCACCGCCCTATCAGCCTAACAAGCTCAGTTGCCAAAGTAGTCGAAAGACTAATCCTAGCCCGCTTCAAAACCCATACGGATTCCCTCCAAGTCACCCCAAATCACCAATTTGGCTTTCGTGCGCAGCACAGTGCCGAACAGCAAGTGCTAAGACTTGCTGAAATAACAACCGAAGGGTTGAACAGGCGTGAAGCTACGGGCATGGTGCTATTCGATATTGAACAAGCGTTTGATAGAGTATGGCATAACGGCCTGCTTCATAAGCTGTTCACCTTAGGATACCCCACGTACATCATCAAAGTCATTCGATCCTTCCTTTCACACAGAAGGATCAAAGTCAGAGTAAATGCCACCCTATCCACACCTAGAGCCCTTGAAGCTGGAGTACCCCAAGGATCAGTCCTTGCTCCCCAGTTATTTAATGTCTTCACTCATGACATTCCCACCTCCAACAACACTCACATTGCCCTATATGCAGATGACACGGCATTAATCGCCCAATCCAGAAATCCCACCCTAATCACCCGCAGACTCCAAGAAGCCACAGATGATCTCCAAGAGTACTGCAACTCTTGGAAGATCAAACTGAATGCCCAAAAATCCCAAGCCATCTTCATAACTCGCAGACGTCTCCACCCTGATGGCCACATCAACCTCAACAACCATGACATTCCCTGGACAGACGAAGTCAAATACCTCGGGGTTTCCCTTGACAAATCCCTGACATGGAAACCCCACATCCAAAAAGCCCGACAAAAAGGCCAAGTTGCCTACAAATCTGTCATAACCCTCCTAGGGCGTCGCAGTCCACTTGCCATCAAATCCAAGCTCCTTCTCATTAACTCCACAATCAGACCCATGATGACCTATGCCTCTGTAGCCTGGGGCTACTCTGCCACTTCATATATAAAAACCCTCCAATCCTTCGAAAACCGCATCATCCGAACTGCGGTTAATGCCCCTTGGTTTGTTCGTAATAACCAAATCCAGAGAGAATTCCAAATCACCTCGCTCCAATCTCACATCAAAGATAGAGCCAAAAAACTCTACCTCATAGCCGAAAATCATCCAAACCCTGTAATCCGGGCTGCGTCAGACTATGACCCAGCCCTCCAACGCCCACATAAACGTCCAAAAATCCAAATCGAGGATTAACCGGAATCGTTCATAACCCGCTGAAGGGTCATGATCTTTTCCCGTCACAAATGCCCCCCCAGCCCCACCCGAATCGTCCTTGACCCGCGGGAGGGCCATTGACTTTTCAGCCCAAAAAACTCCTTTCAAGGGCCAGGACTCCCTTTCAGTCCAAGCCAAAAGCACGGTATCCCCCACAAAAACCATGCCAAGCCCGCAGGGCAAAGCGTGCGGAGAGGACTCACTCAGACATGGTGCGAGTGAGGGGTGGTTGGCAAGCCTATGGGGGTACTCGAGGACCAGTCAGTCCTGGGGTAGCCTTACAGGTGGGACCTTTCCGATTTCCCGATTTCCCGGACTACGTGCATACATTCAGTGTTCACCGACGCGCCGTGCAGAGTGGTCGAATCGAAAGCGAGCGTAGTGCAGTGAGATATAGTGTAGTGGGAGAGACAAAGTGTAGTGGAAGGTGTATTACATTAAGGATTAGCTGATAAATACAACTAGATATAAGGGTGAGTGTTATCTTTTAAGTTTATAGGCAACGGTCCCCGTTGCCTATTTTTGATTTTGATTGTACTGTATTTTATTTACTAGATTAAGAAGTGAAGTGATATAAAGTGAATTTTGTGATTTTAAAAAACTCTAAATAAATAAATATGACAGAACAAAGACATAGAGGACATACTTCTGACGATGATGATTTCGAAATAAGGAAATCAGATTCTGAAGATAGTAATGACTCACAGACGACACCAACTTTAAGATCTCCTGTCAGGAGCAGAGGCTCATCGAGAGCCTCCTCCGTAGAGACAGAAAGAGAATCTAAGCGATTAAGGGAACTATATGCAGCGTCACAGGCTGAAAATGCCAGACAGCAGGCAGAAATTGCCAGGCTGCACGCTACTATAGCAAGCCTACAAAAATATATAGAACAAATGCAAATAGAGCAAAGACAACAACACGCAGAGCAAAAAGCTCAAATGGCAGAGCTGATAAACCAACTAAAAGACAAACAGACACCACAAGTACAAGTACATGAACCAAACATAAAACAAATACAGCAAGAACAGAGACAAGAACAAAAACTATATAGAACAAGAAAGACAACAAACACACAAAAAACCGAGACTGGACAATGAAACAATAAAAACGCCGCCGGCGATCAAAACGCCGCCAGCGCTCAAAACGCCACCGGCGTTCAATAAAATAGTAGCGGGAACAGCCACTACAGACAGACAAACAAAACAAAACAAGACAACGGAGGAAGATATAGAGATGGAGGCTGAAAAAGCCCCAAAAATTCCCCCAATTACAATTGAGACAAGTGACTGGCTGAAACTATCTAAAGGTATAAGAGCCAATAAGATAGATTTTACCAAAGCCAGAACTGTCGCAGACGGCATTAAAGTGTTCCCAACTACAATTACAGATTTTAGAAGCCTAGTAAGGCTTCTAAATAATAATAATGTAAGTTACTATACTTACCAGACGGAAGAGGAGAAAATGATCCACGCGGTCATTAAAAGCCTCCCGTTAGATACAGACATACAAGCACTGACTGATGATCTTAAAAATCAAGGGATTATGGACGCTGAAGTCACGAGAATGACTTCATTTAAAACAAAGCAGCCAATACCAATATTTATTGTAAAAACACAAAATAAAAATATTTACAATGTGAACGTTCTCTATGACTTGAGCGTTCGAGCCTAAAAAAACGCATACCAGGGCCAGGGCAGTGCCATAGATGCCAAAGATACGGCCATGCACAGAGCAAATGCACATTTACACTCAGATGCGTGAGATGTGCAGGAAATCACACTGCAACGCTAACTACTGTACGCTAACTAAACCAAAACCACAAGAAGAGCGTAATGCCACCTGCGCCCTGTGCAAAGGAAAACACCCTGCAAATTACAAGGGGTGCGAAATCTACAGGAAAATAACGAAAAAACCTATATCGCCTCAGCAGACTGCCACCAAACCCGCAGAAAAACCTGCAGCAAAAACTGCAGAGAAGCCCTCTGGCAAGGGAACTAAACCTCAGAATGAGGAAGCAGATAAAAAGTCAGCCAATATTGCAGTTGACTTTGAAAAAATAATGTCAGAGACGATGGAGAAAGTCATGCAGAACATGATGCAGGCTTTCTCAAAACAAATGGAGAATTTCTGGCGACGTTAAATGGCGTGCAAGAGACAGCCAACCCTATTAAAGATCGTTTCATGGAACGTCAACGGCATTCGACCTCGGAAAGCCGAGATTATAGAACAAATAGCCGAGAGACAACCAGACATCTTAGCCTTGCAAGAGACTAAGATACGTCAGGACATGAGGATCTCATTTATGAACTATGAGATCTATAGAAACGATCGAAATGACAACAATATAGGGGGGGGCGTAGCCTTACTAGTGAAGAAAAATCTAGATCACCACTTCATTGGAGGAAATGAAGATGCTGATCTAGAGGCTGTCTCTATTATAGTTAATACCCAACAAGGAAAAATAAAAATTTCCTCAGTGTATAAAAGACCCCGAGTCGATTTACAACAAGGAGAATTTCATGATATTATTAGCGGTAGATATCCCAGTATCATGATAGGAGATCTAAATTGTAAATCGAAAGAATGGAATAGCAGATGTGAAAACATCGGCGGTAGACAATTAATAAGATACACTGAGGAAGAGGGTGCCGTAGTAATAGGCCCCGAAGTCCCTACTTTTATTGGAGGACGTGGATTACCTGACGTACTAGATATAGTCGTCATGAAAAACGTAATCCAGGACTTTACACTGGAAACTTTGGAAGAGTACACATCGGATCATAATCCGATAGAACTAGTACTAGGACAAGGTATTAACGAAGCTGAGGTGATATACAAGAAGTACACAAACTGGGAGACCTTCTCAGAAAAAGTACATGAAAAAATAATCATAAGACCGATTAGAAACGCTGATGACCTTGAAACAGCCGTAGTAAGCCTGGAAAATCATATTCTGGAGGCCTATGACGAAAGTACTGTGACTAAAAGACATTTACCACCTAAAAATCCCTACGGAGAAATCCCGAGGGAAATAAGAGCACTAGTTACAGAGAATCGAAGGCTCAGGAAAAGATACAGGCTGAGTAAACGGCAAGAAGACAGGGTAACTCTAAACAGAAGCAGCCAGGTGCTAAGAAATGCTCTAAAAGAACATCGTGCTAGTAAATGGGATGAGCGAGTGCAGAGTCTCAAACTCGAAGATAACTCTGCATGGAAAATGCAGAAAGCTCTAAGGCGCGAGAAAACAACTATACCACCTTTGCATGGAGCAAACGGGATGGCTTATACCAACGCCGAGAAGGCAAATGCACTCGCTGATTCCATTGAAAGGGAAGCTAGGTTAAACGTTCATCCAGATGATGACAACGATGATCTAGAAGATCTCGTTGAAGAAAATGAGGCACTTATGTCAGTGAGACCTCAAAACGATAATATACCTAACCCCGCAGCACCAGAAGAAGTAAAAGCCATAATAAGAAGGCTAAAAATCAGGAAAGCACCTGGCAGAGATGGGATCACTAACCAAATGATTAAAAAGTTACCCAGAAAAGGCATAGTAGCCCTGACCAACATCATAAATGGGATTATGAGAACAGAACACTATCCTCAGACATGGAAACATGCACAAGTGATAGTGTTCAATAAACCAGGAAAAGAGAAAAAGTTTCCTCAAAACTACAGACCCATAAGCCTGCTTGCAGGACTAGGGAAAGTAGCAGAGAGAATTATAGCGAGACGCTTAAATGAGGAAACTGAGACACTGAACCTCATGCCAAACGAACAATTTGGATTTAGGAGAAACCACTCAACAGAATTACAACTGTTGAGGATAGTTGAATACGCCACCGAAGGCTTTCAAAAGAAGGAGGCCACCGGAGCCGTCTTTTTAGACGTAGCCCGGGCCTTCGACAGAGTTTGGCATGAAGGACTAACTTACAAGATGATTTCTGCAGGATACTCCTTGAAAATCAGCAGAATCATCAGAAACTATCTAAGAGATAGAACGTTCAGTGTCAAAATTGACGAAGAGTTCTCAAATCCCAGAGAGATAGAAGCTGGAGTGCCCCAAGGTTCGGTACTGGGGCCGCTTCTGTATAACATATACGTACATGATATACCTAGAACCCCACCTAGTATGCTAGCACTATATGCTGACGACACTGCCATCTTGGCACGTAGCAAGAACACAGGCATAATATGCAGAAGGCTACAAAGTAGCCTCGATACGATAATTGACTGGTGTATTAGGTGGAAGATAAAAATAAATGGAGAAAAGAGTCAGGCAGTGCTACTACAAAAAAGACAGCTAAGACCAGTCAGAAATATTAATGTGGATGGTACAGAGATAGAATGGTCAAACCAGGCTAAATATCTTGGAGTCATCCTAGATACAGGACTCACGTGGGGAAAACACGTTAGATATGCTATAGCCAAGACCAAGGCAGCTATGAGCCGTCTCTACCCGCTCATCGGTAGACGTAGTCACATGAACAGAAGGACAAAGCTCACGATGATCCGAGCCATAGCTAGAACACAACTAACCTATGGGTCCACTGTGTGGGGCTACGCGGCTAGAACCCACATTAATAAAATAGAGTCAACTGAGAATCGATACGTACGTATGGCAGTTGACGCACCCTGGTTCGTCAGCAATCGGCATATACAAAGAGATCTGAACTGGCAGAACATTAAAGACTTTATGAGGAATAAAGCAGAGAAGGTCTTCCAAGTAGCTGGGGAGCACTCAAATGAACATTTGAGACAGCTCGTCAACTATAACCCAGCAGAACAGGCCAGGATGTATAGGAGATACAAACGAAGGCCTAGAAACCAACTAGGATAACGAAGGCAAAAGTGAGTGCGAGTGTGAGTGTAGCGCGGGTGTTAGAAATAGCGCAGGCGCGAACGCGAACGCGAGTGCTAGTGCGAGCGGGCCTGTATACCGATTTGAGTCAAATACCTAAGTTACCATATCTTAAGATTGCTTAGGTATAAATTGTAAGTAGATTGCATGTCATTTACACATAAGTTACTTAACACCGTATGTAACATACAAAGATCTTAAGACAGAGACATAAATATTGTTTTAAGTAGGACTATAGTTACCTTAAGTCAATATTGTATAAAAATTGTAAAAAACCAAAAAATATATTCCTTTTCAGGTCAGAGATTATCCCCCATATTTGTATGCGAAAATATGGGAGGGTTATAAAGGTTCGGCATGACACGGGTCATGCGAGCGCTTATAATCTTACGAGAGATACTTGGTTTATAGACCCTAGGTCCGAAACCAACTAACTCTAGGGGGAGTGTTTAGTCGGTAGGAATCCGACATAACCCAATTTTTCGCATATGGGTATCTTATGCAAGATTCACTTCCTCTTACCCCAAACAAAAAAAAAAAAAAAAAAAAAAAATGGACTACGTGGCTCATGCTAGGAAGTCGGTAAACTTACAAGCACTACACAGATATGCTAACGCCATTTAAATGACTCGGCGGAACTAATCGGGATGCATATGTCTGTTGGTAACTAGACGTTTCTGAGGTTTTCCTATATATAAATATACAGAAAATGGGGAATTTTCTTCGGTCCATATATATAATATATATGTCGGTAGTCGGTAAATGCAAAAGCTTTATCTTTCGCTAGTGCAAAACACAAGACCATAAAATCACAAAATAAAGTAGAAGGATTATTCTGTTTGATTCTGGTTCGGGTGCCCCCCCCTGCTATCGCGATACCACACTTTGACCAGAATCAACAAGAGACCTTATATCCAAACGTTCGATATGGATGGGTAAGATGTAGTGGCTCGAGCCAAACTACTTTTACATAATGTTGCCCCAACTTAACTTTTTAATCTTATTATTGGTGATACATAAATCCTAACAATTTTTGTCTCTTAACAAACTTGTATATAAAATGCCTTCTCTTGTTTTCACTTTAAGTTTGTTGCCTAGTTGAGTTTTTATTAAATTAATTTAAGAAAATATTCTCTCTACTGCTGCGCTCGAGTATGGTAAACAAAGCGTCTGAAAAGCAAATCTAAAGACCCGGAAATTTGAGAGAGTCATCTATTTTTACTTATGCATTTTTTTCCAAAACAACAAGATATCGTTATCAAAATCGTTTAAATGGTGTGATCTTAACATTCTCCATTCGTTATTAAGATCTTGGATTTCATTTAGATTAACAATATTGGGAAAGTGTAACGTCAAACAGGAACTGAGTTTCAAGCCTCAGTTGCAATCAAATTGCAATTTTATTTCATTCAAGATCAAAATCGTGAAATTCGCTGATTGATATTTCTATAAAGGTAAAAATCGTGAGATTTTGTACTTGATTCGTGATATTGGGAGAAATTAACCAAAATCGTGAGATATTGTCACAAGTGGAAAAAGCAATAATATTTCATAGATCAATATTTGAAAGTTCAATAAGTAAACTATAATCCTATTTTACTTATTTATAAGTTAAATCCCTCTGCATTGGCAGGATGTAGCTTATTTATTGATATGCATTAAAGTTGCAACTACGAAATATTATAGTTCCTTTATAAAATCAAACAATTACTTGAAATTATTTAGACGACGCTATTATCTAGTCAGCAAAATTGCGGTTTCTGACCTAAAGTCAACGCTTCCCGAAAGGAGGGGAAAACTGCTGACTGGGTGATCGGGCGATCGGAAAGATGAGAGTTAAAAAAGACACTAGTGCACGATCCCCGGTCCGATGCGTTTGTGATTGTGATAAACTGTAGAAGAAATGATCTTCAAAACTGTGATGAAAGTAATAGAAAATGAAGTTGTCTTTCGAGGGTAAATTATATTAATCTGTCTTCTATGTATGTCATTGAATGTTCCTATTTTTTGTAAATAAACGATTTAAGTTTGTTTTTAACTCACGTTTGATTTCTGATCTAGTTAAGGTTCCGTTACCTCTACGCCCCTAGCCTCCCTTAAACCAGGGCGTGACAATATCACGAAAAGTCATGAGTTCTGGCAACACTGGCTACCCGTACGAAGCAGACCAAGAATGGACTTCGGCTGCTGCCCCGCCCCTGGTCCAGGTTTTTTGTGTTGCATAGATACAGTTGTATTGATTATAATTCACCGGCCGACGAACCCGTCTCGTGGTTAAGAATACTATCCTTTTTTAACTACGTTATGTAAACAAGGCGAGCACGCTAACCGATTGGAATCGGTTTGTCGTTGATGAATTCGGAAAAAGACTATTCGCATACTGCGCACGTGTTCTTGTGGCATGCATTTCGCCCACAGTGGAGTTAAAAAGTTGTGCGCAACCTATGTATATTTATGAATGGAGCTTTAAATATCAGCAGTCCAATTGAATCCAAGTCATTGGTCATTTTCGGGGTTATTGAGGTCAGAAAATCTAATTTTGTCCAACAGATGTTTAAAAAATTTACGGGAGAGGGGGGCTGTGATAAAAAGAAGTTACTAGGAATTTCTTCAAAAATGTTAACTAACATGTCACTTTCGGGACTATTGAGATCAGAATATCAAATCTTTTCTAACACAGGTTAAAATAAACGTTACGGTAGAGAGAATAAAAGGAGCGGCTGAGAATTTCTTCAAAAATGTTAACTAATTTATTATTTTCGGGGTTACTGAGGTCAGAAAATCGACGACTGCCAATTTTGCCAAAAATGTTAACTAATGGGTCATTTTCGAGGTTATTGAAGTCAGAAAAGCTAAGTTCATGTAACAGATGTAAAAAACTTACGGCGGGGGAGGGGGGCGAAAGGAGCGGGTGGAAAATTCTTTAAAAATGTTAACCATGTTATTTTTGGGGTTACTGAGGTCTGAAAATCCCATATTGCATGGACATTACAAATTTAAATAGGGGACTACAAGATGAAGTGGGAGGGAGAATAGGCGAACTAAAAAGAAATATATAATTGTTTTTTCAAAAAAATTAACCTACTCCACAAAAGAAAAACCACTGAAAGGTATGAAATAATATTTTTACGTATTAATAACTGTGGTTAGTGGTAAACTTAATTTTGTTCGAAGTTATGTAACTTGTACACCGAAGTTCTGAACTTTGAAGTCGGAGCAATTTCACAGTATAAGGATCCGTAATGACAATTCATAAACAGTTAATAAAAAGTTGCGCTTACTGTAAAGTTCAGAACTTTTGTGTACAAGTTACTAAAAGTCGAACGCAATTAAGCTGACCATTAGGCTCAGAAATAAATAACTAAAAATATTATTAACAATAATTTATTAATGTATTTTCATTAAGGATTCCTATTATACTTTCAAATTGCACCGACTTCAAAGTTTAGAACTTCGGTGTACAAGTTACCTAACTTTGAACAAAATAAAGTTTACCATTAACCGCAGTTATAAATTCGTAAAAATATTATTTCAAACTTTTTAGTGTATTTTCATTTGTGAAGTCGGTTCACTTTTTTGAGAAAAAAAATCAAATTTGCCTATTTATGGTATATGGGAAACCCATCTTAGGTAAAAGACAGTGGAACAGGCGTAGGAATTCCTTCAAAGTGTTGCGTGTTACGTTTTTGTTAGACAATTTGACAAATTACTGTAACTGTCACGAAATTCGGAAATAATTTAATCGTAATATTCTAGTTCATTGCGTTGTGATTGTTCGACTTATGTTTCTTCTGCTCTAGAAATGACTGTTTCCATGCATTTTTCTTCAACTCTTTCCTTCGTTTTAATTCAAACCATTCAGAAGCTGGAATTTTCATGTCAAAATTATTTTTCAACAAAACAATTGTTTGACCGCTCCTGTAACCAACTTATTCGATTTTGCATGCACATCATAATTGCATCTAATTTTGCCGTAAAAATTGCTATTAGGCAGTTTTGTTTAAAAATTGCATAAATGTTAGTGGCTATAAAAACTCCAGTCCAAGACGAGGATTTTTGCCACTTGCATGATGCTATTTGGCAAAAAAAAACTGCTTAGCAGCGTATTCTTTGGATTTTTTTTACAGGAAAAGTTAGATGCGTGCTATTTCCTGAATATAATCGCACATCACAAATATTTTTGTTTCGCTAATATTACTTTACCTTAATTTGTATCGACACCTCTGTTTGTCAAATCTTGCCGCAGGTAAAAAAATGTAATAAATCACCGACAGGAGCAATCAAACAATTCTTTGTTTAAAAATCATTTTTGACATTAAAATGATTGCTTCTGGTCGGAATTAAAACGCAAGAACCAGTAGAAAAAAAATGTACAGAAATACCCATTTTTAGAACAAAAGAACAGGTCAAACAAACAGAACGCAATGAACTAGTTGGCGATTGCCGTACCGCGTAACGTCACACAGGTCGATGCTTCGCGAGTTATACGTCGGGCCGAGGGGACGGCGTTTTTAAAAATAATTTTATTTCTAGAAAAAACACTTGAAACCCTCTAGTATAACGAATTTATTTGGATTGAAAGAAATTAACAGTTTAGCTAGTCACGACACAAAGTGACGAGACAAAGCATTGTAGTCGTATTTATAACATTTTTTATCATAGAGAAGGAGTGGCGAAAAGTGCTATCATAAGCATTTATACAGAATGTAACTCCTCCACCCTTAGAAGGGCATATAAACCTTCAAGGTTCTATGACCTAAATTATAATTGAATTATTTTCAATATTTTTATTCTTTGTAACTTTTAAATAGATAGGTCGTAGATACTTCCAAATTAAAAATGATATTATTATACTTAAAATAACATAGAGCAAAACTGTCCAAATACTTATTTTATTATAATAGCTCATTAAATTTTTTGAAATTTTCATATTTTTGTATATTAATTTCTTCTTGAAGTTTATTAAGTTTATTGAAATTAATATTATTTAAATTGAGCAGTTTTACTTCTTTATACAATGTTTTATGGGATAAATTAGTATCAATATTTGGCAAAGGAATGTCCTTAAAATTATATTTAACATTTTTATAAGTTTTAATAGTAATGTCTCCTAATTTTAAGCTACATGGAAAACTTAATTCTATCATATAAGTTCCATTAAATAGTATATTATTTTGTATATTTCCGCACATTTCGGTACCTATTAAATCTTTATTGGTTACCAAAATCCATTTATTGTCATCAATATTTTGAAGTTGTAAATTATTAATGCTGACATACAGGGTGTTACAATTAGTAATATTATGTTCGTACCGTAATAACTGTACCTCACAGGGCGTATTCTTATAAAAGTTTTCACTATGTATATGATTACATAAATGATCGTTAGCAAAAATACGTTTACATGGTTGATTAGAATATCCAAAATTTCTTTCATTCATTAATAAGTATTCAAAGTTTGGTACAATTATTCTATGGTAGTTTTTATACATGGTCGGTAAAGGAAATAACTGAAACAAATTATAATTTTCTTTTTCTACTAAAGGAATCTCAATTACAAAAATTAGTTCATTATTTTTTACATAACTTCTTATTTCTAGAGTACTCTCTAACTTTAAGGTATTTTCCAGAGTTGGTTCAAAGGGCAGTTTTTCGAAAGTTAATTTTTTGTCTAATAGTTCAAGTTCAATTAGAAATTCTTTTATATTAATTATGGTATTATGAAAAGTATTTAATTTTGCGAAAGTTATTGCTGTTTCGACATTTTCCAGGATATCATAGATATTTTGGTAAAAAGTAGTTATTTGTGAAAGAATCATATGAATTCGAAAAAATTCAAAAAGGTTAGTTTCGTCGATTTTAACTTTATTTACAGTTTCTATTATTTGGTTAACCTTTGATTTTAAAGTTTCTTGGTTATGCGAAACATTCTTAATAGTTTCTTGAAAGTTATCGATAGAATCACTAAAAAGTGTCATTTGTTTATTTAAGGCAATATTTAAATTTCCTTGGTTTTGTTTTAAAATATTAATATTATTATCGATACGTTCAGCATCTTCTTGGTCCAAGTTACCTGTAATACTCTTAATAATAGTACCTAAGGCATTTATAAGGGCTCTTTTTTCACGGAGTTTGGTTGATAAAATTTGAGTTAATCGATCATTAATTTTTTGTTTAATATTATCAGTAATAATATAAGAGTTATGAAATTCCTTTTTATAGTTAGTACAGTTATTTATATTTTCTTTAAGCATCTCATATTTATCAGTTATGTCAGAAAATTCTTTAATTAAGTTTGTCATGTCAAAAATTTGAATAAAAGTCCAGTGATTAATTGTTTTCTGGGCATTTCCTATTTTATAGGGGAGTATTCCTGGGTTATTATTTAAGTTGTGGTATTTGGGGTTGTCTCCTTGGACGAGGGACCATCTGTAACAAGTGGTTTCTTAAGTTCTTTTATATGTATAATTTCTACTTTATCAGGATATTTTGCGTTTTTTATTTTAACGCGATTGTGTTCAAGTTTCTCAGTTATTATATAAGGTCCGCTAAATTTTGGTTTATTTTTATTTCTTTGCGATAGTTTTTTATAGACTTTCTGATTTATTTTAAATTCAGGATTTTCGTCTCCCTTAATAATAGTTTTTGCTAAAACTCTTTCTTTAGCGTCATTAGTTTTGTTTGTAACGTTTTCATAGACTGCGTCTACTTTATCTTTATGTGACGACACATAATCGGAATAGAATGACGTAGGAATTAAGTCTAATGGGCCTCTAGAGTTGGTATGACCTAGGACAAGTTCATGGGGTGTGTATTTTGTAACACTATGAACTGTACTGTTATATGCAATTATTGCGTATGGCATAAGTTCAGTAACGGATTTGTCTTTATCTTTTTGTTTTAGAATTCTTAAATGCTCTATTAATGTAGAGTGAAAACGTTCGACTGGTGAGTTAGATTCGTGATGTTTAGGGGTAGTAAAATGTATTACTATTTTTTGAGTTTTTAATAATTCTTTTAAAAGTTCGTTATTAAATTCTCCACCGTTATCACACGTAATAAATTCGGGGCATCCGTAGAAAGAAAAAAAGTTAACTAATTTATCGCATACAGATTTGGCGTTTTTATCATAGGGGTATGATTGTCCGAATTTTGAAAATTTATCAAAAATTGTTAAAAAATTTTGATTTTCAAAAATAAAAGTATCTATGTGTAGCATTTGAAAAGGTTTAGAAGGTGTATCAGTTTTTATTAAAGGAATGTATGATTTATGTCTACTATATTTTAAAGTTTGGCAGATATTACAATCATTAATAAATTGATTTATATCGGTTTTCATTTTAGGCCAGTAGTATAATATATAGTATAACTCTCTTAGTCGATTATAAGTTTCTAGTATACCTCTATGGTTAGTCTTTCCTTGGTGTTGATGAGTCATCAGCATGATTTTTTCTTCCTTTTCAGAAATATTATTAACTAGTTTTGTACAGCGTATAATTTTTAAATTTTGAAAATTCTTTAAATATATGTTAGTAAAAATAGGGATCAGTTCTTTATTATAAAAGTAAACATAGCAAGTTTTTTCGGGGTTCATATAGTCTTTAATAAATGATTTTATTACATTTGGATTTTCGGGTAATTCGACATGATTTATTTTAAATTTCTCAAAGTTTTCAGTATTTATTTTTATTTCCGGATGAGGGGATTTTTTAATTAAATATTGTAAAGCTTTGTTGTTAATTATCTCGTCTAAAATATTTAAATTAGTCGGATCTGCGTCAGCTTGATTACTATGAATAGTTGAATCAGGAATCCGGGGTCGCACGACTTGAATGTCAGATAAAATATTTATCTTTTTGCTACTTTGCTGATTAGAGCAACTTGGTTGTTCATTGTTCTCTTGAATAGGATTTTCTGCAAGCTCTCTTAAAAATTCTACGATATTTTGATTTGAATCACCGGGATTATTAATTACAGATTCGTTTTCATAAACATTTAATTGAATACGCGATAGTGCGTCGGCGTTTGTATTTAAAGATCCTTTTTTATAAATGATTTCATAATCGAATTCTTCTAAACGTAATCTCCATCTAATTAACTTAGAATTCGGTTCTTTTAAATTAAAAAGCCATACAAGGGGTCTATGATCAGTATATATATAAAATTTACGTCCAAATAAATAGGGGCGAAAGTATTTGCATGCCCAAACAATGGCTAGCAATTCCTTTTCTATAGTTGAATATTTAATTTCGGATTCATTTAAAGTGCGTGATGCATATGCTATTGGTCTGTCATTGGGAATAGTTCCTTGTGACAAAATTGCGCCTAAAGAAAAATTACTTGCATCAGTAGTTAATAAAAATGGTTTTGAAAAATCAGGATACTGTAAAATTGGTGCATTAATTAAAAGTTCTTTACAATGTTTAAATGCATTCACAAATTCTTGTGTATGTTCTATTTTCATGGGTTTTTTCAAACAATGCGTCATAGGCTTAGTTATCTTAGCAAAATTTTTAATAAAACGTCTGTAATAACCTATTAAACCGAGAAATGATTTAATTTCTTTCGTGGTTTTAGGAATTGGAAAATTCTTTATTGCTTTTATCTTATCAGGGTTAGGTTTTACACCTTCGTTGCTAACAACGTGTCCTAAATATTGAACTTCTTTCCTTAAAAATTCAGATTTGTCTAATTGGATTTTAAATTTAGACTCGCGTAATCTTGTAAAAACTTTTCTTAATTTTAAAATATGTTCTTGGAGGCTCGTACTAAATATTATTACGTCATCTAAATAAACAAGGCAAATTTCGTTTTGTAAACCGCGTAATATATTATTCATAACTCGTTGGAAAGTTGAAGGGGCATTTTTTAAACCAAAGGGCATTCGTAAATATTCGTAATGTCCTGTATCTGTGCTAAAAGCAGTTTTTGGGATATCATTTTCGTTCATTTGTATCTGATAAAATCCGTTTGCGAGATCGAGTGTTGTAAAGTATTGCGCTTTACCTAACTTGTCCAAAATTTCGGTTATATTAGGAAGGGGAAATTTATCATTGATAGTTACTTTGTTTAGATTTCTAAAATCGATGCACATTCTCCATTTTTGTTTACCTGATTGGTCTAATTTTTTTGGAACGATCCATATTGGGGATGACCAAGGCGAATTAGAGTCTCTTATAATATTTTGAGCTAATAATTTTGAAATTTGACTTTTTACTTCCTCGCGATGTATTTCAGGGTATCTATACGTTTTTGTATAAATTGGCGTTTCATTTCATGTTTGATAGCATTAGTAAAACTTAAAGGTATTTCTTCGCAGTAAAAAATATCTCGGAATTCAAAGCATAGTTTTCGAATTTGTTCTTTTTCCTCGTAATTACAGTGATCAAGTCTTATGTGTTTTAAATTAGCTTTAAGTTTGTTATCAATATTTTTTTCTGGTTTTTGGTCACATATAGGGTAGTCAATAAAATTCATTTCATTTAAATCTACAGGTTCTACGTCAAGGTTTTCTAAAAATGTAATTTTAATAGGCTCTTCGTTTGGATTTAAAGCCGTAGTAAACGCTAAGTTATTTTCGATTTTTATTAAACATTCTGGTATTTCAATATCGTCAATATTTTGATAAGGGAGAATACCATATCCATGTGACATGTTCACAGGTATTTGTATTTTTTGAATAGTTCTTGGTTCAAGAATATAAGTTAAATTATTATCTTGTTGTATCTCGTTTCCGTAATTAATTGGGATTTTTGCATTTGGCAATTTTAATATAAAATTATGAAAATCTAAATTAGCATTTAATTGTTGAATAAGATCTAGTCCTATCAGACCGTCAAACTTATTAGAAAAATTAAAAAGGTAAAATTTATGTGTACCGGGGGTATTAAAAGTAGGGAAAATTGGTAAAATAGCAACTTCCTTGTGAAATGATGTAGCATGTGCCGTTTGCACTTGAAAAATTTGTTCTTTTATTAAATCTGGGAAATTTTCATAAGCAATTTGTGGATGTATAAAACTTCTTGTACTTCCTGTATCTAATAAAAATTTGGCATTAAGTTCGGGTATAAATATAAATGGTAATTGTATATTGTGGTTGTTAAGGAAAATTATGTCTTGTCCGTTTTCTGGCTCATCAGAGTAAAATTTTCATTTTCTTGTTCATTATTTTGGTATTGAGAAAAATCTAATGAGTTAGCAGAATAACTCAGTGGTATGTCAAAGTCATAAGATTCGTCAGGGTATGTTTCTGTTTCATAAAATTCAGTAGGGTATTCATTATATAAGTCCGGTTCTGAATTTTCACAATTGTTATAGGAATTTTCAAGGGGAAAATTACTTTCATATAGGGTTTGTTCGGGTTTTTGTATAACTTCCTGGTTATATAATTTTTGTGTAGTAATGCTTTTATTTTGTAATGAATTATTCAAAATAGTGTTTCCTGAACTGGTGTCCATTGGCTCTATTTTCCTATTTAAGTTAGTTCTTTGGGACGTTTGTCCAAAACGTTGATTAGAAAATTGTGGTCTCATTTGATTATTAAATGCAGGTGTTTGAAAAGCTTGTTGATTAAAATTAGGTCTTTGTTGAGAAAAGTAATTATTAGGTCTTTGGAAATTATGGGGGTTATTTTGTTGGGGAAAATTCAAAAAAGGTTTTTGAAAATTATTTTGCGGTATCTATATAGTTTGGAATTGGATTGTAATTCGGTCTATACTGACTATAGTTCTGAGGTGGTGTAAAAGTTTGTCTAAACTGTAAAGTACTAGGTTTTTGGCTTTTATTTAAAAATAGAGGTTTATTTATATTTGGGTTTTGAGTATTTTTAAAGTAGATAAAATTTTCTTCTTCTCGTACAAGTGCCATAGCTTTTTCTAAAGAATCTGGGTTTTTAAGTCTTGTGACAAGTTGCAAATTATACGGTAAACCATTTAAATATGTTTTTAGTGCAAATTGATCGTAATGTTGTATTTTGATTAGTTTTGTAGCGGCATCATCAGGCCCTGAGTTTAATTTTGAAAATAACAGACTTCTAAAATCTTGTACTCTCATTCCAAAAAGTAATGGATTTTCATTTTTGAAAGGTTTTAGGTTCAATAAATCTTGTATAAGGCAATCAATTGATCTTTGATCTGCAAAACTGTGTATCAACACATCTTTTATTAATAGCCAAGAATTTAATTCAGATCGAGAAGCTATCAATTCTGCAGCTCTTCCGTTTAACTTACTTAAAATAGTATCGAATAAGCAAATATTTATAGTTGCGTTTATATTAGTGCGATCTTGAAAAGCTTTTAAAAGATTTTCGACAGCATTTATGAATCTATTGAGTAATTTAGGATTTCCATCGAAATGAGGAATATTATCGGATTGATATTTCAAGAGATGATAATTAGTAGGTAGTTTCTGGCATGTTGTCAGTTATATTAAACGAATTTAGAGAATTTATTAAGTCGTCTAAAGAATCAATTTTGAAGATTTAAATAGAAATTTATATACTTTTGAAATTACTCTGGTTAAAAATAAAATTCGTACGGTAAAACACAATAACACAAAAAATAAAATGAAATATTCTTAATCTAAAAATAAAGTGCTTTTTGTAAAGGCAATTGCTTTGTTCTGACTAGATAAATAAAATAATGCAATAGGTATATTTTTTAATTGCCTGTACAAAAAATAAAATGGAAATTGAAAATTTCACTTACAATAAAACAATGAAAATTGATGTCTTCATTCGTTTTCTTTTTTCTTGCTTCTTTCTTGTTTCTTAATCCTAGGCTGGTTCGGCGATTTTTGTCCTCTCCAGTTGTCTTAATCTAAGCTGGTTCGGCGATTTTTGTCCTCTCCAGTTGTCTACAGGGGCGGCGATGCTTGTCCGTCTGTAGCCGGGTTGACTCCTGAAGTGAAGCTGTTGCTGAAATTTCTTCCTTTGTCCCGATGCTGATTGTCCAGTTGCTACCTTAGATCGGTACTATTTGCTTCTGGTCCAACACTTGTCCGGATTTTTGTAGATTTTTGTCCGAGTGAATTCTTGAAAGAAACCGTTGCAATATGCCCTTGTAACGTCTCAGAAATCCTAGCACGACTGCGCCAGTTATACGTCGGGCCGAGGGGACGGCGTTTTTAAAAATAATTTTATTTCTAGAAAAAACACTTGAAACCCTCTAGTATAACGAATTTATTTGGATTGAAAGAAATTAACAGTTTAGCTAGTCACGACAGAAGTGACGAGACAAAGCATTGTAGTCGTATTTATAACATTTTTTATCATAGAGAAGGAGTGGCGAAAAGTGCTATCATAAGCATTTATACAGAATGTAACTCGCGCACAGTCGTTTGCGGTCATTGAAATGAGTTGTTTTCTATTTCAATGTTTGCGGTCCAACCCGAGAAGACCGATCAACGAGAAGCGACAATCGGGTTTCCGCCAAAACAAAAGTAGTGGGGGTAACACCAGATTACTGTCAAAGCTTTGACCGAATCGGGTAGTCCGGGAGTCGATGACTAGCTTATGTTGACAGTGCTGTTGTCTGTGTGTCTGTTTTAAGTGTTTATTTTGCTATCTTGTGTCGTGCAGAAATATGCCTGGAAATTGTTGTGCCTTTCGCGGATGCAGTACCCAAGAAGGACAAAAAATAAGTATGTTTACATTCCCTTAGGATCTTGAACGGTAAGTACATAAGCACCTTTCCAATATAAGTTGTGTTTGCGTATTTTGAAATGTTTAATTTCTTATTTTTTTTTCTTAAAATATATAAAAGCAGTACTTACAGTAATTGTTTAGCATAGCCCCATGATCCAAGTTTGTAATTTTCTTGGTAAATGAGATTATTTTAGGCCCCAGAAAGTTCATTTTCACTACAATTATCTGGGCAAAACATGGTTAAGAAAATTGTGATATATGTATATATGTGTTGTGTAGTTGTAGAAGCTTTTCTAAAGAATTACCTTCACGCCATTCGCGGGTCCGTCCTGGATTGTTTTTTAGCGGACATAAGCAGCGCTGCATAGATCAACATCAACCCAGTCTAACACTACAGCGCAGGTGCCGCAACTTTGACGGTCCGGATAGCGGAAAAAATTGCGAGGACGCGAATGTTATAGTGGTCGCTATTCTGCTGCAGTACTCACCATCGTTTCCATCCATTGTATTAGCCATCGCGGAGTTCTCCGCGCAACATACGGTCCGACTGGATCTTTTAAGGGCCACTTCCCAAGAATTTAAAATCAGCTGCGATTCGCTCAAGGATCTACATACACCCCGGCAATATCGACTGGAAAGCTTCGCGCCCGCGTAGTGTACAAGAGTTTAGGGGATGGGTGAAACTTTTTAACACGGGCTTCCGCATGCGCAGAGGATGGAACAATAGTGGATTTTTTCGCACCGATACCTCTTCGCTTGCGAGGAAAGCGACTGGTCAGGGCCCCTAACCAGGTGCTAACCCTGTTCCGACCTTAGGGTGCCCTCCGATCCACCGTTCTGGACAACAAACAAAACATAATTTTGAGGTTAAGGTACCTAGATACGATAATTTTTTTGTCGGGACCTTTAAAAAAAGACAAAACAAAATTTTTATCGAAGAAGGAGTGCTAACCCGTTTCCAATACACCTTTTAGAGCCGATTTCCTAATTTTTTATAATATTTTAAGTGACAAAAATAAAAAAAGATGCAGCCGAGGGCCGAGCACGGATTCGAACCAACACATCTCGGGTTAATAAGCGGATACTTTACCACTGCACTACGTGACTGATGCTAGAAAGTCGGTAAACTTATTAACAAGTGCATCATTTATTATATTTTTGAGGTTATTACGCATGCGGAAGCCCGCGGGTTAAAAAGTTTCACCCATCGCCTAAACACTATTGCGTAGTGTAAGTCGAGTTGATTTAATCTTAATTTTAACCATGTTTGCACCCGAACAAGGGCTAAACTCGTTGCCGATACACCTTTTAGAGCCGATGAAATTTCTAAATGACAAAAATTAACCTTGAGAGGGATGTCGGTTCATTAGCGGATAATCTACCACTGGACTACGGTATTGATGCAAGAAAATCGGTAAAAGTGTTACAAGTGCATCATATAATTTTATTTTTGAGGTTACGTTTGTTTACTCACACTACACAGACGCGACGCTTTTCAATCAATATTGTTGGGGTGTATCTAGACGCGTGTGCAATACGCTACACAATCCGCAAGTCCCGCTACAGCCGTCGGTCGCGCCATGGAACTTATTCACAAGGTTTTGTCTGGCTTCGCCTCCTTCTCGTTACGTTTTCGTCTCCTCAATTTCCCTATTT
This sequence comes from Philopedon plagiatum, assembly GCA_963971165.1. Taxonomy (NCBI): domain Eukaryota; kingdom Metazoa; phylum Arthropoda; class Insecta; order Coleoptera; family Curculionidae; genus Philopedon; species Philopedon plagiatum. The sequence continues at coordinate 65,593,331 of OZ020193.1, forward strand.
TCTCCTTAACTATAGCAGGGTTGGGTAAATGTAGTAGGAATTGATTTTGCTACATTTGTTACATTTGCGACGTCGCAAGTACAGAAATGTCGCAAAAGCCACCTCACTATGTAGCAAAATTCTGATTGGCTCAGTATTTTCTTGTTTTTTGCATTTGACATAAAATTTGAGGTTGGAATTGCTTGCTCTTTTCGAAATGAATTGTGTTGTATTTTTACCATTCTCTTAAGTTTACCTAAATACCTACCGCTGTTCCCACTTTGTTTTCTATAATAGAAAATGTTATAATGGAAAATCCGGTTATGTAGCAAATGTAACAAATTATAAAATCATGACTCATGACCATGTCGCAAATTACATTTGCGACCGTCGTAATTTGCGTAGCAAATGTATAATTTGCGTCGGCCCATCTCTGGTTGTAAGGGGAAGGGGAATATCTTCACGACGAAAAAATGACTTCGTCTTGTTTCATATTAACGCGAATCGCGAATTGCGAATATTGCTCTAATGATCCTAATCGGTCAAATTCAAATTTTAATGTCAAAGTGACCAATAAGGACAATATGCGCAATTCACGATTCGTGTTTTAAATGATACAAGACTTTACCAAGGTTCTTAAGACATTTTGTTGACCATTGTTGTCTTTATTTATTTACATTTGACTGCATTATACAAATAAGGATAACAATATGGTTTTGATTGTTGTGCCACTATCTTTGTTTGTTTATGTTTAATTACGTTGGATAAACAAAGAGAGCACTTGGTTTTGGATTTGAATCGCCAAAATTCGTGCTTAGTCTCTAAAAGAACCTTAGTGTGTTACTATTAATTTATACTTCACTGTTCAGCATTGGAGCAAATTCAGCGATATAAAATATTTTTAGCGAAATTAAAATTTACTGATTGTGAGTAAAATAGACATTTCCTCTCCACATAATTTCAAATTAAAATATTAAATATTCAGATCATCTGGGAAAGCTAATTTTGGTTATTTACCGTTGTCAAACACTGGTTCCTGAAAGAACCGGTTTTACTACGGAACGCAGATAGGTCGTTTCTGTTGGATTTCTGTTTATTTCTACGGATATCGACTCAACCTAAAAACATACCTCTCCTCCTGCTTCCAACACTTTAAAACAGATGATTTTTAACATTTGTGAAAAAATAAATTTAAATTTTAGCAAAGAGCAAAACATAAACAACAAACAATTATGACATAACAAACCGGCAAACCAGCAGGGGAAGCATCGATTCCTTCGGTGACACTAATGACAGATATTTACCAACTTCTAGCCGCATTCGATTCGCAGATTTGGATCGATTCGGATCGATCTAACTGATTCTAACGGATCTGATCTATGTTCGATTGGAAAATAATCACTTTTCCCCCACTACCGCCAAAGTGATCCCAAGTGACCCGAGAAAATTGAAGGATCACTAAAATCAGTTCAGTTACATTGTTTATGTTTGGAACATTTAGACTCAATAAATATCCAACCCAGATATCAATCCTATTTTCTTTAAGTGGATGAGAAAACTGGTAATAAAATATGTAAAAGTTTCTTAACGCTTACACTTATGAAAAATATACAAACATAAGTATAGCCTACGAAATGCATAGATTACCGAAATGTTAAAACTAGTAGACAAGATGTTTATAAAACATAGAAATCGAAATTATTGTTAAACTTACCAAAAACTCTTTGTCCATTTTAAATAAATTATAAATACCAAAAAATATATACTGTTCAAGTTGAGGTTAGGTACTGATTTATCAACGCATCCACACAACCCAAACGAACACCTAACATTAAAATCTCGTGGTTCACCTTGGATCACTGAACTGATTTTCAAGATCGTATCGATCAAATTCTATATGCCAATCGAATACGGCTCAGGATACCGATACTTACGGGACACAAAACCGTAACCAAAGTTGACAACGGTACACGCAAATGAGATTATATCGATCTGGACGATATTGACATCGACCTATTCATCTCTAATCGCTAGTTTGCCTTTGGCTTCCGTTGCGGCAACATCAGTCGGTCGACTACAAAGTTTGATTTTGGGTTAGATCACCTAGAAGCGGTGAGTAGAGTGTTTTGTGATGGAATACAAAGGGAAGCTCCACGGCCTGTTGAGGGGAGCTTTTTTTAAATTCAGTGTGTGAGCGATGAGGCCTAAAATCCCTGTTCGTGCTACATTTTTTCATCCACACAAGGTAGACATGTGACGGCCATGTCTTGTCGTGGGAGGAGCATAGTGCGAAAGTGTGGCTGAAAGAAAAGGTCATGCGCAATATAGACTCTACCAGAGGCGGGAAACTCCGTAACCTCAACTGTGCGATACCGATAACATTGATGTTTGTCATTTATTATTATTATTTTTGTTTGGATTCAAAACCTCCGAGGGTACATGCCCGATAATTCAGAAATTCTAAGGGAATTACCACCCAAACTGGGTAACGTGTAAGCCATCCCTAAGGGTAGCTAGGGCTCAGGTTAAGCGCCGGACCTGGTGGAGAGCTGGCCAACCTGTTCCATGGACGAGGGCCAACAACAGGAGAGAAAGAAAGGATCTCTAATCCTCTAATCGCGAAATTACCTCACAAAAAGGACTTTTCGTTCGTCCGCCGGTCGAGCAACATGTGATCTGGGGAGGTTGGTTTTGGTGGCCAATCTCTCTCGCGGGAAGTGCGCGAGAATGCAGGAAATCGTGGTTTTTTGTTCCCCGGAGAAGAAGGAAGAGTCCTGGTTGGGGATCGTGAAAAAAACGGGGAAGATTTGGCGGGAGTGATTCCTAAAAACTTGACTAGATCTAGCTGCGGACTGCATGGTCTATGGCGGCCAGGGAGGGGAACTTCCGGTTGGCAGCCGAGTGGTTCCTAACCAAGATTAAACGCTCAGGAAAAATATTAAATGATCAATTACATTTGCAGTGGCACTCTGTAAGAAAAATAGCGATAGCGACCGGCGTCTCTTTGCAGATTCTTCCTATGTATCACCGTTCGGTATGTTTCGAAGAGACACCTGTCGCTATCGCTATGTTTCTTACAGAGTGCCACTGTTGGAAATCTTCGGGGGCACAGGCCCGACAATCCGAAGGTTTCATCCACACACCCAAACTGGACAAACCTGTAACTCACCTCGGAGGGTCGCCCGATTCAGGTGACTAAGCGCTAGACAGGATGCTACTATTTCTTCCATATGAATAAAGCTGGCTGTACGTTGCTAGCCGACGAGAGGCCATCCTACCTTAGAAGATTAGGTAAGATAACCTCACAAAAAACTGTCACATTGACCACGTAGGCAATCGCCAATTTACTTGAATTTACCGAAAAATTTAATTATCCTTTTCCAAAATAAAATAAAAAGAAGGCAAGTTAGGTACTATATATACAATTACTATACTCTTGTCATTGCCAGAATATACCGTTAGATATTTTTAAAGACAATGAGCACCAGAGAAAAAGGGTTTCTTAATGAGCATCTTTTATAAACAATATAAACATCAGTTGATAAACAAAAATGTAAACACGGAGCGACACATATAGTATTAAGAATGTTTAAATACATCATTTACTTCATTTATTTACTACACATGAATATTTTGAGTATAATCGAGGATCATAGTAAATGTCTGGAAGGTCTTGGTAATGGAAAAAACTAAAAAAAAGTTGTACTGCTAGCCCACTAAAGGTGAAAATGTGTATCTAATAATTTTATCAGTGCTATGGTAACTTCAGTATAATTGCCAAAACCATTAGGAAGAATACTGTCAACTATCGAACACATAAGTAATCATGCATGATAAGGCCTCTTCCATTTAAAGTATCGAACGGTCAGATAGTCAGTAAGGTTTTATGTGGAAAAAAGTACACCTCTAAAGAGGACAATACATCATTTTCAAAATTGAAAACAATCAGCACAATTGAGTTAATCAAAAATCATGTTAAATAAGGTGTTTAACTTAAATTCTTCTCTGTACCATTTCGAATTTACATTCCATAGTGTATATATATGGAATAAATAAATAAATTAACTTTTTTTACTCGTTAACAAAAATTTTTGTTGTAAAACTATTACAGCCATTGCACACAACACTACTTTATTATTTAAACTACTTACAGGTTAATATAGAGTTACAAAAATTGATTGTTTTGTTGATCTAGTTGAAGATAGGTACTTAAAAATGCTGTAAAAAAGTAGTTTTTGCATTAAGGACAAAAAAGGGGAGGGGTGCTGCCCGTCTAGGAGGCTGTTAAAATTGAGGAGTTTAAAAACCACCACAATACATGTCCAAAATGAACGTTTTGAGGAAAAATAAAAACCTGACTAATTTCCTGCTTGTAGTTTAGGGTTCATTTAATTGAAGGTTTTTCTGAAAGTGGACTAGAGAAGTGCTTTTTGTTAACAAAAGTAAAAATATGATTGTATCAAAAATGTCTAAGTGAATTCATACCAGTCGATATTTGACTAAAAGGGACGTGTTGATTTTTAAATAAACACTCTCGTTTAGATTCACTAAAAAGGTTTAAGATTTAGTACTAAACTAATTTGAATTAAGATCTAGTTGATTGTATATGATATGTTTTGACAAGTTTTGTTAATAAGTTGTTATCAAAAACGTATGAATTATTCTGATATTTCAGTGATTTGCTTGGTTTCCAAATAATTTTTATCTTGGAATGGGTTGCTAGAATGAGTTTGGTTCTATTACTGTCGAATGAATGTATCTAAATTGCCCTTTTCTTTATAAATTTGCGAAACAACTCGGAAACAAATTCATAGTATAAAACTTAGTTGCCTTATTCTTACACTTGTCAGTTTTGATTGTCAAATTAGACCAGACTAGCATTGGAGAATTTGGTCTTCTAATTTTATTTCAATGGATTTTTATGTTGGTTAATAATATATAAATATGAAAGAAAATTTAGCCCTAATAAATTTAATAGAATCCATGGGAATACCCCTTTACCTTTTTATTTTATTACCAACAATATGAGGAATAGGAGGATCTCTGTTTTAGGAATTACTTTCTAATTCTTATAAGGATATTAAAAAAATAGTTGTTCTGCGGTTACAACAAAATATGAGTGTTATGTACTTCAGAATCAAAATACTTTTCAGTCATACTTATATGTTAAAAAGGAAAGTGTTACAAAATTACTTCAGTGCGATAAGCAGTATGTGGAAGAAAGGTTGGTCCCCGTGACACTAATATTAACTTTACAACTAGCATACTATAGTCTGACGTTCACTTCGATAACTATAAACTGATTATGCCCACATAACCAATTGTGTATTTAAAAGTGATGTTTAAAAGAATACAAAGTGGTCACTTTCACTTTTATCACTTTAGAGCAGCGGTTCCCGACCTGTGGTAGATGCAATTATTCCCGGTGGTACGCTAAACAAGACAAAATAAACACCAACCAAAAACAGACAAACTAAAATCATCCAAACAAGAAACGAGACAAATGTTATAAATATATTAAAGAAAAAAGGAAAGATGGCAACACTGATTGCGAAAACTAGGTATATTAAAAAATATTTCTAATACCTACTTATTGTTAAGATTTCATTTTATCCCTTGGGCAAAATTTAAATTGTACTTAAATTGTAATTATTCAGAATTATCTAGAATGACCTAGATACAGGGACGATCCTAGCATGTTTGCAGCGCGTGCCCCGCGGGGCGGTCAGTATTAGGTTCGGCCGCCTACCGACCCCCTTTTGCAAAAATGTTATTTCAATTAATCGACAAATAAAACAAGGAATAGGGATTAATAAAAATGATTTCGTTAAAAATGGACTTCAAGAAATATTGGCTTTTGCACGGGTTTGCTTTTGAACGCGCGTGGCCAACTCCCTAGGATCGCCCCTGCCTAGATAGGTATTTTAATTAGGTGGTACCTAAAATTACGAAGCGTTTTTAGTGGTACGCCATTAAAAAAGGTTGGGAACCGCTGCTTTAGAGCACTCTTAATTGTCTTAAAAGAATAGTCACAGTGTTGCACATCTGTTTTTAAGTACGGATTTGATTCAAATCAAAATATACTTTATTGTTTCTACTCCGTATGGTTGGATGTGCCGCAAAATGATATCCTCCCTTAGCACATATGTAATGTAAAGTTATTTTAAACCAGTGACCTTCCATTACTTCCTTTAATTTTCTTGGTTTGGAACCTATTTACAAGATCTGGGGATAATCCATACGTTAACGCTTTTTGTATTTTTTATAATTGTATTGAAAGAAATTAAAATTACATTTAAGACTAGTTATGTCAATGTAAGTAACTCCCGAGGTCCGGACCTGAATGCATTCTACTAAGGTAATCCAAATGTCCAAATGATACTCCTCCCAACTAGAGATGTAAAATGACAGTCATTTAAAATTTGTGACATATGACCCATTATGACGGTCATATGACCGTCATAATGGGTCATTTTGCTTTTACCCACGGTATACAATGATCATTGATGAAATAAGATAAAATTTAAATCTTTTACCTACTACTGAACTATCCGGCAGAATTTAATTTATATCCAGAAACCAAATAAAGCAAACTAGTATTTTACAACAGAAGATGTATTTAAGGTAATATAAACGTAAAAGGGATTAAGCTGTGCAAGACTGTAAACTGTAAGACAACATAAACAAAGATAATTTTGTTTTCGATAATAAATTTTTAGATATTTAATGTCCACTTTATCAATTTCACTTTTCACTACTACTAGTTTGTGACAGTCATAATGAAAATGACCTTCGTCATAATGAAAATGACCGTGGTCATTTTAATATCTGGCGGCAATATGTCAAATTCGTCATTTTGCTGTCACAATGCAATGTGACGTGACGGTCATTTTCATTATGACCGTGACCTGACCGTGTCATATGACCAAGTCCACATCCCTACTCCCAACCCTCCCAACTTCCCTTAGCACGCATACGGAGTCAAATTTGTTCCGGTATGTTTCAGGTAATACTGTTATTGTTATGTTGTCTTGTAGCAGATGTAAAAATGGAGCCCAAAAGTCTGTCTGAGGCTGCTATTATGAAAAACAATAGTATGAGTGCCCCACTGATTAAAGCAGAGTCAGAGTCGAATCTCTATGAAATTGAATATGTTCCAAGCGACACATTTATGTATAAACAGACAAACAGACCTGCGCCTGTTTTAGTTGTCCCACTGGAACGGCTTCATGTTGTTAAGAAAAATGGAGAATGCTTTGTGGATTTTTCAGATATAACTTTAAGAACCAGCTTATGTGGGTAAGTTGTTTGTTTTCTGTTGAGATCATTAAAAAATACATAAGTACTCTACTAAATTTTTAGTAATTTTAAATTTTTTAATGACCTTATTTCCTTGTTTTATATTACAAGCGCAATAAATGTTACAAGTTTATATATTTTGATTTTTAAAAAAACTAGTTGTTTCATTTATTGGTAATTTAATAATAATTAATAATTAAAAATACGTTTTAAAAACAAGCATTTATTAAAAAGCACTAACACACTAGGCGCTTGACCGTGGATTCTATTTTTTTATAACTCTAAAATAAGGACACAACGAACTAAAAACGAAAGTCTCAAATTTCGATTTTTATTTCTGATATCTTCTATATTCGGAATATTTTTAATTTCTCAGTGACTCATGATCCGGCATTAAATTACGCAACTTTATCTCGATTTAACCAACTCTCCATCACTTATGGCTAACATATTATATCGAATTTGTAACGACCTCTGTATAGGTATTTGTTTATACGTTATCATTTTTTCATTTATTTATTTATATTCATAGTTGTAGGTATTACAAACTTTTCTGTGCTGCCAAATGTCTCTCATACCTATTGGCTACTCAAATTAAGGAAGCCAGTTGCAATTAGCTGATTTTTAACGGGGAAGAGGGGCTCACTAGATGACGAAATCGACAAAGATGCCAAATAACATGATAATGGAGACAAAGAGGAAACGAAATAATTCCCCGTTATAGTAGTTAGTAAATCGACTGAAGAGGACGCCACGTTCTTAATTTGAGTCGCCAATTCATGAGAAAGAAGATGTTTTACAGAGCAGGCGTTATTGCACGTTGTCGTTAATTAAGTACTTATCTAACAGCTTCATTAAATGAACCTACTTCACTTAACTTTGAATTTAGGTACAAGTCCTAAAATCATATTCATGTATATTTCAAGCCGAAATCGGTCCAGGAAAACATTCAATTTTGCAACAAAAGCTTGCATTTTTGCGAAATTTTGACACATCATATTTTAATAATTTCGAATAAATAAACTGCAATTCTTTGTTTTCACGGCAGTCTTCAAAAATTCAAAAGTTTTCAAATTTTGCACGTCCCCGATGCAAATAAACCTATTTATTTATAAATTTAACGGAAGAATAAGCGATTTAAATTAGTGGGAGGTATTCAAGCAAATTACGGATAAAATAAACCCAAAAAGAATCACTAAATAAGGAAAATAGTGTGGAATAAAGTCGGTTAAAAATAGGATTTGTCGGAAAAAATTAAAGAAATTCGGTTTTTACTTCTTAAAATACGCTGCTGGATGACCCATTCAGTATTCATTTTAATGTGTGATTATAAGATAATGTTAAAAAATTAGATACGAAAAATGCAGATTGATTCAAAAATCTCCAGAGCGAAAAAGTCCAAAAATCTAAATTTAATCGGCTATTGCTCCCTTCCTATAAAGAATGAAGAAACTAAAAAAATGGATACCATGTATTTTGACGAGCTCTTTCCGCTGACGTATATGGGGTTTTAATTGGAACCATTTTGACCCCATAAAAAATTAAAAACCATCAAATATTTGGGTCAAAAATCGATTTTTCCACTTTTTCCCAAATATATCCATTTCCCAGTGATTTTAGGTTTAGGTAAATGTATTGCAAAAAGAAAGTATTTGAGATTTTAAAGTTTCACTTATGAATCCGTTTTTCGATCCGATGTTTTCTGTTTTCTAGTTATTAGGTACCAAAAGGTAAATGGCATTTTTCCACCTAAAAAATTCAAAACATTTTTCGATCCTCACCAGTTTCAATAGAGTTCTGTAGCTCCGGGTCCTCTACAACCTCCGAAAATTTACATCGATTTAATTCACTTTTGCGACCTGTACCCGATTTCAACGGAAATCGCGGAAATTTCGACTTTGACGTTTAATAGCGCCGAAACGAAACATCCTGTATAACTGAATTTTTTGCCCAAGCTAGTTTCACTATTCCTCTATTAACTAAAAAAATTCGATTGCTCCGCCTCTGTCTGTTTCCGAGAAAAAAAACCTTTTCGGCTTAAGTTGAGGGGGTTAATATCTGCGGGTAAATTGGGAAATGGAAAAGAAACTCAAGAGCATCGTGTAGGGTGTAAAATGAAAGCTTACTGAAGAACAAATTCAACAATATATATCATGTATTTTTTTATGCATTTTTTAAAACATTTTTCTGGAAAACGCTTAAAAATTGCTGCCCTCCACTCTTATCACCAAAATGATCGCTCAGAAAAATCTGAAGAAAATCATGAACGTTGAGAATTAGGTGTAGATTGAACCAAAATTATTAGTAGTGAAAAATTGAAGCGCGGCCAATTAAATAATTTTATTGTTTATTTCCCTATAATTGCTGAACCATTGCTTTTAGAGAAAAAGTTTTTTGACAAAAAATATTTCTCACGATGCAAGGAACAACTTTTGTTCTTACACGTTTTTCAATACTCTGCGGATACGCGATGTGATGCGACGTTGGTGCCGTCGGCGGCGGGTAGCGCAGCAGATGGACGGAGATCGGGCGGCTGAAGTTTGCTCAGGTTAAGTGGGGGACTGAGACACTACGTGTGCAAGTATTGCTTGCATTTGACCGAATTTTATAAAAGACCCTTGGGAAACAGTCAAAAGTAAAGAGAACTGCGACTGAAAAATATCTACTCTTTAAAGTAGCCACAAAGTTTTACACGATCTTTTTATTTTTATTTAAAAATGTTGCAAAACATCATCAGTGTTCAACACCAAATACCGGGACCTTAATAACGAGTTGCGCTTAGTTCTACTAAAGTTCAGAACGTTGGTGTACAAATTACTTAAAGTTCAACACAGTTAGGCTTACCATTAGCTCAGTGATGAAAAATAGCTAAAAATATTACTCTTTTTTAATAATCTAATAATGTATTATCAGTACTATCATTGAGGGTTCCTATTATGCTTTAAAATTCCACTGATTTTAAAGTTTAGAACTTTTGTATACAAGTTACCAGAATTTGAACAAAATTAAACTTATCATTAATCTCGGTAATAAATACGTAAAAATATTATTTAAAACTTTTCAGTGCTTTTTATTTTGTGAAGTCGGTTTACCTTTTGGAAAAAAAGTTATTTAAGCAGTTTGTTTAGAGAATTGTTAAATGGTTGTATTTGGAAGATACATACATTGAAATTTTTGTAGATCTCAAGTGCCTGTGAAAACTAAATCAGAGAAAACAGAAAATGATGTTGTGTATCAGGAATGGAAATTAAAAAATGAAGAAGTGGACATCAAGGAGGAAGGATTAACTCAAAACGCAACTGAGTAAGTACTTATTTTGCTAATTTCATTGTCTTAATTTTTTTTTGAAGTTTCTATTGTAATTTTATAAAATTATTTGTACAATTTAGTTTATATATAAAATGTATAATGTTCATATTAATCGAACAATGAATTAAGCAATAAAATAAACCAGCTTTCAAAACGCTGATTTTAAAAATACCAATTTAATACAGATCCTTAAGTGTTCCGTATTAAATTGGATTTTGGGCGTGTAAACATTGCTGAAGATTTTAGATATTCTTTGAGCAAAAACAACTTATAGATCTTGTTTATTTTTTCTTAAATTATCCCTTTGTAAAAGGCATTTTGTAGAATTTGCAATAAATATAAAATCGCTATTATTATTAAAAGAGCGACCAGGCAAAGCCCGTTCAATCCAAATTATCTGATTTTGAGTAAAATGAAAAAAAAAAAACTAATTTACGTAAAAGTTATTAAAATTACTATTTTTATTCATTAGCAAGTGACCCAAAAACGATTTTTTTTCGAGAAATACTTTTATCTTTAATCTAAATTTGCAATATTGACAACAATATATACTTTAATGGATTTATTGCATTTTATCAAAAACTAAAAAAAGGCATGAATGACGACAAATTTTGCGCTTATACGTCGGAATGGCGTGGCACCGATTTCAATAATTTTTTCACCGTTGTGTTTAGGATGGTGGTCCGGTGGGTTTGTTGGTATTTAAATTTAAAAAAATAATATGGGTGGGGGTTTGAGAGGGGATACCACCGGAGTGGATGAAGATTTTTCCGAAAATGTTGACTAATTCAGTTATTCTCGGGGTTATTGAGGTCAGAAAATCGAATTTCGCGTAACAGGCGTTATAAAATATTTAATGAGAAGGGATAGAGGGGGGTGGGTGTTTTTAAAAAACTATTGACTGATATATCATTTTTGGGGTTACTGAGGTCAAAGAAGCGACAGACCTGCACTATTTGTGATTTCTGTTTTTATTGCATTTTTACTACTTTTTGGACAATGTTACTTAAAGTTTTGCTTAGTTAAACACAAGTTTATTTTACTCTATCATTTTCTGCCACAAAATACAAATATATTTATTGTAAAACATCTTCTGTGTCCCCAGATTTTGAGCATATGTATAGTTTGTTACCTTCATGTTCTTTAACTTTGTTTTAACACGCCAGTGTCACTTGTCTTTGTGGCTGTAGTTTATTAAAGCCTATGACAGTTGTTTTTACTCCACTGGGTACTAAAGTGTAACTTGCTGATGACCCGCTGAAATATCAGCGTTAATTATTTTTAACCTTTACACCCGGGTATACAACGCAAGTATACACGACACACATCTGGACGGATCGAACATTAAGTAGGTTTTACTGACTGCGGCCGGCGTTTTCGCCGTCTACTCGGGATTTTATATTGAAATTAATTTGATGGTAGTTTATTTCCTCAAGTTTTGTGTGGTGCACCTCTTTGGGTAATGGTTACCTGCTTGCAATATTTCAGCTTTATCGAATCCCCATCGGTAATAAAATTAGGCGTGTTGGCTGGAATTCATCCATTAGCATTCAGTTTTCACTATCAAATTCATAAGGCATAAACTTCAATGACATCGCCGATTCCAATATGCACCGTGGACGTGGCCAAAGAATCACAGATCTAATTCACAGTCTAAATATATTGTTCCAGACGACCGAAATTCAGACCACACTGTCGCTTTTCCAACCGTTATTTACTGACAATGTCCCAATAACCTTTTTACTGACGAGGCCATGCATTCCTAAGATTGAAAACTATGAATACAAAATTAACAATGTCCCTGTATTTAAAATGTCTTTACATTTTACTCTTTGTTGTAGTGTGTCGTCTGGTGGAGATAATCAAGAAAAACAACGGTACAAATGCCGTGTGTGGGAGTTCCAGACAAATCAGAACCAACATTTAAAGAGGCACCAGTTGAAGCACACGGACCCTGAAGAGAATGATTTCTTTCCATGCAATGAATGTGAATATCGTGCAGTTAGAAAACGCAATTTAAGGAACCACATCTTAAAGCATCACCGGCCACACAAAGTCGGTTTGTTTGGATGTGACAAATGTGAATATCAAACAGTTAAAAAATATTATTTAAAGAACCACATCTTACAGCACCACAACCCACAAAAAGTCGGTTTGTTGGGATGTAACGAATGTGAATTTCGAACAGTTAGGAAAGATTACTTAAAACGCCACATCGTATTGCATAAAGAACCACATGACGTCGATTTGTTCGGATGTGACAAATGTGAATACCGAACACGTTTTAAGACTTATTTAAAAAAACATTACTGGAAACATGAATCCCCCGAAAAAGATAAATTATTTAGATGCGACAAATGCGATTATCAAGCACGTTATAAGAGTCATTTAAAAAACCATTACTTAAAACATAAAACCCCCGAAGAAGTTGAATTATTTAGATGCGACAGATGTGAATATCGAGCAATTAGGAAAAATACTTTAAGGAATCACATCTTACATCACCACAACCCACAAAAAGTCGGTTTGTTTGGATGTGACAAATGTAAATATCAAACAGTTAGGAAAGCGTATTTAAAGCACCACATCTTACAGCACCACAACCCACAAAAAGTTGGTTTATTGGGATGTGACAAATGTAAATATCGAACATTTAGAAAAGATCTTTTAAAGAACCACATCTCACAGCACCACAACCCACAAAAAGTAGGTTTGTTTGGATGTGACGAATGTGAATATCGAGCAGTTAGGAGAGACAACTTAAAACGCCACATTTTAATACATAAAGAACCACAAGAAGTCGATTTGTTGGGATGTGACAAATGTGAATATCGAACACATGATAAGACTTATTTAAAAAGACATTGCTTGAGACATAAAACCCCCGAAGAAGTTAAATTATTTAGATGCGAAAAATGTAATTTTCAAACGCGTTATAAGAGTTATTTAAAAAAACATTACTTGAAACATAAAACCCCCCGAAGAAGTTAAATTATTTAGATGCGAAAAATGTAATTTTCAAACGTGTTATAAGAGTTATTTAAAAAAACATTACTTGAAACATAAAACCCCCGAAGAAGTTAAATTATTCAGATGCGACAAATGCGATTTTCATACACGTTATCAGACTAGTTTAAAAAAACACTGCTTGCAACATAAAAACCCCGAAGATGTCGAATTATTTAGATGCGACAGATGTGAATATCGAGCAATTAGGAAAGATACTTTAAGGAATCACATCTTACAACACCACAACCCACAAAAAGTCGGTTTGTTGGGATGTAACGAATGTGAATTTCGAACAGTTAGGAAAGATTACTTAAAACGCCACATCTTATTGCATAAAGAACCACATGACGTCGATTTGTTCGGATGTGACAAATGTGAATACCGAACACGTTTTAAGACTTATTTAAAAAAACATTACTGGAAACATGAATCCCCCGAAAAAGATAAATTATTTAGATGCGACAAATGCGATTATCAAGCACGTTATAAGATTCATTTAAAAAAACATTACCTAAAACATAAAACCCCCGAAGAAGTTGAATTATTTAGATGCGACAGATGTGAATATCGAACAGCTAGGAAATGTAGTTTAAGAAACCACATCCCTCAGCACCATAACCCACAAAAAGTCGGTTTGTGTGGATGTGACAAATGTGAGTATCAAACAGTTTAAAAATATGATTTAAAGAACCACATCTTAAAACGTAAAAACCCGAAAGAAAAAACTTTGTTTCAATGTAACAAATGTGAATTTCGAACACGTTATAAGTATTATTTAAAGAAACATTACTTGAAACATAAAATCCCTGAAGAAGTTAAATTATAGAGGTACGACAAATGTGATTGTGAAACACGTTATAGAGCTTCTTTCGAAAGCCACTACTTGGAACATTAAACCCTGAAGTCGTCGAATCATTTAGATTAAGCAAATGTGCATATCAAACAATTAGGAAAACTCATTCAAAGTTCTACATCTTAAAACACGAAAACCCCAAAGAAGTAATATTTTTTGGGATGTGAAAAGAGTGAATATTGAACATATAAGTCTAATTTAAAGAGTCACTACTAAAACATAAAACCCCCGAAGAAGTTAAATTATTTAGATGCGACAAATGCAATTATCAAACACGCTATAAAGGATATTTTTAAAAACTTCTTAAAACACAGTATAGATGTGATTTGAAGAATCACTTCTTGAAACCTAAAAACCTCAAACGATTCTGCACGATGCTGGATTGGCTATTATGACGCGACACTAACCCAAAAAATAATAATTTTTTAAAGTCCTGAGTCATAAAACCAAAAACATGTTAAATATTTAGGCACTCTGTATTGATTGAGTTACGAAGTATATTATATATTTAACTTCCCATGGGGAGGGGGTGTAAGCTAGTACAGGACATTTTACAATGCAAATTATCTCCTTTTTAAATTTGCCTATTTATGGTATTTTGGAAAACGTACGACTTAAAAAAAAAATAAAGACAACGTTATTTACTATTCAAAGCAATCAGTCATTGAATTTGCACTAAAAACTGGTGGATTGTATTGACTGGTCAACTGCAGACGGTTGCCAAAGTGTAGGTACAAAATGTCCTGATTGATGCCATCCAAGCAATACAGTATTACACGACATTTATTTAACTATATTTTCATGTAATAAAATTAGCATAAATAAATATTAAGTAATAAAAAAAAGGAATACACACATTTTGTTCTATATTATAACTGAATAAAATTTTATCTCCTTCTCACTGTGATAAATTATTAACTAATTAAGTAAAAGTGACAACGCTATTTGCCGGTTTACTACCAGTTTTACTATGAATTGAAAAGTGACACAAGCGATCATTCATAAAATTCGTTGACGTTTGCGACATTGTTCGAAAGTGGAATTGCGTTATTTTGTGTTTTGCGAGAAGCATTTAAGTGTTCTTCTTTAAAAAAGCTGACATCTTTTTGCGAAAAAACATTTAAATATGGTGCAGCAGTGTCAAGTTTGCAAAAAATTGGACTATTTAAACCGATAAGTTCCTTTTCACAAGTAAGTGAGGGTGTATTCACTTGTATCGGATCCATTGGTGTAGTTTTACATACCTATATCTACACAGTAATATTAGGGTAACAAATATTTATTACAAAAAGCACGCCACTGGCGTTGGAAGAGGCAGCCGCCAGGAATGTTGGACAGTGTTGCTATGTTTTCCACTGCGTCTACCTCTCTTAGGCCGGTATTACACTGTAAAAGATATTTGACAAATACCTTTTATAAAAGATTTGACAGTGTAATAGCACACCTTTTATAAAATATTCATTTTATAAAAGATATTTTATAACATAACAACAGGCGATTATCTTTGATAAAAGGTTTTACAGTTTCAAAAAAATATGGCGGAAATATATGCGTTTCGGCAACGGCGGTTTTCGCGATGTGTTGCTACTTTTTAATGAAACGAAAGATGTCATAAATAGTATATTATTTAACGAGCGGTAATGTAGGTCATAACTCACGCAGATGAAGTTTGCAGCTGTAATTCATCAAGTGAGTTATGACCATTACCGCAAGTTGAATACTATACTTTATCTACGACTATAACAATAAATACTAAACTAAGATACAAGTACAGAGAAAGAACTTTATTCACAAATCTTGATAGTTACCTATAACAAAGCTATAAAAATTTTAGTTGTAATTACTCATTTTGTTTATTAATAAAATTGACGGTAAAGTTTGAGCAACCAGTAAACTGAATATGTGGGACTGAACTATGCAAGTTTATTGTTTCTTTTTGTGTTTGTTGAATATATGTTGTTGATGTGCCAACTGGTTGAGGTGTTATAGAACTGTATATTTTATTTGCAGTGTCTGTCTTAATTCTGTTCGGAATCATCAATGTACAGCCACAGTAGTTGATCGCCAACCGCCATGGCGTTTCAGTGCAGTTATATCCCCTCCAGCATCTACTAATAAAGTTGCCGACGAGCGGCGAAAACAATGCCGTGTAGGTATATAAATTACAGTCTGGTAATTTCAAAAATGTAGCAATGTCTTTCCCCATTGCTCCAAATTTATTAATGCCAATTCTTTGTGAGTAATATTTTCCATTTTGAAATTTAAAGAATAATATCGTTTGCGATATATTAGTAGGACGCAGATTTAAATATTTCTTAACTATGGTATAAAAATTTCCCGTAACAGTAAATTTTCTGGCAATTTTTGTTTTTGTATTTGGTACACTGACCATAAAAATAGATCCATGATCTAAATCTGTAATTTGCATAGAGTGCAATTCTGCCGCACGACAAGCACCCATAATGCCCATTATTAAAGCAACCTAAAATAAATTATGTAATTGACTAGATGATAAAAAGAATAGAATTATTGTGAGATCTACTACCTTTGTCGCCAGTTATTTCTCATCAGGAGCTTCATTTATGAGATTATTAAGTTGTTCTGGAGTAAAAGTTTTTGCCTTTTTAGCTACATGTTTCTCTGATTGACGTTTAAGGAACGCACGTAATTTTAAATAATTCTCTATATTGATTCCATTATTTATGTTGAGTGTGCTTCTTAGCATGGAGTAGAAAATCCATAGAGACGATGCTTTATATTTAGTGCTAAGTTCGCTAAAATAAGCCAAAAGTACATTTTCTGTAAACGATGACTTAATGTTCTTAAGTACCTACCTACTGCTACACCAATCTTGAAAATTTTTGTATACAACATTATTTTTGTTTTTGGATTTTTCGGGCTCTGTATGGTTACATTAGCTACTTGTCTTATTTCTGGAGGTGTACATAATAATTCATCTTCCATGGATTTATTAGGACTGGATACGGGATGATTTCACATTCTTTGAAGCCAAAACAAACCATTCTAAACGACACTGTAAACACAATTTGTAAACATTGGCCACATCTTATTTTACCTTGTACTTTTGTACAAAAAATACGTTAGAAGCATCACAAGATTTACTAAAAGTAATAAAAGCCCTAAAATAGTTTATTTTTCTGCTAAATAATAATAAATTTAAGTTAAAAACGTTTTATTATTTATAGGTTATGTTATTTCTAAAGGTGTTTATTTAAAGTCGCTCCGAGTCATTTATAAATCAGATTAAGGCTGTGTACCGTTGTCAAACCTGGTTAACCGCTCGGTTTCTTCGGTGACATTAATGACAGATATTGCGTTTCCAATCTGCCAACTTTTCAGATTACCGATACTTACGGGACACAAAACCGTAACCGAAGTTGACAACGGTACACGCCCTAAATCTATACGTCGCACTTTTTCTTTTCTAGTTCATTAGACAAAGACGTACGTGTAACCGAGTGTTCAGACCGAGGTCAGCCGTGTTCCTAAACAACCAGCCAGACAGCAACACTTCTGGGCCGCGTTCGATATCATCGCCGGGTGACACACCGGTGTGATTTTTCAACCTGAGCTCCAACACTCCAATGCTATTTTATCTCTTTCTACTACCATTCTTGATTCAATTACGTAGTAATTCGTAGTCGTGTCTATGTTCGTAGTTCGTAAACTGTTCCCCCAAGAGAATAACAAAAACAAAAACAAACAACAAAATATAAGGCTTCACGTTCGATACGCTCACAGTATACAGATATCGAATCCTATTATAATAAATCCATGTCATCTTCACTATCTGAATTCATCTTTTTTAGCACAAAATTTACAATAATTAGGTATTAACTTAATTTGAAAACGTCAAAATTATTCGAGTGACATTACTTCCCTCAATAACAATAATGGACTGTTTCTGTTTCCTTTCGGTCAATCGGCTTGTACAGAGACGAGACGTTAAATTCCAAATGCATTCCATCTCATGCGCAAGCGCTGCAAGTTTAGGGTTATGTATAATTTAAAATATTGGCGGGACAATAATTGGATTTAGACAAGGACTAAAACTTTGATATAGTTTAGAAAAATGATAATCAAGGAGCCTGAAAGAAAAAATAATTAATTGTATGTTTTTATAGGTAGGGCCCGAAAAGAAAGAAAACAGCAAATTATTTAATATAAATATAATAATAATATTAATAATATTATTATAATATTAATTATTCTTTCCAGCGAGGACAACATAGTTAGTTCCCTTTCCTTTTGCTCAAAGTCATATTTCCATGATCGAAAATCTACAAAAGAAACTATTAGAATGGGTAAAAGAGGACTGTTTTGTTAAAAATACTGATAGGTAAGTTAATTTTATAGTGTGTGATTCAGGAGATATGTAGGTATTACTAGGTACCTCGCCACTGTATATATATATATATATATATATATATATATATATATATATATATATATATATATATATATATATATTCAAAAAATCTGGCAACGCCGACCCCATCCACATGAATGGCCAAGCCCTACAAAACAACGAAACATTCGATCTCGTTGGCGTCGCTTTCGAACATGATCTCAGCTGGCACAAACACATTACTTCAGTAGCCACATCGGCAGCTAAAAAGCTTGGTTTTCTCTTTCGAGCCAGAAAATACTTCTCCCCTTCCAACTTATACACTCTCTATCAGGCGCGGCCCGTGAGTTTTTTTACAGGTGGGTCAAAATTTTGTGGCCAACTAGTGATATCAACACAACAAGCAAAATACACTTTTTTAATTAAGAAAGGATTTTTAAAAATGTGCCAAGAAATTATTTACCTACAAATAAACACTGCAAAAATCATAAAATAGGTACTGCAGCATATGGAACATTACTACTCTTGATGTTTATGACTTTTAGTATCACTTTTTTGTTTATGGCTTTTTTTCTATGTGTTTTAATACTCTAAAATAGTAGAATTTAGAGGGTTCCGTTGTGATAAGTTTAGCGTCTCTTCAATAGATGTCGCGCCTTGTACTAAAATCCCAGAATATAAACAGAACAAAATTCTGAGATAAAAGCATGATTATTTGTGAAATAAAATTAGGAACGCTGCCGAAACTCCGTTTTCTTTAATAAATACAATGCTGGCGACTAGACATAGTAATACGATATTTGTCTACGCACGTGCAGGCTGTAAGCTGTAGTAAATATGAGATTGCCAACAATCGAACAATCTAACAATTTTAAAAATATTTTATCGAGGAACAACTTGTTGCCAATACACCTTTTAGAGCCGATCTAATTTTTTAAATAACAAAAAATTAAAAAAAGGGTCTTGCCCCAGCACGGATTCGAAACCGCGACCGCGAGATTACCTCCCTGCGGTTATAACGCTGCACTACGCTCGTTATATAAGAAAATTGGTCCGATATCGTTAAATAAGATGCCTAGCGCTGGCCTGACAGAAATCGTATTTATTTTATGTTTAACCACTAATATAATTAATCTTATTAATACGATGCAAATACAATTCGCATGTTAGGTACCTAATTAGTTTTTCTTTTTCCGAACCAAATGTTTTGAAATAGTATATTTTAGGGGGCGGTTTGAGAGTATTTCCATAGTGGGAGTGGCCAGATATTATGGGTGGGCCGTCGACCAATTGTGTCTCTTTTTAACTTCCTAAAGGGCGTATGTCTGTTTCTCTCTTACTTTTAATGAATTTATATCGTCCATATAAACCTATAAGATCAATTTAAAATATGACCCAGCCCGGAGCAAGCTTGGATATCCTTTAACGATGTCTTGGCTTGATTCTTTCTTGGGGACTTTTCGCATGGAACTTTCCAACAAAACATTATTTTTTGGTTTTAAAAAATTAAAAACTAAATTATTAGGTAGATCACTGAAAATTTTAGGTGGGTCATTGACCAAATGACCTTATGGACGGGCCGCGCCTGCTCTCTATGTTTCCCAAATAAGACCTAACCTAGAGTACTGCTCCCACATCTGGGGAGCGGCATCACCTTCGACACTTAAGATCCTTGATTCTATCCAAAAGAGAGCCATTCGACTTATCAATGACCCAGCCCTCACGAGAAAACTCCCTTCTCTCGCTCATCGCCGCGCTGTAGGGGATTTATCCCTTTTCTACCGCTACTTCCACGGATTTTGCTCTGAAGAACTAGCCGGTATTATTCCCCCCCCTGTATGTCCCTAACAGAACAACCAGAGGCGCGTTACGTATGCATCCCTTTACTGTCCAGCTACAAAAGCCTAGAACAGACCACTTCTCTCGCTCATTTATACCTAGGGTCTCCAGATTATGGAACAAATTGCCTGCAGATGTTTTCCCTTCCCGTCCCAACCTCCAATCCTTCAAATTCCGTGTCAATAGACTACATTTCCCTTCTCCTCAGACACCCACGGTACGTTAGTGCTTAGGCTTGAAGCCTTGTCTTAGACAAAATATATATATATATATATATATATATATATATATATATATATATATATATATATATATATATATATATATATATATATATATATATATATATATATATAGTAGAAAAATGGAAGATTTCTTGGCCTATAGGTTATATAATAAATGTAAATGCGAAGATTTACTTCTTCGCTAGTGCAGCGAAAAGGCCGTGAATGAAAAATAAAAATAATGAGGACTATCTTTGATTCTGGTCTGGGTGACCTCCTGCTATCGATTTCTGGGCCCTTACCCATCAGCGGGCAGGCTTACACCCAGGGTGGCTGAAGAACAGACCACGATTTGACCAGAATCAAAGAGAGTCCTTATATCCAAAATGTTCGGAAAGGATGGGTAAGATGTAGTGGCTCGCGCCAACTAGTTCACCCAGTGTTGCTCCAAAAATGTTTGGCTGCTAACACAATAATACTCGAAAGTATGTCGAATGTCGATTTTCTCGACGTCGACGGTACAAATGCACCATTGTACAACAATAGTAGAAAAATGGAAGATTTCTTGGCCTATAGGTTATATAATAAATGTAAATGCGAAGATTTACTTCTTCGCTAGTGCAGCGAAAAGGCCGTGAATGAAAAATAAAAATAATGAGGACTATCTTTGATTCTGGTCTGGGTGACCTCCTGCTATCGATTTCTGGGCCCTTACCCATCAGCGGGCTGGCTTACACCCAGGGTGGCTGAAGAACAGACCACGATTTGACCAGAATCAAAGAGAGTCCTTATATCCAAAATGTTCGGAAAGGATGGGTAAGATGTAGTGGCTCGCGCCAACTAGTTCACCCAGTGTTGCTCCAAAAATGTTTGGCTGCTAACACAATAATACTCGAAAGTATGTCGAATGTCGATTTTCTCGACGTGTGCGAGTATTATTGTGTTAGCAGCCAAACATTTTTGGAGCAACACTGGGTGAACTAGTTGGCGCGAGCCACTACATCTTACCCATCCTTTCCGAACATTTTGGATATAAGGACTCTCTTTGATTCTGGTCAAATCGTGGTCTGTTCTTCAGCCACCCTGGGTGTAAGCCTGCCCGCTGATGGGTAAGGGCCCAGAAATCGATAGCAGGAGGTCACCCAGACCAGAATCAAAGATAGTCCTCATTATTTTTATTTTTCATTCACGGCCTTTTCGCTGCACTAGCGAAGAAGTAAATCTTCGCATTTACATTTATTATATAACCTATAGGCCAAGAAATCTTCCATTTTTCTACTATTGTTGTACAATGGTGCATTTGTACCGTCGACGTCGAGAAAATCGACATTCGACATACTTTCGAGTATTATTGTGTTAGCAGCCAAACATTTTTGGAGCAACACTGGGTGAACTAGTTGGCGCGAGCCACTACATCTTACCCATCCTTTCCGAACATTTTGGATATAAGGACTCTCTTTGATTCTGGTCAAATCGTGGTCTGTTCTTCAGCCACCCTGGGTGTAAGCCTGCCCGCTGATGGGTAAGGGCCCAGAAATCGATAGCAGGAGGTCACCCAGACCAGAATCAAAGATAGTCCTCATTATTTTTATTTTTCATTCACGGCCTTTTCGCTGCACTAGCGAAGAAGTAAATCTTCGCATTTACATTTATTATATAACCTATAGGCCAAGAAATCTTCCATTTTTCTACTATTGTTGTACAATGGTGCATTTGTACCGTCGACGTCGAGAAAATCGACATTCGACATACTTTCGAGTATTATTGTGTTAGCAGCCAAACATTTTTGGAGCAACACTGGGTGAACTAGTTGGCGCGAGCCACTACATCTTACCCATCCTTTCCGAACATTTTGGATATAAGGACTCTCTTTGATTCTGGTCAAATCGTGGTCTGTTCTTCAGCCACCCTGGGTGTAAGCCTGCCCGCTGATGGGTAAGGGCCCAGAAATCGATAGCAGGAGGTCACCCAGACCAGAATCAAAGATAGTCCTCATTATTTTTATTTTTCATTCACGGCCTTTTCGCTGCACTAGCGAAGAAGTAAATCTTCGCATTTACATTTATTATATAACCTATAGGCCAAGAAATCTTCCATTTTTCTACTATTGTTGTACAATGGTGCATTTGTACCGTCGACGTCGAGAAAATCGACATTCGACATACTTTCGAGTATTATTGTGTTAGCAGCCAAACATTTTTGGAGCAACACTGGGTGAACTAGTTGGCGCGAGCCACTACATCTTACCCATCCTTTCCGAGCATTTTGGATATAAGGACTCTCTTTGATTCTGGTCAAATCGTGGTCTGTTCTTCAGCCACCCTGGGTGTAAGCCTGCCCGCTGATGGGTAAGGGCCCAGAAATCGATAGCAGGAGGTCACCCAGACCAGAATCAAAGATAGTCCTCATTATTTTTATTTTTCATTCACGGCCTTTTCGCTGCACTAGCGAAGAAGTAAATCTTCGCATTTACATTTATTATATATATATATATATATATATATATATATATATATATATATATATATATATATATATATATATATATATATATATATATATACAGGGTGTCCCGAAATTAGGGGGCCAAAGTTAAACAGTGCATTCTGCATAGGAAAATAACACTAATTTGTTTAATAAACATGGATCGAAAAATGCCCCCTAACGGAGCTACGGCCCCCTAAGGAGGGGCCCATGATGATGGTGTTTTTCAAATTATTCCTACAGGGTTGAACATAAAATCATGAGTTTTTGGTATTTTGGTAATTTTGACATGCTGAATCTAGATCTAAAATCAAAACTATCAAAAGTTTATCATATGCGTAACATTTGGGGGAGGTAAAGGTACAAGAACGGCCCTAACTTTTTTATGAGTTAATGTTTTAATTTTTTTTTCTGAAATTATGAAAATCTAGAGCTTTTTACCAAAAAAAGGTACTCTTGATTTACATCGCTTCGATGCACCATTTGTGAGAAAAATGCCTTTAAAAGTAACACTGTTTAGCATAGACGGATCAAGTAAAAATTAATTTTCCAATAAAACTTAGTGGCAGGCCATGAAATCGAATGTTTTTACTAAATTTTCTAAAAAATAATGTTACTTTTATAAGCATATTAACGTTTATGTTGTTTTGTAAACATAATTTTAGAGGGCATTCACACGAACATGCAGAATGGCTATTATTATTATTATTATTTGAGCAATAAAGATAAATTAGTTTTATGCGTAATTATGTATTGAAAGACTAGCCACTAGAGGAACACTAATTTACTTTGATTAAATGTTCAAACAAATTTCCATTTTGTTGAATGCACAGTCTGGCCCTTTTCCTGATATTTTGCGTAGTACGAAGTATTTCGAACCGGTTTTCTTTACTTCGATTTCCAGCCGCATTAATTCGTCTTAGAAGCTCTTCTAGGCTATTTACTTCCGAGGTATAAATAATATTGCACATATTACCCCACAGACAATAATCTAAAGGATTTAGATCAGGAGATCGAGCTGGCCAGTTTACCGGGCTACCTCGACCTATCCACCTCTTTGGAAAATTTTCATTCAGCCAGTTTCTCACCGGTTAGCCAAAGTGGAGTGGCGCCCCATCATGCTGAAGGACATCTCTAACCGAGTGCGTATAGGAACTTCCTCTAGCAATTCTGCCAGCTAATTTAGAAAGAAATTTAGGTAACCCACTTTGGCCAACCGGTGAGAAACTGGCTGAATGAAAATTTTCCAAACAGGTGGATAGGTCGAGGTAGCCCGGTAAACAGGCCAGCTCGATCTCCTGATCTAAATCCTTTAGATTATTATCTGTGGGGTAATATGTGCAATATTATTTATACCTCAGAAGTAAATAGCCTAGAAGAGCTTCTAAGACGAATTAATACGGCTGGAAATCGAAGTAAAAAAACCGGTTCGAACTACTTCGTACTACGCAAAATATCCGGAAAGGGGCCAGACTGTGCATTCAACAAAATGGAAATTTGTTTGAACATTTAATCAAAGTAAATTAGTGTTCCTCTAGTGGCTAGTCTTTCAATACATAATTACGCATAAAACTAATTTATCTTTATTGCTCAAATAATAATAATAGCCATTCTGCATGTTCGTGTGAATGCCCTCTAAAATTATGTTTACAAAACAACATAAACGTTAATATGCTTATAAAAGTAACATTATTTTTTAGAAAATTTAGTAAAAACATTCGATTTCATGGCCTGCCACTAAGTTTTATTGGAAAATTAATTTTTACTTGATCCGTCTATTCTAAACAGTGTTACTTTTAAAGGCATTTTTCTCACAAATGGTGCATCCAAGCGATGTAAATCAAGAGTACCTTTTTTTGGTAAAAAACTCTAGATTTTCATAATTTCAGAAAAAAAAATTAAAACATTAACTCATAAAAAAGTTAGGGCTGCTTTTGTACCTTCCCCCCCCCCCCCCCCCATGTTACGCCTATGATAAACTTTTGATAGTTTTAATTTTAGATTTAGATTCAGCATGTCAAAATTACCTAGATACCAAAAACTCATGTTTTTATGTTCAACCCTGTAGGAATAATTTGAAAAACACCATCATCACGGGCCCCCTTTTACGGGGCCGTAGCTCCGTTAGGGGGCATTTTTCGATCCATGTTTATTAAACAAATTAGTGTTATTTTCCTATGCAGAATGCACTGTTTAACTTTGGCCCCCTAATTTCGGGACACCCTGTATATATAGGGCGAAATTGATTTTTTTTTCATTAACGGACCCCCTCGCATTTCAGTTATCTTGTAACTTATATAAAAAAAGTAAAAACGGATCCTCTTAGAGTTTTCTACGTAGCATCGTGTGGCGCGGTTAGATTTTCATTAGATGTGATATTTTTCTAGATATTAACCAAACATGTTTTTTTTTAATGGAACACCGTGTATGTTTCTTAATCATTAAATTACCCCTTCCGAGAGCTTTTTAAAAATATATAACACTTTATAGTTATTTTTTATTTTTAGCCCTTATATCGAACTATTTAATTTTAAACTTTAATTTTGCGTAGTTGGCCGTGTTTAACATGTGGTTTAACGTCATTATTTTTTAAACTACAACACTACCTGTTATCTAGATTTATAGAAAATCCTAACCAGAACTAAAACTGCTTAGTTTTTAATCACTTGAAAATTAAATTAGTTACCTTGAATTATGAATATGAAATAAACGTCAAATTTAAAATCAAAACATACAAAACTTTAGGTAGGTAACGAAAAGAGTTAGTCCTTTTAATCCGGTCTTTTGAAAGTAATAAATAACATATTAAAGCCTCTATACAGGGTGGTCTGTAATGAATGCGCCAAAAAGCAATCCTAGATTGATCTCGTGAAAATAATGATATTGAGCCAAATATGCCTTAATAAAATGTCGCTCATTAATGAGATACAGGGTGTTTAAGTTCAATTCTTAGAATTGTTATTTCTTTATAGCTCCAGTCGTTTTTGAGATATCGACATGAAAACTGGGAATCGGGGGTATTCAGGGATGGGGAATACGATGGTATTCCATTTATTGACATAATATGTAGAGGGCGCTACTTACACCTTATACACTCATTATTTCATGCCATAACTTTCTTATTAGTATCGTTCTTTTACTTTTTATTGAAAATGTTGAAAGAGTGACGTTTTTCAAGAAAGAAAGGTATACTACATTTATTTCGATTAAATAAGCCGTTTTCGAAATATTTGCATTTATTCGTTGTATTGCATAGTCAAAAAATATTAAACATTAAAACTGAGATAACAGACTTGACTAACGAATAATGAATTGATCATGAACAAATAAAAAAAATCACTTAAACAAATGCGAAAAATGTCCACCATTCACTTCTATGCATTTTCTTAATCCCTTCACCAAATAGCGTCGTACTTGGTATAAAGTTCCTTGCTTATTCCTGATAACATTGGTGGAACCATGAATTTTTTGCAAAAGTTGCTCACGGGTACGGATTTCTTCTGTGTACACTAAAGATTTGATAAAACCCCAAAGGAAGAAATGCAAAGGATTAAGATCCGGGCTACGCGGCGGCCATGGAATTTCACTGCCACGCCCAAACCATCTATGAGGCAGCCATTCATCTAGGTAGTTGCGAACTGCCACTGGATAATGTGGTGGAGCACCATCGTGCATAAAGGAATTTTCTATCAATATTTGGTGTGGCATAATCGGTGATTTTATTATTGGGCCTTATGAGATTGGTATTCGTTGCTTATGAGTTGCCCGCAAGACTTAATGGTAACCAGTACTTGCAGTTTCTTCAAAATGGTTTGCGGGATCTACTCGATGATATACCTTTAAATTTACGACAAAACATGTGGTTTATGCACGATGGTGCTCCACCACATTATCCAGTTGAAGTTCACAACTATCTAGATGAATGGCTGCCTCACAGATGGTTTGGGCGTGGCAGTGAAACTCCATGGCCGCCGCGTAGCCCGGATCTTAATCCTTTGCATTTCTTGCTTTGGGGTTTTATCAAATCTTTAGTGTACACAGAAGAAATCCGTACCCGTGAGTAACTTTTGCAAAAAATTCATGGTTCCACCAATGTTATCAGGAATAAGCAAGGAACTTTATTCCAAGTACGACGCTATTTGGTGAAGGGATTAAGAAAATGCATAGAAGTGAATGGTGGACATTTTTCGCATTTGTTGAAGTGATTTTTTGTTATTTGTTCATGATCAATTCATTATTCGTTAGTCAAGTCTGAAGTCTGTTATCTCAGTTTTAATGTTTAATATTTTTTGACTATGCAATACAACGAATAAATGCAAATATTTCGAAAACGGCTTATTTAATCGAAATAAATGTAGTATACCTTTTTTTCTTGAAAAACGTCACTCTTTCAACATTTTCAATAAAAAATAAAAGAACGATACTAATAAGAAAGTCATGGCATGAAATAATGAGTGTATAAGGTGTAAGTAGCGCCCTCTACATATTATGTCAATAAATGGAATACCATCGTATTCCCCATCCCTGAATACCCCCGATTCCCAGTTTTCATGTCGATATCTCAAAAACGACTCGAGCTATAAAGAAATAACAATTCTGAGAATTGAACTTTAACACCCTGTATCTCATTAATGAGCGACATTTTTTTAAGGCATATTTGGCTCAATATCATTATTTTCACGAGATTAATCTAGGATTGCTTTTTGGCGCATTCATTACAGACCACCCTGTATATGTATTGCTCAACCTGCAAACCGAACTGCATTGGCACAGTTGTCTGATTCTGCGTAAGGCATTTATTAATATTAATGGGCGGCCTTGCAAATCTCCAAATTCTTGCTCCGTTGCGTTGCGGAGATCTTGCAGGTCGATGTGGAGTACGATATAATACCCCCACAAGAAAAAATCAAGAACTGATAACTCTGGTGACCTTGGGGGCCATCTTATGGGACCATGGATCGCAATCCAACGACCTGGAAAATTGTTGTCTAAATATGGTCATTATTTGTGCATTATGTGCTAGGGCACCATCTTGCTGGAAATATATCTGATGTAATTGGGATAAAGGCGCATCGTCATGTAGTTCAGCTAAAGTATTTTCCAGTATATTTAGGTACATATGTGCTGTTAAACTTCCTTTATATCTGAGGGATTTGAATCTATATCGTAGAATGAAATACGCTTCGCTAAAGCCACATCTACCTAGTTTGCTCTTTAGGATAAATTCTATGTTGATTTTCTCTAGACTAATATCTGCTATTTTGTCTGTTTATTCACTCTTTTTGCAGGAAGTTACAGGGGTGTTTTCTACACTTGGCAAAACATTATTTCTTCGACTTCCTGTTGAAGTTTGTTATAATTTTTTTAGCGAGTTTATGCAAAGGATCCAAAAGTTATAAATAAGCTTTGTTTTAATTACAGAATATGGCTTTATTCGGTTGCCTTCTTGCAGAGTACCTGTATATAATAATGGAATAATATAGCGTATATAAATTACCAGACATAATAAGAAAATAAATACCTTTCTAAATACATATCAGACGCCTAATGATCACTATTTTCGTGGCATCGTATAAAACATTCAACCATATACTTTTCGTTATTTTTAAAATTGTCATTTACTGCCATATTGTTATTTAAAATTGATACATAACGGATTAAAGATAAGTAATATAAAAATATAGTAACTTAATAACAATAACTGACTGTTCCCGTCTCGGTCCGCTACGCAAAATTAAAGATTAAAATTAAATAGTTCGATTTAAGGGCTAAAAATAACTATAAAGTGATATATATTTTGAAAAAGCTATCGAAAGGGGTAATTTAATGATTAAGAAACATACAGGGTGTTCCAATTAAAAAACATGTTTGGGTGATATCTCGAAAAATATATCTGATGGAAATCTAACCACGCCACTCGATTCTACGTAGAAAACTCTAATAGGATACATTCTTACTTTTTGTATAAATTACAAGGGGGTCCGAAAATGGAAAAAAATCAATTTCGTCCTGTATGTCAAAAACGAAGGGGGCCAAGAAAAATATTTGTATGCCATCTTTCGTTTCATCAAAAAGTAGGCAACACTTCGCGAAAACCGCAACGCTCTATCTCCAATAACAACCGAGATACCCTGTAATTACTACGAAATCCGGACATCCTGTACAATATATTTGTCAAATATCTTTTATAGTGTAATACCGGTCTTAGTCGCATCCATTGCATGTTTTAAACGGATGAATGAAATGGCGCGAAACGATTTTGTGAATGAAATCCTTTGTCTATAGGTTTTTTAATGTCAATGTGGGAAACCCATCTTAGGTAAAAGACAGTTGGCGTAGTTGGCAAAGTATTGCGTGTAACTTTTTTCTTAAACAATTTGACAAATTACGTTAACCGTCACGAAATTCGAAAATAATTTAAACGTAATATACTAGTACTAGTTAATTGCATTGTGATTGCTTGACTTCTGTTTTTTCTGTTCTAGAAACGGATATTTCTATGCATGTTTCTTCAACTGTTTCCTTCGTTTTAATTCCGATTCCGGTAAAAAAAATCCAATAAATCACTGACAGGAGCTGTCAAGCAATTCTTTGTTTAAAAATCATTTTTGATATTAAAATTATTGATTCCGATTGATTGGAATTAAAACGAAAGAAATAGTCGAAGAAAAATGTATAGAAATAGCCGTTTTCAGAACAGAAATCAAACAATCCAATGCAATGAACTAGTTGGCGCTTGCCGGCTCTTATCATGTAACCAGGGGCGAACGGTTGGGTTTGATGAAATTATTTCAAAAGTACAATTCTCAGGTGGACCTAAACTTAAGTTGTAAAAAATAACGTCTTTACTAATATTAAAATTAATAACAAGATATTATTATTTTTCTTTTAAATTACCTCTTTGGCATACTATATTATATTACAAAATATTTTAAGAGTCAGTTGGGAGATGTTTGAAAAGTGAGTTAGGAAATTATGATTGCTAGTCGGAGCCAATCATCTTCAAGGAAATCAGTTTGCAGATCGAGACCGAACAATCTCATTGGCTCTGATTGATTTGAAACTGCTGCAGAAACAAACCCGATACATACGTCGTTTTCGGCTGGCTAGTGGTCACGGTTGACAGTTAAATAATGGATTAAACTTCATTTCTTAACCAGTAGGTGGACAAATGAAGTTTAATCCATTATTTAACTGTCAGTCTTGACCATGACCACTAGCCGGCCGAAAACGATGATAGAAGGTGGCACCCTAGCACCTACCTATGTTGAATATAACTCCAGCTCGGTCGGTTCTATAATTTTCCTGTTCTCGACCAACCAAACCTTAGGGCGGCTTAAGTGCAGTGGATACAAACGGCAGCTGTCGATCGGATCTAACACCCTTGCTTCGTCTGCAATATCCCTGGATTCGGTCGCGATAGTCTGCGGGCAACTGCTCAGTCTCGCCTCCCTCGCCATACCCTTCACATCATTTGCAGGCCCGTCCTGGATTATTTTTGAGCGGACAGAATGGATCAACCAAGAAAGTGTTTCCCAGTTTTTGTGACAAGGATTTATAATATATTTTTATTGCCAAATTATAATTTCGATATAAGTAGCGCCACCTTTGTTACCACGTTACCAG
The DNA here is from genome assembly GCA_963971165.1 of Philopedon plagiatum. Taxonomy (NCBI): domain Eukaryota; kingdom Metazoa; phylum Arthropoda; class Insecta; order Coleoptera; family Curculionidae; genus Philopedon; species Philopedon plagiatum. The sequence continues at coordinate 65,624,322 of OZ020193.1, forward strand.
TTATGAGGTGTACTTCTGATCTCGGTAGTTTCTGACTGAATGACCGGTTTAAATTTACGTGTATGTTCATAGAGTTCGCGTGACGTTTTCGTTTAAACGGTGGTATATGCAACTGGTGTTAAGTTACCTTGTTCGAGTATTGCACGCGACGGTGTTGTAGGGACGTGCGGTTAGATCGAGCCATCGTAGCTATCGATGCTATTTTGGTTGTTTTATTTTTGCATAACGGACATGTTACGAACCTATAAGCGGGACGGGGCGTGATATGTTTTGTGATCCCTAGTTTTGACACCCAACCGTTTGACGTGTTGAGGGATTAGTTTCCGTCGTTGTCGATACTTGACGGTATCGACTACCGTGGTTCGAATAGATACTATTCTGCATCGCTCTATAGCGTGAACACGAGGGAAATAAAGAATGAATTTTGGGTTCGTCGAGGTACTAAAAGTCACGGTCATTTTCACCTTGCTGCTAGCTCAAGACGGTAGGGGTGAGCAACCCTTATGCACTGCAGGGGCCCTAAGGATTTGGGGTTGCCATCCCGAATTTTTCTTCCGGGTTTTGTTTGGCAGTTGGTGCCGTTTGGTTGTTTGATACCGTTTTTGTTTGGCTTTGGATGCCGTTTCCTGTCCCGGAAGAATCTCGTTTTAATGGATCTAAGCCGTAGAGGCTAGCAGTCACATGTGTCGACCCGACATTACAGCTCCAGGTAAGCTCTTTTTACCTCTCTAATAACACTAAATTACTAGATCTTGCATTCAGTTTTACGTTTGATTTATTTTTTTACGACATCCGCCTTTTTAATTAGTTTCTCTAATTAAACATTTTCTTAATACAAGTAGACCGCTATATTTCGCGTTAAGTAATGAATTAGGTACAGATGGTTTTTTTATTAAGAATTAAATGGGTTCATATTGTCACAGGTGGAAAAAACCAATAATATTTCATAGATCAATATTTGGAAGTTCAATAAGTAAACTATAATCCTATTTTACTGTATCATAAGCTATTGCCCTCTACATTGGCAGGATGTAGCTTATTTATTGAATATACATTAAAATTGCAACTATGAAATATTATAGTTCCTTTATAAAATCAAACAAGTACTTGAGATAATTTATTAAAACAACGCTCAGTTGTCAAGTCAGCATTATCGAGGTTTCTGACCTAAAGTCAACGCTCCTTCGAAAGGGGGGAAATTGCTGACCTGGTAATAGGGCGATCGCAAAGACAAGGGTCGGAAAGGACACTAGTGCACCATCCTCGGTCCGATACGTTTGTGATTGTGATAGATTGTAGAAGAAATGATCTTCAAATCTTTAATGTAAGCAATAGAAAATTAAGTTGTCTTTCGAGAGTAATAATATAAATCTGTCTATTGTTTGTCATTGAATGTTCCTATTTTTTGTAAATAAACGATTTAAGTTTGTTTTTAAAATCACATTTAATTTCAATCTACTTAAGGCACCCTTACTTTGGTGGAGGCCACCCGGGCTTGTTTTTCTACTCCACATTTGGTGGAGGTGCCGTTTTTACTTAATATATAATAAATTATAACTTTTTTAGTGTAAAAATTAAACATTTTTATTATTTCTGTCAGTTGTGTGGAGAATATAATTTTTTTAAATTATATATCAAGATTTATTTAGAATCGGAGAGAGAAATTATAAAAAATAAAGATAAATATAAATAATAAATATTTATAATATAATAAATATTTCAAGCAAGAATTTTTATCTACATGTAAAATTTTATACCTAGAGATTTGTTTTAATTGTAGGACTCTAGTAATTATTTCTTAAAAATTATCTATTTTAAATTTTTCCAATTTAAAAATCCAGGAGTATCAACAAAAATGTAATGATAAAATAGAAATTTTGCCGCCAAAAGTAACCCAAACGGGTTAATTTGGCCGTGGCACCCAAAAAATTTTCGTCTGCGGCGCATTTTTTTTTTTTTTTGGCCTTCGTACCCTACCATGGGGTGATACCATTGATAGCCGCCCCGGGTGCCACCCATCCTAGCTACGCCACTGCTGCATTATACAATTAAGGATAACCATACGGTTTTGATTTTTGTGCCACTATCTTTGTTTGTTTATGTTTAATTACATTGGATAAACAAAGAGATCACATAGTTTTGGTTTTGAATCGCCAAAATTCGTCCTTAGTCTCTAAAAGAACCTTAGTGTGTTACTATTAATTTATACGTCACTGTTCAGCATTGGAGCAAATTCAGCTATATAAAACATTTTTAGCGAAATTAAAATTTACTGATTGTGAGGAAAATATACGTTTCCTCTCCACATAATTTAAAATTAAAATATTAAATGTTCAAATCATAGGGGAAAGCTAATTTTGGTTGTGTACCGTTGTCAAACACGGGTTCCTGAAAGAACCGGTTTTACTACGGAACGCAGAGAGATCGTTTCTGTTGGATTTCTGTTTATTGTTACGGATATCGACTCAATCTAAAAACATACCTCTCCTCCTGCTTCCAACATTTTAAAATAGATGATTTTTAACATTTGTGAAAAAATAAATTTAAATTTTAACAAAGAGGATAACATAAACAACAAAATGACATAACAAACCGGCAAACCAGCAGGGCTGCGTTCGAAATCATCGCCGGGTGACGTACCGGTGTGATTTTTCAACCATTGACCGTTCAGCAAGTCCAGTGTGTCGCGCGGTTGTGAATATCCCTACCGTTCGAAAAAGCTTTGGAGCGACGCTCGAGCGTCACTCAAATTACTCTAGTCTAGACTGGATTAAATATCGCTCGCATCTCACATTTCAATATGTCATGCAAAATACCGTCCGTTACCAAAGAGTAAATTATTAATCCGTCTCCATAACAAAGGAATGTCCAAAATTAATTAGAATAAAAAGAATTTCATAGGTAGGGTACATATATATTATATAGGTAAAATCTATAAAATATCCTACTATTTTGATGAGTTCTTCTTGTGATAGGTATTATTAAATATTAAAAATACTGGTCCGGTAATTGTGCTTTATTTTGTGTACTTGTTAATAAAGTATGTAAAAAAGAGTAAGTCAGTAGTTTCTTTATTTATTATTTTGGGGTTTGTGTGTGTTATAAAGATGTCAGATTTGCCATCTCAAAACTGATGAAAAAATATTTTTCATTAAATTTACCACAATAACAAGAACCCTTTTCCGATGATCCGTTGTCTTAAAAAAAATGTGTGTATGTAAAAATGTATAAAATTATTTTATCTATGCGACTATATAACATCCTAATATTTTTTTTGTTTTAATTAAAGATAGAAATCTTCTCAAAACTCTAGACAAAAATATGACTTTTAACGAAAAAAAAAATTAAATTATAATAAAAAATTACTTATAATTCCATCAACAAAATAACGTAGAAACTTTGAAAGTAAAACTGCTACACCAATAATATTTTCCAGTCCGTTAGCCCTCTAATTTATTTTTTAAATACTTGTCAGATAAGAATCACACAAGTCGTTCGATTTTTCCCATCAACCGTTTAACGCACCGATCCCCACTCTTCGGTTAGCACACGGTGTAATAATTACACCGGTGCGATTTTATCGAACGCAGCCCAGGGGAAGCATCGATTCTTTCGGTGACACTAATGACAGATATTTGCAGGAACCGCGTTTCCAATCTTACCAACTTTTCAGGTTACCGATACGGGACACAAAACCGTAATCAAAGTTGACAACGGTACACGCCCTTAATAAGATTATATCGATCTGGACGATATTGACATCGACCTATTCATCTCTAATCGCTAGTTTGCCTCAGGGCCCTGAAACTTTAAATACGGATTATCGCAGTTGCCACTTGTCACATTTTGGCTGTGTACCGTTGTCAAACCTGGTTAACCATTCGGTACAATGCGGTAAACCAATGGTAACGCCGGTTCCTGAAAAACCCGGATTTACAACGGAACGCAGATCGGTCGTTTCTGTCAGTTGTCAGTTTCCGATAATAGCTGGCAAATTATTGTGTATGAATTTCCGAATATTTGCATTTTTAGCTTTTTTCTATTTTCTGAGTTTATTTTTCTGACTTTCGCGTTAGTCTGCAAGGAGGATCGGTTGTTTGTTTTTTTATTGAGGCAAAATGGAGGACTTTTGTGTGCAAGAGCTTTTGAGCTCTGCTGAGAGTTCAAGTGACGAAGACATTGAAGTACGAGGTCCTATGCAAAAAATACAAATAGAGAGAAGAGCGGGTCCTATGTAAAATGAGATACAAGACAAATAGACATTAATGACATTTCACTACTAGCACCACCAACACAAGGTGCATGGTGAACTAAAATTCCTTTTGGCTTTTAGGTTTTTAGTATTTTTAATGTCAGTTTTATCGAAAATGAATATTAATAAAGGTTTCATAACACTATCCGGACACCTTTAATTTTGGAATTTTAACACTTTTCTTTATTGATATCGATGCTACTTACGTTTATAAATCATCTTTAATGTGGAAAATGCAATATTTTAACTCAGAAATTACTTTATTAGTAAAAAAACATGATTTTTATCACCTATCTGATGGTTTTCCAACATATTTGAGGTTATGATAAAAATCAATTTTGAATGACGTTTTGGATTTATGGGAACACAGTGTTGCCACATTTGTAATTTTTTTGGTGTATTAATTCTTTTTTGTAAAAATTTGGCATTAAAGCTGTTGTTAAAAATAATATAATTTCTTCTTGTGGCCAAGGAGTTGTGAAATACATTCTCGGACAGGTTTGCTCAGTTTTAGGTTTCATCAGTATATTTTTAATTTGTTTTATCTTTGTTGAGTTTTTACTGTGACTGCGTGATACGTGTGCGTATAAAATTTTGGCACCACCGCATAGAACTGACATTTTATTGTGCAATTTTTCAAATTTCAATAATTTTTTTTAAGAAAAATACTGAATATTCCGCAAATTTTTTTGCAGAAATATACTATTTGAAATCCATATTTTTCGATGACATGTGAAAAGATTCTTAATTCGGGTGTCCGGAAAGCGTTCCGGACCCTTATGTTTGTTTTATTTTTACAGATGTCGACCCAACCCAAAAACATACCTCTCCTCCTGCTTTAAACATTTTGAAACTAAAGACGATTTTTAATTGTGAAAAAATAAAATTTGAAACATAAACAACAAAATGACATAACAAACCGAAAAACCAGCGGGGAAGCATCGGTTCCTTCGGTGACATTAATGACAGATATTTTCAGAAACCGCGTTTCCAATCTTACCAACTTTTCAGGTTACCGATACTTACGGGACACAAAACCGTAACCGAAGTTGACAACGGTACACGCCCGGGAAGCATCGGTTCCTTCGGTGACATTAATGACAGATATTTTTCAGAAACCGCGTTTCCAATCTTACCAACTTTTCAGGTTACCGATACTTACGGGACACAAAACCGTAACCGAAGTTGACAACGGTACACGCCCTTAGTTAGCGGGCTTCCATTCGACAAACAACAGATACGTCAAAATTAGACCAATCAGGTTATTTTATTCTCGATCTATGATTCTCGATTGCCTCGCCTTCGTCGTGTCCGTCAGCCATGTTATAATTTCGTAAAAGATGAAAATTATTTTATGTGTGATTTTAATCACAATTCATCGGCTTGGAAAAGCAAATTACGGCTTTATTACTTTAGGGTAATAGGTCAATATATACAGCACATCCAGACTGGGTAACGTGTAAGCCATCCCTAAGGGTCGTTAGGGCTCAGGTTAAGCGCCGGACCTGGTGGAGAGCTGGCCAACCTGTCCCACGGACGAGGCCCAACAGCAGCAGCCGAACCTGTAACAAAAAAAGCGACGATGATCGCTTTCCACCAAAGAAAATAAAACGGTATGAGAAAAGACGGAACAGTGTATTTCCGTTGCAACACTGTTTATTGACAAAACAGCTAACCTCTTTACCGACTGAGAAAACTTGGCGCGGGAAACGCATTCAGAAATTTGTAAAAATTTATGACTGGGTTTCCAGCGCCAAGTCTTCTCAGTCGGTAAAGAGGTTAGCTGTTTTGTCAATAAACAGTGTTGCAACGGAAATACACTGTTCCGTCTTTTCTCATACCGTTTTATTTTCTTTGATGGAAAGCGATCATCGTCGCTTTTTTTGTTATAGAGTTCGGCTGCAGGGGAGAAAGAAAAAGATCTCTAATCCTCTAATCGCGAAATTACCTCACAAAAAGAACTTTTCGTCCGTTCGCCGGTCGAGCAACATGTGATCTGGGGAGGTTGGTTTTGGTGGTCAATCTCTCTCGCGGGAAGTGCGCGAGAACGCGGGAAATCGTGGCTTTTTGTTCCCCGGAGAAGAAGGAAGATTGGGCGGGAGTGATTCCTAAAAACTTGCCTAGATCCACCTGCGGACTGCATGGTCTATGGCGGCCAGGGAGGGGGACTTCCGGTTGACAGCCGAGCGGTTCCTAACCAAGATTAAACGCTCAGGAAAAATCTTAAATGACAAATAGGGAATATGCATATAACCCAAATAAACCTGAAATATTTTTTTATATTCTCTACATAAATTAAATGTTCATGGCGGTTGCTGTTATCCATTTATTTTGGCCTTTATTAACAAAAAAAGGATTTAAAACTGCAAATTTTCGCGCGAATTTCGAAACTTGTAAAACGTGATCCCACTGGCTGTGTCATCAAAACTGAACTTATGACTCATTATGAGTACATGGCGAATTCCAGTGTTGTAGAGTCATCGAAAACTCAATAAAAATGGCAGTTAATGCGTAACTCATCCAGTGAAATATCCCTGCACTTAAAGTAGAAGGTTCCTAAAATCTTATTCATGTATACTTTAAGCCGAAATCGGTACAGGAACCCTTCAATCTTGAAACAATCATTGGCATTTTTGATATATTTATCATCTTAATAATTTCAAGTAAATAAACTGCAATTCTTTATTTTCATTGGAATCTTGAAAAATTAAAAAATTTTCAAATTTTAGATGTCCCCGATGCAAATAAACCTTTTTATTTATAATTTTACCCAAAAAATAAGCGATTTAAATTAGTGGGAGGTATTCTTAGGTAACTAATGGATAAAATAAACCCAAAGAAAATCACTAAGGCTGTGTACCGTTGTCAAACCTGGTTAACCGCTCGATTTCTTCGGTGACATTAATGACAAATATTGCGTTTCCAATCTGTCAAGTTTTCAGATTACCGATACTTACGGGACACAAAACCGTAACCGAAGTTGACAACGGTACACGCCCTAAATAGGGTAAATAGTGTGGAATAATGTCGGTTAAAAATAGGATTTGTCAAAAAAATCAAAAAGATCCTATTTTTACCTCCTAAATACGCTCCTGGATGACCCATTCGGTATTCATTTTCCAGTGTGATTATCCCTTTATAAGATATTGTTCAAAAATTTGGGAAAAAAATACGGGATGTACCGATGTCTAGGGCAGAAAAAGTAAAAAAATCGAAATTTAATCGGCGATTGCTCCCTTCCTATAGAGAATGAAGAAATTAAAAATGTGGATAACACATATTTTGACGAGCTCTTTCCGATGACGTATATGGGATTTTAATTTGAACCATCTAAATTTCCAGTTTTTCCAAATATTTCCATTTTCCACTCCAGTGATTTTAGGTGAGTGTATTGCAAAAAAAGTATTTGAGATTTTAAAGTTTCCCATGTAAATCCGTTTTTCGATCTGACGTTTTGTTTTCGAGTTATTAGGTAGATACCAAAGAGGTTCGCAAAGAGGGTTCTGGAAATGGCATTTTTCGACCTAAAAAAATTCAAAAGAATTACTTACCATTTTCTGATCCTCACCAGTTTCAGTGGAGTTCTGAAGCTCCGGGTCCCCTACAACCTCCGAAAATTTACATCGATTTAATTCACATTTGCGACCTGTACCCGATTTCAACGGAAATCGCGGAAATTTCGACTTTGACGATTAATAGCTCCGAAACGAAACATCCTGTATAACTGAATTTTTACTGAAGCTAGTTGAACTATTCCTCTATCAACCCAAAAAATTCGATTTCTCTCCCTCTGACTGTTTTCGAGAAAATCAAACCTGTTCGACTTCAGGTTAAGCTTTACGTTCACATGTAGATTTTTACTGATCTCCTGACGTCACTTTTCAAGGACAAATGTGGCTGCTTTTTAAATTGTAATAAATTATATCGAAAAGTAAACATTTTTTGTAGCTAAATTATCCTAGTTGAAAATATTTTTTTGGGTTTGTAATGACGATTTATGCAATAAAAAAATATGTGCATATTCCTTATTACATTTGGAAATCTTCGGGGGCACAGGCCCGACAATCCGAAGGTTTCATCCACACACCCAAACTGGACAAACGTGTAACTCACCTCGGCGGGTCGCCCGATTCAGGTGACTAAGCGCTAGACCGGGTGTTACATAACAAAGCTGGCTGTACGTTGCTAGCCGACGAGAGGCCATTTTTACTCTGATTGTACTTAGAAGATAAGATATCGGAGTTTGCCTTTGGCTTCCGTGGCGGTAACATCTCTCGGTCGACTACAGAGTTGGATTTCGGGTAGATCGCCTGGAAGCGGTGAGAAGAGTGTTTTGTGGCGGAAGACGAAGGGAAGCTCCACCGCCGGTTGAGGGGAGTCCTTACCAAATCCAAGGGGTGTGAGCGAAGAGGCCTAAAATCCCTGTTTGTGCTACGTTTTTTCCTCCACACGGGGAGACATGTGACGGCCATGTCTTGATGGGGGAGGAGCATAGTGCTGAAGTGTGGTTGAAAGAAAGGGTCATGCGCAATAGACTCTGTAGTATAATGCGTATTTAATGTAGACTCGCCCTAAGATATTGTGTAGTTGACATTAGGTGTCTTCCTTTCACCCCAAGGAGGAGCTCCCGTACAGCTCCTGAGCAGCACACAGTTGTTCCATTCAACTGGGGCATCAAGCACCTGAACCGTTCGAGCCCTATCCCCCCTGCCCTCTCGTGCATTACTTATGACTTGAGCTTAAAAGGTGTCTTCCTTTCACCCCAAGGAGGAGCTCCCGTACAGCTCCAGAGCCGCACACAGTTGTTCCATTCAACTGGGGCATCAAGCACCTGAACCGTTCGAGCCCTATCCCCCCTGCCCTCTCGTGCATCACTTATCACTTGAGCTTAATGTCAAACTTGTCAATTTGTTCCTTTCGGAATTGTGTCGAGTGACTCCGGGGCGAGTCGCCCCGGGGCGTCAGACACCTGAAAGGAATATTACTAATGTCAAATTTGTCAATTGTTCCTTTCGGAACGATGTCGAGTGACTCCTGGGCGAGTCGCTCCGGGGCGTCAGACACCTGAAAGGAATATTACTATTATGTCATAGGGTGCTTCTGGCTAGTTTTGCACATATTAGTAGCTTTTTCAAGAGTTAACCCTGATTCTCTTAGCAATGACTCTTGAATATGCTTGTCACTAATCCCTATTACAATTCTATCGTGTACCATATTATCTTGGTCTTGATACTCTGTAGTCTTCACCGCTTTACAAAGTTCAGTTAGAAAATTATCAAATCCTTGACCTTCTTTTTGCACAATGCTGTTGAACTTGAACCTTTCAAATATTACATTTGATTTAGGGGCACAATAACTGTCAAACTTGTCTTTTACTTTATCCAATTTTTTATCTTCACCAGTCGCAAATGAAAAACTATTATATAGATCAATACCTTCGTCACCAATTAAATTGAGAAACACAGCGATTTTTTTAGAATCCTCTTTACTTTCTAATCCAGTACATTCCATAAACAACTTGAATTTTTGCCAAAATTTTTTCCAACTTTCTGCTATATTCCCTCCAAGGGACAGCGGCTCAGGAGGCCTAAAAAGTACTTCCATCTCTAATCGGTTCTTCAACCTGACACCATGTATTATATTATGTTTATGGAGCTCAATAAAATAACATCCTTTCTACAAGTCCGTTTATTTACTAACCGGTAACTCCACGCCGGATACCAAAACTAGCCAGAAGCACCCTATGACATAATGTCAACTACACAATATCTTAGGGCGAATCTACATTAAATACGCATTATACTACAGACTCTACCAGAGGCGGGAGACTTCATAACCTCAATCGTGCTTAAACGCTCGGAAAAATATTAAACGTTCAAAAACAATTGGAAATCTTCGGGGGCACAGGCCCGACAATCCGAAGGTTTCATTCTCGTACCCAAACTAGACTAACGTGTAACTCACCGCGGAGGGTTGCCCGCGCCAGGTGGCTAAGCGCTAGACCGGGTACTTCAGAATAAAGCTGGCTGTACGTTGCTAGTCGACGAGAGGCCATTGTACCTTAGTAGACAAGACGACAAGATAAGATAACGAGTTTGCCTTTGGCTTCCGCGGCGGTAACATCTCTCGGTCGACTACAGAGTTCGATTTCGGGTGAAACGCCTAGAAGCGGTGAGAAGAGTGTTTCGTGGCGGAGGACGAAGGGAAGCTCCACCGCCGGTTGAGGGGAGTCCTACCAAATCCAAGGGGAGTGAGCGATGAGGCCTAAAAACCTCTTCTTGTGCTGCGTTTTTTCTTCCACACGGGGAAGACATGTGACGGCCATGTTTGGATGGGGGAGGAGCATAGTGCGGAAGTGTTGAAAGAAAGGGTCATGCGCAATAGACGCTACCAGAGGCGGGAGACTTGTTAACCTCAACCGTGCTTAAACGCTCGGAAAAATATTAAACGTTCAAAAACAGTTAGAAATCTTCGGGGGCACAGGCCCGACAATCCGAAGGTTTCATCCACGTGCCCAAACTAGACCAACGTGTAACCCACCGCGGAGGGTTGCCCGCGACAGGTGGCTAAGCGCTAGACCGGGTACCACAAAATAAAGCTGGCTGTACGTTGCTAGACGACGAGAGGCCATTGTACCTAGAAGACAAGACAAGACAAGATAAGATAACGAGTTTGCCTTTGGCGTCCGCGGCGGTAACATCTCTCGGTCGACTACAGAGTTAGATTTCGGGAAGATCGCCTAAAAGCGGTGAGAAGAGTGTTTCGTGGCGGAGGACGAAGGGAAACTCTACCGCCGGTTGAGGGGAGTCCCCCAAATCCAAGGGGGTGAGCGATGAGGCCTAAAAACCTCTTTTTGTGCTGCGTTTTCTCTTCCACACAGGGAAGACATGTGACGGCCATGTTTGGATGGGGTAGGAGCATAGTGCGGAAGTGCTGAAAGAAAGGGTCATGCGCAATAGACTCTACCAGAGGCGGGAGTCTTAAAACCTCAACCGTGCTTAAACGCTCGGGAAAAGTATTAAACGCTCAAAAACAATTAGAAATCTTCGGGGGCACAGGCCCGACAATCCGAAGGTTTCATCCACGTACCCAAACTGGACTAACGTGTAACCCACCGCGGAGGGTTGCCCGCGTCAGGTGGCTAAGCGCTGGACCGGGTACTTCATAATAAAGCTGGCTGTACGTTGCTAGACGACGAGAGGCCATTGTACCTAGAAGACAAGACAAGACAAGATAAGATAACCTCACAAAAACTGTCACATTGACCACGTACGACGTACGTAGGCAATCGCCAATTTACTTGAATTTACGTAAAAATTTAATTATCGTTTTCCAAAATAAAATAAAAAGGAGGCAAGCTAGATACTATATATATACAATTACTATACTCTTGTCATTGCCAGAATATACCGTTAGATATTTTTAAAGGCAATGAGCACCAGAGAAAAATAAAGGGTTTCTTAATGAGCACCTTTTATACACAATACAAACATTATCAGTTGATAAACAAAAATGTAAACACGGAGCGACAAATATAGTATTAAGAATGTTTAAATGCATCATTTACTGCATTTATTTACTACATTTGAATATTTTGAGTATAAAGTAAATGTCTGGAAGGCCTTGGTAAAGGAAAAAACTAAAAAAAAGTTGTACTGCTAGCCCACTAAAGGTAAACATGTGTATCTAATAATTTTATCAGTACTATGGTAATTTCTTTCAGTATAACTGCCAAAACCATTAGGAAGTATACTGTCAACTATCGAACACATAATCATGCATGCTAAGACCTCTTCCATTTAAAGTATCGAATGGTCAGATAATCAGTAAGGTTTTATGTGGAAAAAAATTAATCAAAAGGCATGTTAAATAAGCTGTTTAACTTAAATTCTTCTCTGTACCATTTGGAATTTACATTCTATATTGTATATATATGGAATAAATAAATAAAAAAAAATCAAAATTTTTGTTGTAAAACTATTACAGCCATTGAACACAACACTTCTTTATTTAAACTACAAGTTAATATGGAGTTACAAAAATTGATTGTTTTGTTGATATAGCTGAAGATAGGTACTTAAAAACTGATGCTGTAAAAAAGTAATTTTTGCATTACGGGCAAGAAAGGGGCAGGGTGCTGCCCCTGTAGGAGGCTGTTACAATTGAGGAGTTTAAAAACCACCACAATACATGTCCAAAATGAAAGTTTTTAGGAAAAATAAAAACCTGACTAGTTTCCTGCTTGTAGTTTAGGGTTCATTTAATTGAAGGTATTTCTGAAAGTGGACTAGAGAAGTGCTTTTTGTTAATAAAAGTCTTAAAAATATGATTGTATCAAAAATGTCTGTCAGTTCATACCAGTCAATATTTGACTAAAAGGGACTTGTGCTGATTTTTAAATAAACACTCTCGTTTAAATTCACTAAAAAGGTTTAAGATTTAGTACTAAACTAATTTGAATTAAGATCTAGTTGATTGTATATGATATGTTTTGACAAGTTTTGTTAATAAGTTGTCATCAAAAACTTATGAATTATTCTGATATTTCAGTGATTTGCTTCGTTTCCAAATAATTTTTATCTTGGAATGGGTTGCTAGAATGAATTTGGTTCTATTATTGTCGAATGAATGTATCTAAATTACTCTTTTCTTTATCAATTTGCGAAACAACTCAGAAACAAATTCATAGTATAAAACTTAGTTGCCTTCATTGCCTTATTCTTACACATGTCAGTTTTGGTTGTCAAATTAGACCAGACTAGCATTGGAGAATTTGGTCTTTTAATTTTATTTCAATGGATTTTTATGTTTGTTAATAATATATAAATATGAAAGAAAATTTAGCCCTAACAAATTTAATAGAAAAAATGGAATGGGGGGATCTCTGTTTTAGGAATTGCTTTTAATTACTTTCTAAGTCTTATAAGGATATCAAAAAAATAGTTGTTCTGCAGTTACAACAAAATACGAGTTTTATGCACTTCAGAATCAAAATAATTTTCAGTCATACTTAAGTATATGTTAAGAAGGAAAGTGTTACAAAATTACTTCAGTGCGATAAGCAGTATGTTGAAGAAAGGTTGGTACACATGACACAAATATTAACTTTACAGCTAGCATACTATAGTCTTACTTTATTTCGATAACTATAAACTGATTATGCCCACGTAACCAATTGTGTATTTAAAAGTGATGTTTAAAAGAATAAAAAGTGGTCACTTTCACTTTTATCACTTTAGAGCAGCGGTTCCCGACCTGTGGTACATGCAATTATTCCCGGTGGTACGCTAAACACGAGGGGTGTTTCATCTATCCAAATGTGTACACTTAATTTCCCTTTTTGACGATAATTTCCCCTAAACAGCCGTAATTTTATTTTATTTCCTTAATTTCCCTGTATAATTACCCTATAATTTCCCTTTAATTTCCCCAATTTTACCTTTAAGTATTTCCTTAATTTCACCTTCTTTCCTTAATTTCTCCTTAATTACCTTATACTTTCCCTTTTTTAAATTTTTATGTAACAAGAACATATTGCAGCGGTATCAAATGAAAAGTATAAAAGCAGCCGAAGTTTAATAAATAATTTCTAAAAAAATAGTTAAATAAACAAAGTTATTTGAATAACACAATACATTATTCTACTTTAGGTAACTAATACTTATGCTAAGGCAAAACAAGCAAAAATATACCTGTCTGATACATAAGATCAAATATTTTTATTGTATTACATTTTTAATGAAAAACTTACAAAACCTTAAATTTATTGAATGGAGTTCTTAAAAAACCACACCGCTGTGCGGCTGGCTGAACAAACTTATTTAAATCCCTCGTTAAATCGAGCACTATTTAGAAGTATTTACACAAGAAAATAAACTACCTATTCCTATTAGAAAATGCCTGTAAATCAGGAGCTTGATAAACATTTTCAAAGTCATTTTTTAATAAATTATGAGGTCTTACTTAATTGAATTTTTGCACTTTCCGATACTTTCTTTGACAATTATTTAAAAACATATGAAATCTTTGGAAAAGGGTTTTGTGTTTGGGGCTTAAATGAGTTTGCCCAGTGTGCCACTGTGGCACTGTCAAGAACCTATTACACTAAAAATTAAAAAAATATATATAATAACTATTCTAATACCTACATATATCATTTAGGGGTCGATATTGACTTATCTTATAACACTAGAGACTTCAAAACTAGAAACTTTACATAATATGTATGTATTGAACCAACCTACAACTACTTTAATTTACTAACAGGAACTTTTAAATAGGAACATCATGTGGCGTAAAAATATTTTAAGAATTTTTTTTTATTCTAACTAATAAAAACAAGAATGTGTGTAACCGAAAAAAATAACACTATTTTAAAATTGGAACTTAGGTAGAACAAAAACATCAAATGTTTGTTGAGGGCTAACTTTACGTTAGTTTATTATGAGGTTTATTATGGGCGCGATGGTCCGAATTGTATTTTTGTTTTTAAAGTTCTTTATAATTTTTATTAATATTTAACAAATCAAACCGTTTTATTTGGAATGGTCCTGAGCCTAATAATTTAATGGGCCCGTAAAAAATATAACGACAATGAACTTTTGAAATATCTGAATTTTTCGGCCATACGTAGGTGTCTAAATCCTTTTTTAAAAATTTAATTGTAAAATATTGCTCGTTTTCTTTCTGTGTTACCCGGCCAATATACCAGGCTCTATCGTACAATACTGCATAGTATTTTTCTATTTCTATATCAATTTCCGCATCTGTTTTTTTTATCTTCTTCGGTTGAATCTTCTAAAGATGAAAAACTTTCCGTGTCTGTCGAGTCATCATAAACTACGTTATCATTTTCATCGTCTGAGCTAAGGTCCAAACTCGGGTCCAAATTACTTTTTGTGTTTTTATCTTTCTTAATTTTTTTTTGCATTTTGATTCACATGATCTGAATGTGTTTTTCCCTACATGACCGCTTTATATATTTATGTAGGTATGTATATTATTATGAAATAAAACAAAATTTAAAAAACGACTATACTTACCTACATTGTTACTTACATTAAACATTTTCCTATGAAGAAAGAAAATAACAGATTTGCTGGTCATTCGCACAGTTCGAAGTTATAGGCATCCTCGCGAGCATCCTCCAGTCCCGCAACTGGCGACGTATCGCGCATGCGCTGGCGCATGATCAGCAATGCGCAAATACTAAAATAACGTAATTTCACCATAATTTCCCCGTTATTTCCCTTAATCTCCCCACAAATTCCTAATCATTTCCTTAATTTCCCCTCATTTCTTCGTAATTTCCCCATATAAGCAATAATTTCCCTTCTTTACCACATAATTTCCTACTATTTCCCCTCAAGTGTACACTAAATTTCCCGAGTGAAACAGCCCTCGGCTAAACAAGACATAAAATAAACACCAACCAAAAACAGGCAAACTAAAATCATCCAAAAAAGAAACGCAACAAATGTTATAAATATATTAAAGAAAAAAGGAAAGATGGCAACACTGATTGTGAAAACTAGGTATAGTAAAAAATATTTCTAATACTTACTTACTTATTGTTAAAATTTCATTTTATCCCTTGGCAAAATTTAAATTGTACTTAAATTGTAATTATTCAGAATTATCTAGAATGACCTAGATACAGGGACGATCCTAGCAGGTTTGCAGCGCGTGCCCCGCGGGGCGGTCAGTATTAGGGCAGCCGCCTACCGCCCCCCTTTTGCAAAAGTGATATTTCAATTGATCTACAAAAAAACAGGGATTAATAAAAATGATTTCGTTAAAAATGGACTTCAAGAAATATCCAGGAGAGGGGGCGGCGCTCTTGGCTTTTGCACGGGGTTGCTTTTGAACATGGGTGACCAACACCCTAGGATCGCCCCTGCCTAGATAGGTATTTTAATTAGTGGTACCTAAAATTACGAAACGTTTTTGGTGGTACGCCATTAAAAAAGGTAGAGAGCCGCTGCTTTAGAGCACTCTTAAAAGAATAGTCACAGTGTAGCAAATCTGTTTTTAAGTACGGATTTGATTCAAATCAAAATATACTTTATTGTTTCTACTCTGTATGGTTGGATGTGCCGCAAAATGATATCCTCCCTTAGCATTAGCACACATGTAGTATAAAGTTATTTTAAACCAGTGACCTTCCATTACCCCCTTTAATTTTCTTGGTTTGGAACCTATTTACAAGATCCGGGGATAATCCATACATTAACGCTTTTTGTATTTTTTATTCATTCATAAACCTCTTTAACATATAAACTATACAGTTAAACTGTTTTGTACTGTTTATACTTTATTGTAAGAAATTAAAATTACATTTAAGACTAGGTATGTCAATGTAAGTAACTCCCGAGGTCCGGACCTGACTGCATTCTACTAAGGTAATCCAAATGTCCAAATGATACTCCTCCCAACCCTCCCAACTTCCCTTAGCGCGCATACGGAGTCAAATTTGTTCAGGTATGTTTCAGGTAATACTGTTATTGTTATGTTGTCTTGTAGCAGATGTAAAAATGGAGCCCAAAAGTCTGTCTGAGGCCGCTATTATGAAAAACAATAGTATGAGTGCCCCACTGATTAAAGCAGAGTCAGAGTCGAATCTCTATGAAATTGAATATGTTCCAAGCGATACATTTATGTATAAACAGACAAACAGACCTGCGCCTGTTTTAATTGTCCGACTGGAAAGGCTTCATGTTGTTAAGAAAAATGGAGAATGCTTTGTGGATTTTTCAGATATAATTTTAGGAACCAGCTTATGTGGGTAAGTTGTTTGTTTTCTGTTGAGATCATTAAAAAATACATACCCTACTAAAATCTAACTTTAAATTTTTTAATGACCTTATTTCCTTGTTTTAAATTACAAGCGTAATAAATGTTACAAGTATATATATTTTGATTTTTAAAAAACCAGTTGTGTCATTTATTGGTAATTCAATAATAATTAATAATTAAAAATACGTTTTAAAAACAAGAATTTATTAAAAAGCACTAGCAAGAAAAATAATATTTTTTATTGGGCGCTTGACGATGCATTCTATTTTTTTATAACTCTAAAATAAGGACACAACGAACTAAAAACGAAAGTCTCAAATTTCGTTTTTTATTTCGGATATCTTCGATATTCGGAATATTTTTAATTTCTCAGTGACTCATGATCTGGCATTAAATTACGCAACTTTACCTCGGTTTAACCAACTCTCCATCACTTATGGCTAATCGTCAGTGGAAAGGTAAAAGGTCTAAAGCGCCACGTCGTAGAGGTGGCACTTTAGACCTTTTAGCGGAAAGGTAAAAGGTCTATAACAATATATCGAATTTGTAACGACCTGTATAGGTATTTGTTTGTACATTATCATTTTGTCATTTATTAATTTATATTCATAGTTGTAGGTATTACAAACTTTTCTGTGCTGCCAAATGTCTCTCATACCTATTGGCTACTCAAATTAAGGAAGCCAGTTGCAATTAGCTGATTTTTAACGGGGAAGAGTGGCTCACTAGATGACGAAATCGACAAAGATGCTAAATAACATGATAATGGAGATAAAGAGGAAACGAAATAATTCCCCGATATAGTAGTTAGCAAATCGGCTGAAGAGGACGCCACGTTCTTAATTTGAGTCGCCAATTCATGAGAAAGAAGATGTTTTACAGAGCAGGCGTTATTGCACGTTGTCGTTAATTAACGTTGTCGTTATCTAACAGCTTCATTAAATGAACCTACTTCACTTAACTTTGAATTTACAAGTGGAAAAAATCTTAGGTGTAACAAGTTTTCGAAGTATGTTAATTTATATTGCAATAGGGAATATGCCTATAACTCAAATAATCTGGAATAGTTTTGTTATATTTTCTATATAAATTAAATGTGTATGGCGGTTGCTGTTATCCATCTATTTTGGTCTTTATTAACAAAAAAAAGAAGGATTTCCTACTGCAAATTTTCGCGCGATTTTTGAAACTTTTAAAACGTGATCCTATTGACTGTATCGTCAAAAGTGTTTTGATGACTCATAATGAGTACATGGCGAATTCCAGTGTTGTAGGGTCATTAAAAAATCAATAAAATCGGCATTTAATGCGTAACTCATCCAGTGAAATATTCCTTCCCTTAAAGTAGAAGGTTCCTAAAATCATCAATCATATTCATGTATATTTCAAGCCGAAATCGGTCCAGGAACCATTCAATTTTGCAACAAAAACTTGCATTTTTGCGAAATTTTGACACATCATATTTTAATAATTTCGAATAAATAAACTGCAATTCTTTGTTTTCATGGGAGTCTTCAAAAATTCAAAATTTTTCAAATTTTGTACGTCCCCGATGCAAATAAACCTATTTATTTATAAATTTAACGCAAGAATAAGCGATTTAAATTAGTGGGAGGTATTCAAGCAAATTACGGATACCTAAAATAAACCCAAAAAGAATCACTAAAAAAGGAAAATAGTGGGGAATAATATCGGTTAAAAATAGGATTTGTCAGAAAAAATCAAGGAAATTCGGTTTTTACCCCTTAAAATACGCTCCTGGATGACTCATTCGGTATTCATTTTAATGTGTGATTATAAGATAATGTTAAAAAATTAGATAGGAAAAAAAATGCAGATTGATTCAAAAATCTCCAGAGCAAAAAAGTCCAAAAATCTAAATTTAATCGCCGATTTCTCCCTTCCTATAAAGAATAAAGAAACTAAAAAAATGGATACCATGTATTTTGACGAGCTCTTTCCGCTGACGTACATGGGATTTTAATTGGAACCATTTTGACCCCCTAAAAAATTAAAAACCGTCAAATGTTTGGGTCAAAAATCGAAATTTCCACTTTCCCCAATATATCCATTTCCCAGTGCTTTTAGGCTTAGGTAAATCTATTGCAAAAAGAAAGTATTTGAAATTTTAAAGTTTCACTCATGGATCCGATGTTTTTTTGTTTTCTAGTTATTAGGTACCCAAGAGGCAAATGGCATTTTTCCATCTATAAAAATTCAAAACATTTTTCGATATTCACCAGTTTCAAAAGAGTTCTGAAGCTCCGGGTTCTCTACAACTTCCGAACATTTATATCGATTTAATTCACTTTTGCGACCTGTACCCGATTTAAACGGAAATCGCGGAAATTTCGACTTTGACGTTTAATAGCTCCGAAACGAAACATCCTGTATAACTGAATTTTTTGCCCAAGCTAGTTTCACTATTCCTCTATTAACTCAAAAAATTCGATTGCTCCGCCTCTGACTGTTTCCGAGAAAAAAAACCTTTTCGACTTAAGTTGAGCTTTACGTTAACATGTAGATTGACACGTGTCTCCTGACGTCATTATGACGTCAAATGGCTGCTTTTTAAATTGTAATAAATTATACCAAAAAGTAAACATTTTTTGTAGCTAAATTATCCTAGTAATTTTCTTCAAAATATCCTTTTGGGTTTGTAATGACGTCCTTAAACGATTTATGCAATAAAAAAATATATGCATATTCCTTATTGGGTATTTGACGACGCGCGGCAAAGCCTGTTTAGTGAAACAGATATTTTCAGTATATAAACATTTGAAATACAACTGTGAATTTAATTCCATTTGCAGACACTGAACTCCTTTGTTTTTTAA
Organism: Philopedon plagiatum; assembly: GCA_963971165.1. NCBI lineage: Eukaryota > Metazoa > Arthropoda > Insecta > Coleoptera > Curculionidae > Philopedon > Philopedon plagiatum. Next base: position 65,644,206 of record OZ020193.1, read on the forward strand.
AATTATTTTTTGTTTTAAGCTTGTAGTTCTGTGCATTATTCCAATGTTCCATTGCCTTTTCATTTGACATTTAGAACTTGTCACCTTTATTACTTTGCAAAATTGGACATTGTTACAGTTCCTTACTTCCATAAAATCTTTTATTGTGAAGTGAAAAAAATATCACAGAAAACTGTGCATGCCGGGCTGCATACCCTTCTGTCACTAAAAAAAATGCTAAATAAAAGCTTTTTTTTTACCTTACCACTTATTTTTTACTTTACTTAACCATTTATTTATGGAATCACTTCGGTGTCCGTCCGTCCGACTGTCGCAGGCTTTTCTCTGAAACTACACGACGTAAAAATTTGAAATTTGGCACAGAGATAGAGTGTGGTGGACCAATTTATAGACGTGAAGTATAAAAAGTTGAATTTTGATTCTGGGGGTTAATTTCATCGGGTAAATTGAGAAATGGAAAAAAATTCGAGAGCATTGTGTAGGGTGTAAAATGAAAGCTACTGAAGCACGAATTCAATATGATGTATTTTTTTATGCATTTTTTAAAACATTTTTCGGGAAAACGCTAAAAAATTGCTGGTCGCTCAGAAAAATCGGAAAAAACTCATGAACGTTGAGAATTAGGTGTAGATTGAACCAAAATTATTAAGATTAAAAAATTCTAGCGCGGTCAATTAAACAATTGTATTGTTTATTTCCCTATAACTGCTGAACCATTGATTTTAGAGAAAAAGTTTTTTGACAAAAAATATTTCTCACGATGTAAGGAACAACTTTTGTTCTTACACGTTTTTCAATGCGCCGCGGATACGCGATGTGATGCGACGTTGGTTCCGTCGGCGGTGGGTAGCGCAGCAGATGGACGGAGATCGGGCGGCCGAAGTTTGCTCAGGTTAAGTGGGGGACTGCTGGCACGGGACACTACGTGTGCAAGTATAGCTGCACTTGACCGAATTTTGTAAAAATACCCTTGAGGAACAGTCAAAACTAAAGAGAGCTGCGACTGAAAAACATCCACTCTTTAAAGTAGCCACAAAGTTTTACACGATCTTTTTATTTTTATTTAAAAATGTAGCAAAACATCATCAGTGTTCAACACCAAATACCGGGACCTTAATAACGAGTTGCGCTTACTTCTACTAAAGTTCAGAACGTTAGTGTACAAATTACTGAAAGTTGAACACAGTTAAGCTTATCAGTAGCTCAGTGATGAAAAGTAACTAAAAGTATTACTCTTTTTTGATAATTTAATAATGTATTATTAGTACTATCATTCAGGGTTCCTGTTATGCTTTAAAATTACGCTGATTTTAAAGTTTAGAACTTTGATGTACAAGTTACCAGAATTTGAACAAAATTAATCTAATCATTAACCTTGGTAGGTAATAAATACGTAAAAATATTATTTGAAATTTTTCAGTGCTTTTCATTTTGTGAAGTCGGTTTATCTTTTGGGAAAAAAGTTATTTAAGCAGTTTGTTTAGAAAATTGTTAAATGGTTGTATTTGCAAGATACATACATTGAAATTTTTGTAGATCTCAAGTGCCAGTGAAAACTGAATCGGAGGAAACTGAAAATGATGTTGTGTATCAGGAATGGAAATTAAAAAATGAAGAAGTGGACATCAAGGAGGAAGGATTGACTCAAAACGCAATTGAGTAAGTACTTATTTTGCTAATTACATTTTCTTATTTTTTTTTGAAATAGTTTAAGTTTCTATTGTAATTTTATAAAATTATTAGTACAATTTAGTTTATATATAAAATGTATAATGTTCATATTAATCGAACAATTTAATTAAGTAATAAAATAAGCCGGCTTTCAAAACGCTGATTTTAAAAATACCAATTTAATACGGAACCTTAAGTGTTCCGTATTAAATTGGATATTGGGCGTGTTAACAAAGGCAAGATGGCCGCCGATGATGTACAGGGTCTTTGATTATATTTACGTGGCTATCTGGAGCCTTTATTTTTGAAGATAGACAAAAATGTTTTATATAAAAATTGTAGTTTTTTTCCATATTACCTTTTGAAATTATCAGTAAAGAAATATCGCATTAAAAAAATGGAAAAATATAGGCAACTTCAATTTTTTTAAATGGAACACCCTATATATTATGCGCTACAACGAAAGATCTTTTTATTCTGATTTCAAATATATATATATATATATATATATATATATATATATATATATATATATATATATATATATATATATATTGATGATATTTGGGTGAACCATTTTTGAGATATTTTAGCTTAAACTATAAATAAATTATTGCAAAAAAATTTCATATTGGTATCAAGAAAGCCATGGAAACAATCAAATTGTAGAAAATAACTAAACTATAAATTTAGAAAACATAAAAATTTTATTGTTTCCATGGCTTTCTTGATACCAATATGAAATTTTTTTGCAATTTATTTATAGTTTAAGCTAAAATATCTCAAAAATGGTTCACCCAAATATCATCAATATATATATATATATATATATATATATATATATATATATATATATATATATATATATATATATATATATATATATATATATATATATTTGAAATCAGAATAAAAAGATCTTTCGTTGTAGCGCATAATATACAGGGTGTTCCATTTAAAAAAATTGAAGTTGCCTATATTTTTCCATTTTTTTAATGCGATATTTTTTTACTGATAATTTCAAAAGATAATATGGAAAAAAACTACAATTTTTATATAAAACATTTGTTTCTATCTTCAAAAATAAAGGCTCCAGATAGCCACGTAAATATAATCAAAGACCCTGTACGTTCGGTCGGAGTCTCCGATAAAACATATTTTGAGTGCCATAAAACGCGATTAAGTAGTTACTGTGTGTGTATTGAATGTGGAAGAATCTTCCACAAATCATGTGCAGAAAGAGATTGCTCAGGAAAAGTGAGAATAATAGACGAAACCAGAGTTGTGTGCAATGAGCATGACCTAACCTTAAAACCATCCGATGATCTGAACACGTTGAAAATACTAGTAGCTGAGCTACAGGACAAAAATAGGCTCCTGGAGGAAAATGCGTCATTACTGAGAGACAAAGTAAGGTATTTGGAAGAAAAGCACGAAAATTGCAACTTACAAAAAAAACCCTATAAAAAATCATGAGAAAACCGCGGGAAATTGAAACCAAATATCAAATCATGATGATCTCGCCCAAGATACAAACACCTATAGAGCTGATGCCAGGCAGGCTTTTGTAAATCTTAAAATTTTAACCTTGCCGTGTACCTATATTCTGCAATGCCTGATCTATGTAAAAAAAATCTAAATAAGTACAATCTTTATTCGCAACAACATTACCACAATACAAGAAACAGAAATGATATAAATATACAGTATGTGAGACTAGGAAAATCGTGTATTGGCACTAACCACTATGGACCAAAATTTTTTAATAAACTCCCAGTAGTGATAAGGAATTTAGAGGAAAAAATATTCAAAGAATCTGTTAAAGGATATCCATTGATAAACCCGTTTTATAGCATACAGAAATTTTTAAACACTACCCCAGACATGGCTGTGAACTGACAGCACCCCATAATGTTTGTGGCATCAGTGAGAGTCAAATAAAAAGTAAATTAGGGCTCTTTTTGTGATTTTAACATAGTTTTAGACTGTCACTTGTTATGTTATTTTAAATATTTGTTATTTTAAACATTAGCTACTATAGTAGCAATCATTGACGAATGTGAAAAATTTTGTGATTTTGTGAACATGAATAAATAAATTTGAAATTTGAAACATTGCTGAAGTTTTTAGATATTCTTTGAGCAAAAACAACTAGATATTGTTAATTTTTTCTTAAATTACCCCTTTGTAAAAGGCATTTTGTAGAATTTGCAATAAATATAAAATCGCTATTATTAAAAGAGCGACCAAGCAAAGCACATTCAATCCAAAATATCTGATTTTGAGTAAAATGAAAAAAAAAACTAATTTACGTAAAAGTTTTTAAAATTACTATATTTATTCATTAGCAAGTGACCCAAAAACGGTTTTTTTTTTCAAGAAATACTTTTATCTTTAAATTTTCAATATTTACAACAATATATATACTTTAATAGATTTATGACATTTTATAAAAAAAAAAAGTCAGGAATGACGACCAATTTATTTATATTTAAAAAATTAATATGGGTGGGGGTTGAGAGGGGATACCACCGGAGTGGATGAAGATTTTTCCGAAAATGTTGACTAATATTTCATTTAGTCATTCTCGGGGTTATTGAGGTCAGAAAATTGAATTTCGCTTAACAGGCGTTATAAAATATTCATTGAAAAGGGATAGAATGGGGTGGGTGTTTTTAAAAAACTATTGACTGATATGCCATTTTTGGGGTTACTGCAGTGGGACTCCGCGATGTCGTAGAATTCTATTTGTAGAAACGAAGCGATCGTTTCGTACTCCGCGTAGCTTTAGAAGTCGATTATGTGGCAGCGATATTGTCGTCTTGACACGACATCGACATCGCTAACGCTGCGGTGGGACTCCGCAATGTCTTAGAATTCTATTTGTAGAAACGGAGCAATCGTTTCGTACTCTGCGTAGGTTTCGAAGTCGATTATGTGGCAGCCATCTTGTCGTCTTGAAACGACATCGCCAACGCTGTAGTTATCGGTTTTGTGAGGTTATGAATCAAGTTGTTTACATATTTTTGGATCAGAGCACTGTCGGTTCGGTGTTCGGTGAACGAAGACTCTAGAGGTCATATGTTTGAACTATTGCTTTTTCTGTTTAAGATTATACCTAACGAGTCTCAAAATTATGAACATTTTCACTCTGGAATTAGGTATAACCACAAATCATCCTAAGTGCAGAGCTTATAAAAAATAAAAAGGACCAGTGAAAGCTCCTTACTTTGATTTTATGCATACATGACACTTTGCTTATAATTTGGATAAAAATTACTCAGTTGAGAATTTTGAGATCAAAATACATACATTTTTTACTAAATAGTTTTAAATAAGCAACAAAAAAAAAAGGATTTTTGTAGTAAAATGCGCCTAAGAAATGAGCACTGGCTTTATTTGATTAACTTCGCTGAAGCTCATCCAGTAATAAAAAGTTACAAATAAACAGCCAAAGATGCTAGAACTAATAACGCTGTAAAAGTGGGTCCTCACGGGCGGAGGAAGCGGAACAGCGGAGAGGCGCTTCGTTATATGATTAGTTGAATGTCGCCATGTTTAACAAACGAAGCGCCTGTACGCTGTTCCACTTTTTCCGCCCGTGAGGACCTTCTTTAAGTTAAACACCGCAACATCACCAGTCGAAAACGGCGTAAGAGACTGATGACGTTGCGACTTGCCTTGCGGTGTTTAACCTCAGAGGCGTAGCCAGGGGGTTGGGGGCTGCTGCCCCCCTAAATTAACATCTTAGACACACAACAATTAAAAAAGTGCACTACTAATTGAAAAATACACCGAATTGCGTAATTCCTGACACACTCCTACAGACTACTACTGAGACAAAATCCTGCTGTATTCTAAGCTGTACTTAGGTGTTACTAGTTCTAGAAGGGCTTTGGATTGTACATGGAAAAACTGAAAAAGTTGAACTTAGGTAGTAGGGATGCGTCGTTCATGAACGACCCGTTCACAATGACAGGGTCTTTCGAAAGACCCGTGATTGAATCCATCACGCTCTGTGACCCTATCGTTCATATGACCCGAAGACCGGGTGTATGTGCGAGCTGTGACAAAAAGATGAAACACGAACACGAACGAAGTGGTGATCCAGACGGGTTATCTGTCGGTCGACTCGGTCGTGTTAAACTTAAACAAACGGCCCGTTCAACAATCGATCCAATCGCTGATGCAGCGCGTCTTGCTTCGATGGCTTTGAATTGTGGACGGGTTGTAAGCCAGATAAATTTATGCCTTATTTTATTTTACTTTTAGGGTCATCGTAAGCTAACAATAGGCACTTATATAAAGTTAATGATTGTAATTGTGGTTGCTCTGATCTATATTAAATATTTTGTTTTAAAAGGTTCAATTAAATAAACAAAAACAAAGTATCCAAACGTTCATATTTATTTAGCTAAGCATCTGATCTGATGGATAAATCAATGAGAAAATCAGCATCACGGGTCATATGAACGGGTCTTGATGAACGGGTCATTTTAATGAATGATCTGCTGAGAACCGGGTCACGAAAAAGAACCGGGTCTTCCCATCCCTATTAGGTAGAGGATAAAATACTTTTGAACATGATCTTTGAACATTAAATATAACCAAACTTTTCTTTCTATCCAAAACTTCTAGTTATAAATTTAAAAATCCCTAGAATTTTAGCAAATGTTTTTAGCTCCGATAATTACCCCTTTAGCGAGGTCCGAAAATACCCGATCATTAGTCTACAATTAAATAGAGTTGCAAATTTTCTTTAGTAGAAAACGTTAATAGATTTCTATAGTCTTAGAAAGCAATAGTAGTTTTCTATAAAAAATAAAAAAAAATAAACCATTTGACAAAAGAAATTGGTATTTATAGATCAAATTTACCATTAGTTGATAACAAGAATACGTACGCTTATGTTGTTAATAACAGTAATACCCCAAAAAATAAAGATAATTCTAGTCAAGGAATTATTATTAAGACGAATTGCAAAGAAAATATTGAGAAAATGAAAGAAATTGTTGAAAATAAAATAAATCATAAATCAATTAAAGTACCGATTATATCTTGCAACACAACAAAAACGGGTAATATAATAGTTAAAAGTAATAATAAAGAAAATACCATTCAACTTATGGACTTAACAAAGAAAACCTTGGGAGACGATTTTCAAATTAGTTTGACTAAAGAAAGAAAGCCAAGAGTAGTTTTTATAGGGACAAAAAATAAATATTCAAGCAGTGAAGAATTTAAAATGGAACTAATAGACCTGAATCACTATGTTGATGATGAGGATCAATTTGAAATAAAATACCAGAGAAAATCTAAATACTTAAAAAATAACAAATGGATAATTTATGCAGAAACTTCTGGAAGAACATTTAGCAAGATAATTGATAAAAATCTTAATGTCTCATGGGGTCAGTGTAAAGTTGCTGAGGATTTTAATATAAAAAAATGCATGAAATGTTGTGGCTATGGACATAAGACAGTAGACTGTAAGAAAATCCAAAAATGTTCCTTTTGTGCAGGAGATCACATGTATAAGAACTGTAACAATACTACCTTTTCCCCAAAATGTATTAACTGTCTTCAATATAAAAATAAATCTGGTAAAATCACTATAAATCATAGAAGTAATGACCCAAAATGTCCAATATTGCTTCAAAAAATAGAATTTACTAAAAGTATCACTAATTATTCTGATAATGGACTTTGAATTTCTTAAGGCTTTAAACAGTACAAATGAAACAATATTTATTGATAATTGGGAAAATTTTAACGAAATTTATAATAATTTTGGAATTAATATTTTACACACTAATATTCGTAGTGTTTCAAAAAATCTCGATAGTTTTCTTATATTTTTAGAAACGTTAAAGAGAAATGGTACACATTATGATATTATTATACTCTCAGAAACGTGGAAAATTACAAATGTAGATTTATATAACATAAATAATTATACTATTTTTTATAATTATTCTGATTTATGTCAGAACGATGGAACAATACTATACATCAAAAATAGTTTATACTTTAATGTTACAAAAAATGAAAAAAATGGTTTCATATTTCTTAGAACAGTTTGCCAAAAAAATCATTTAAAATTTGGGTTAACTTGTATTTATAGACCTCTTTCTTCAAACATTAATATTTTCTTAAATGAACTTGAAAAATTACTTAAATCATACAAACAAAAATTGGATTTATTTGTTGGTGATATTAACATTGTCATTTTAAATGATGAAAGTCTAGAATCAAACAGGTATTTAAATATATTAAACTCATATTCATATGTTTCATACCTAGAGGGACCTACACGGATATCGGAGACAAGTAAAACCTGCATAGATCATTTTTTTGTTAAAGATAATTTCTCTAATATTGACGTAAATTCTAAAATAAATTTTTATATTTTTAATAACAACACAACAGATCACTTTCCAATAGCATGCAATATTAAAATTTAAAAAAAAAGCCATCTTATAGCCAAAAAAATGTTAATAAGAAAATAATTAATTATTACAAGTTGAATAACTGATTAAAGAATGAAAATTGGGAGTATCTTAAAAAAGTAACAGATGTAGAAACTGCATTTAACTTGTTTTTTAATAAACTACTAAATTTTATTAATTTGTCAAAATAGGACTACATTTGTAAAAATAAAATTAAAAAAATAAAGCCATGGATAAATGAGGAATTAATAACATGTATAAAAATAAGGGATAAAATGAGTAAAGTTGTTATAAAAAATAGAAAAAATGAAAAAATTCTAACAGATTATAAAAAATATAGAAGTTATGTTAATAAACTAATAAAATTTACTAAAGAGGAGTATTATAAGAAAAAAATTTTAGAAACTAAAAATAATATCAAAGATGTATGGAAAATAGTCAACGAAGTTACCGGAAAAGTTGAAAAACAAAATAATTTCTTTGAATTATATGATAAATCCAATAATAGGCTAACACATGACAGAAAAGAAATTGCAGAAATTTTTGCTAACCATTTTACAAATATAGGACCTGATTTAGCTAAAAATATTTGTGTTCCTTCAAATTATATTAATATCGAACAGTATAGTATTTCAAACAGTTTATTTTTTAAACCAGTTACAGAAATTAAAATTATAAATTTCATAAGCTCACTTAAAATCAGTTCTTCTCCAGGAACTGATGAAATAAATAATGGTATTTTAAAATCTACTGGGAAATATCTCTCAAAAATTTTATGTCATCTTTTCAATTTAAGCATTTCCAAAGGAATTTTTCCATCCATGTTAAAGTCATCTGTTATTATACCAATTTTTAAATCTGATGATAATAAAGAATGTAACAATTATAGACCAATTTCTTTAATTAACACAATAGGAAAATTATTAGAAAAATGTATAAAAGAACAATTATATAATTTTATTGAAAAGAACAAATTATTTAGTCAAAATCAATTTGGTTTCAGAGAGAAATTGGGCACCGAAAATGCAATTTTTAATGTTACTCATTTAATTTCAGAATACTTAAACAAAAACAAAAAAGTGATTGGGACATTTTTAGACTTAAAAAAGGCATTTGATGCAGTTTCCCATCAAAAACTCTTATCTAAATTAAAAAATTATGGAATTCGAGGTATTGCACACGATTTATTTAAAAGTTATTTATCTAACAGGGAACAAAAGGTAAAAATTGATAATACTATTTAGTGATAACAAAACTTTACTCTGTGCTGTTCCTCAGGGTACTGTTTTGGGCCCAGCCTTATTTTTAGTTTATGTAAATGATTTACTTAAAACAAAATTAAATGGTAAACTTTTTTCATATGCAGATGATACGGTTTTAATTAATGAAGGAAATTCTTGGGAAGAATGCATATATAAATGTGAAATTGATATGTGTATTATTAAAAACAATTTAAGTTTTGACCTTCTGAACTTAAATTTGTCTAAAACAAATTTTATTACTTTTACGTGTTATAAAGATACACAACCAAAAAATATTCAGGAAATTAAAATACACGAACCGACTTGTCTCTTAAAAGTAGATGGTTCATATAATTTAATTTATAAAAATTGTCATTGCAGAAATATCATAAAAAAGTTGATGTAGTAAAGTATTTGGGTATATTTATTGACCAAAATTTAAAGTGGACTTATCATATAAATACTCTTACTAAAAAATTAAGAGCTACCTTATCTAAATTTAGAATTTTAAAAAATATTGTAAGTAGAAAACTATGTTTAATGTTTTATTATTCTCTTTTTCAATCAGTTCTATCGTACGGCATAATTGGATGGGGAAGTACTTATGACACTGGTTTAAAATTAGTTTTAATGATGCAAAAATACGTATTAAAAATTATTTACAACAAAAATATTTTGTTTCCTTCGAAAATTATATTTGATATGTACAATATACTTAATGTAAAAGAACTATTCTACAAAGCAGCCTTAACATACATCCATAAAAATAATAAAGCGTTGAATATAGAAACGGTAAATCATTTATATGAAACTAGACAAAAAATAAATATATCTCTATATACTGAAAAATTTAATTTAACATTAATAAAAAAACATTCTTTAAATATTGGTATAAAAATTTTTAATATACTGCCCAAAAAAATAAAATGTTTAAGTTACATTTCATTTAAAAAATATATAAAAAAATGGATAAAAGAAAATAGCTCTAAGATTGATGAAACTATCAAAATAAAATAAATAATATTTTAATATTATTATTAAAAATTTTTAAGGGACATTATTAATTATGTATAATGATTATTTAATTTATAACTTTAATATTGTTTTTACCTGTATTTTAAAATTAATATTTTTGTATATAATTTTTATTTTAAATATAAATGATATTACCATATCACTATAAATTACGGACAGATGATTCACCTATGTGTTTATAGTGATTTAACCAGATAAATTTCTAATTACTTAACTTTGTATTATATATTATACTATAATTATATTATAAATAAATAAATAAATATAACGACGCAGAGTCCCACTGCAGGGTAGACAAGTCACGTAAAAGATAAATGGCACAAATTTTAAGAAACACAAGTCTCAAAAATAAAATCTATAATAATACTTCTTAACTGTTCATATGAGAAACAACTAGAGGAGGGTGGGGCACAGGGGACCGCTTAAGACTCTTTAAGGTATATCTGGGTAGCTACCACTTAAAATAAACCCATTTTTGGCATGAAGGGTTTATGAACTCTGTAGATTTGATAAACGTAATGTTTTTAATAATAATGAGTTTAATTGATGATCAAAAGCATTAATTTAAAAAAAAATGGTTACTGGACCGATGTGCCCACTAGCGGGGGCACACAGGTCCACCGACAGTCCCTTATGCCCCCGTATGTAATTTATATGAAATAAAGCGATGTTTTCTTATTGTAAAATACTTTATTTAAAAAATTTTAAAAATGAAATAACTTTATGAACAGTTCAGGCATATTATGCAGTCGTCTTCTTCCTCAGCTCCAGCACACGCATCGTGCGCCCAACCTTTGCAGACCTTGCACTGTATCCATCCTTCATTTTCTTTGGATTCAAGAAATTTGCTAGGGCAGTAAATGCATATAACGTTAGTGTCACTATTAGAGGAAATTATTTGCTTCTTTGAAGAAACGCCTTTTTTTTTCTTTAGAACTTTCTTTTTTGTTTTAGAAGCAGCCAATGCAGATTTTCTTTGTTGCTCTTGTTCTTCAGCTTCCTTAATATTCTTGAATGGCGATGAAGTCAATTCTGCTGCGTTTTTCGTTTGCGGGTGTTTACTTTTGAACATCGTTGAGAACTAGGTTTAGGAGATATCTGATCAAGCACAGTTTGGAAGCTCGTTGATGGCTGAGGCTCAATGGTATGTACACTAGTTTTTGATAAATCAAGCTGGATATTTTTTGGAATGCTTCCTGATGGCTGCGACTCAGTACTCTGTATATTTGTTGATGCCTGTGTATTATGAACAGATGGTGAGCGATCCTGAATGTCTGGTGGCGGTGTGTAGAGTGGTGGCTGGTCTTGAATAATGTTTGTTGTAGACTCGGCTATAGATTCAGTCAAAACGACTGATTCTCGATTATGCTTTACGTCTTCATCTGCAGGTTGTGTTACTTCGGTAAGTCTTCCTCAGTGAAAATATCTTCATCAAACGGCACAATTCCTGTGACCCTAAAACCACTAACAGCTTTCTCTAATGTAGCCGCACGAACAAAGGCTTTGCCAAAAATTTCTATAATATCGTATATAGTTATTCGTTGTGATGGGTGGTTTGTAAGCCACATATCACATTCACGGGAATGTTGTGATTTTAGTGGACCGTAAAAACAACAATCGAGTGGCTGTAGCCTATGGCTGGTATGTGGGGGTAATGAAATCATTATAACATTATTTTCACGAGCAAAAGTTACTGCCTGTAGAGTCCTGTGACTTGAATGATTATCTGCTATTAATAGGACTTTCTTGTCTTTAGTAGGCTTTGCAAATGCCACAAAATGCTCTAGATATCTAACGAAATGTTGGGCATCCATCCAACCAGAACCATTGGCATAGCCCACAGAACCCGAGGGACACCCTTCGTAAAGGCTGGTGACATACGCTGCCTTGGAAAAAGAAAAAATGGTGGAATATATTGTCCAGATGCAGAAATTGGACAAGTTGCGGTCACATTGAACCCACGCTCATCGCTGACTATACGGCCAACTTGCTTTCGTCCTTTCTTGGCAATAATCTTTTTAGGCTTCGGAACAGTATTTACACCAGATTCGTCAGCGTTAAAAACTTGCTCTGGTTTAAATCCATGTTTATCAATCACTGATTTCAAAACGTTGTAAAACTTCTGAACTTGAATGTTATTGAAGGCCGCCGCTCTTGCTATACTGGTAGGCTCGGGTGCTCTTATGACGATATCTGGATTGCGTTTACGAAAGCCGAAAAGCCAGTCCTTTCCTTCAAGCCCTTCATCTGAATTAAAGTTATGAGAAAGCTTAAGTTTTTCAGCTAGATCGAAAGCTAACTTCCTGACGTCTCTTGGTGTCAAACCATAGAATCTCGATTCCATATCCAATATATGAGCGACGAGTTGTTTTTCTTGATCGCAAGAGAAAACTGGTTTAAAACGATCATTTCGAGGTCCGTTTCCGATATTATTTTTCATTCTGCAAAGAAGACAAGTTTTGGGGACTCCAAACCGTCTGGCTGCCTGCCTTGCGGATAGCTCCTTAGACTTCACTGCTAAAACTGCTCTTTGCATATCTTCAGCAGTCCACTTAGGTGCTGCTTTTTTCTTTTTGTAATTTCGAACCATCTGAAATAAAAAATAATAAAACTGTTGTAGGAACTGCGGAACATAGAAATTAGATTAAGGATTGACTTTTTATATACAAAAGTTGTTTAAATGTCACCCTTAATATATTTTAAAAAGCAAATATTTTATTTACAAAATTTACTTCAGCTTCAAAAATTATATTTTCACAGTTTGCTTAATCTGCCATACTCTGTGTGGAGGTGTTTTTCGTTACGTAATTAAGTTAAAAAATGCAACCACTTATTTAACAAGCAGTTCAGATATGAAGACCATATTAGTCATATTATCATAAATGGGGCACATAGGACCAGTGGTCCTGTGTGCCCCGGACCTCTGTACCCCAAACTACTTGCATCAAAATAAATACACTTCTTACGTTACACGTGCAAAATTTTTGGCCAACGACTTTGACAAAATCTGCCTAGATAAGCAATGCAATATATAAAAAAGAGCTTTCAAGCAAAGAGTTATTAATAAACAATGTATCATACTGAGAAATTTTAAATTTTTTACAAACTTACCGTCAAATTAACTTATTTCGGATTTTCTTAACCAAACGTGATCTGTCACACACCACGGCTTAACACAAACTAAAGGCGATTGCGAACATTGAATTTCAGGCAACAGTAGGGAGATGGCGCTTCAAGTAACGGTTTTATTTCATTGTACCTCTGTGCCCCACCGGACCTCTTTGCCCCACCCTCCCCTAAATGGCATTTATATTTGCTCACAACCGCCATATTGGATCACGTGGGTTGTATTCTCTAAAAGCCTGTTCGCATTACGTGAAAGTTATAGCATCCAAGATATAACAAGGCCATTAATTGCATTGCATGACCGTTTACACATAAAGCAATTTTTTATGCAAGTATCCTGACAAGATATGTCGCCAACTTTATAAATATATCTAAATCTAGATGAAGAATAGAAAATATATTAAATTCGTAAAATAAACCACTCAAACGCCATCCAAAACAAAAGCAATATTAATTTTTTGAGGTTATGTTTACTTTTTTATATTTATGGTTGGTGCTTCGAAATATAACTAGAAAAGTTACTAAAAATGCGTACTACTTGCAATTAAATTAGAACAAGTCCTAATTTCATGTAATACAAGTAAAATTGAATCAGCTGATCTAAAAGCCGCCAATGCGCATGCTTGGAGGCAATTTTCTCTTGCATAGCACCAACTTGCACGTAATGTAAACAGGCTAAATAGACTTTCGAAAGGTTACTCAACATATCCATACTTTTGAACATAAATATCACCAAACTTTTTCTTCTATCCAAAACTTCTAGATATAAAATTTAAAATCCCTAGAATTTCCGCAATGTTTTTAGCTCCGACAGTTACCACTTTAGCGAGTTCCGAAGATACCCGATCATTGTCTACAACTGAACAGAGTTGCACATTTGACGATAGTAGGAAACGCGAATAGATTTCTATAGTAGAAAGCTATAGTAGATTACTATAACGACGCAGAGTCCCACTGCTGAGGTCAAAGAATCGACAAACCTGCACTATTTGTGATTTCTGTTTTTATTGCATTTTTTACTACTTTTTGGACAATGTTACTTAAAGTTTTGCTTAGTTAAACACAAGTTTATTTTACTCTCTCATTTTCTGCCAAAAAATATAAATATATATTTATTTTAAAACATCTTCGGTCTCCGCAGATTTTGAGCATGTTTATCTCCTCAAGTTTTGTGTGGAGCACCTCTTTGGGTAATGGTTACCTGCTTGCAATATTTCAGCTTTATCGAATCCTATCGGTAAGAAAATTAGACGTGTTGGCTGGAATTCATCCATTAGCATTCAGTTTTCACTGTCAAATTCTAAAAAAAAAAACAATTATTATTCATTCATAAGGCATAAACTCAACGATATCGCCGATTTCAATATGCACAGAGGACGTAGCCAAAGAATCGCACATCTAATTCACAGTCTAAATATATTGTTCCAGACGGCCGAAATTCAGACCACACTGTCGCTTTTTTGTAACCGATATTTACTGACAATGTCCCAATAACCTTTTTACTGATGAGTCAATGCATTCGTAAGATTGAAAACTATGAATACAAAATTAACAATGTCCCTGTATTTAAAATGTCTTTATATTTACATTTTTTTTGTTTTACTCCTTGTTGTAGTGTGTCGTCTGGTGGAGGTAATCAAGAAAAACAATGGTACAAATGCCATGTGTGGGAGTTCCAGACAAATCAAAACCAACATTTAAAGAGGCACCAGTTGAAGCACATGGACCCTGAACAGAATGTTTTCTTTCCATGCAAAGAATGTGAATATCAAACAGATACAAAAGATCATTTAAAGAACCACATCTTAAAGCATCACCGGCCACACAAAGTCGGTTTGTTTGTATGTGACAAATGTGAATTTCGAACAGTTAGGAAAGATTGCTTAAAACGCCACATCTTACTGCATAAAGAACCACCAGAAGTCGATTTGTTCGGATGTGACAAATGTAAATACCGAACACGTTTTAAGACTTATTTAAAAAAACATTACAGGAGACATGAATCCCCCGAAAAAGTTAAATTATTTAGATGCGACAAATGCGATTATCAAGCACGTTATAAGAGTCATTTAAAAATCCATTACTTGAAACATAAAACCCCCGAAGAAGTTAAGTTATTCAGATGCGACAAATGCGATTTTCATACACGTTATCAGATGAGTTTAAAAAGACACTGCTTGCAACATAAAAACCCCGAAGATGTCGAGTTATTTAGATGCGACAGATGTGAATATCGAGCAATTAGGAAAAATACTTTAAGGGATCACATCTTGCAACACCACAACCCACAAAAAGCCGGTTTATTTGGATGTGACAAATGTGAATATCAAACAGTCAAAAAAGTTCTTTTAAAGAGCCACATTTTACATCACCACAACCCACAAAAATTCGATTTGTTTAGATGTGACAAATGTGAATATCAAACAGTTAGAAAAGATCATTTAAAGAACCACATCTTACAGCACCACAACCCACAAAAAGTCGGTTTGTTTGGATGTGACAAATGTGAATATCGAGCAGTTAGGAGACATCACTTAAGACGCCACATCTTCATACATAAAGAACCACAAGAAGTCGATTTGTTCGGATGTGACAAATGTGAATATCGAGCAGTTAGGAAAGATTACTTAAAACGCCACATCTTAACACATGAACAACCACAAGAAGTCGATTTGTTCGGATGTGACAAATGTGAATATCGAACACATGATAAGACTTATTTAAAAAGACATTGCTTGAGACATAAATGCCATAAAAGTTAAATTAGTTAGATGCGACAAATGCGATTATCAAACGTTATAAGGGTCATTTAAAAAACCATTACTTGAAACATGGAACCCCCGAAGAATTTAAATTATTCAAATGCGACACGATATACACGTTATCTGAGTGTTTTAAAAAAAGCACTGCTTAAAACATAAAAACCCCGAAGAAGTCGAATTATTTAGATGCGACAGATGTGAATATCGAGCAATTAGGAAACAAAATTTAGGGAACCACGAAGAAGTCATTTTTTTGGGGTGTGAAAAGAGTGAATATTGAACATATAAGTCTAATTTAAAGAGTCACTACTTAAAACATAAAACCCCCGCAGAAGTTAAATTATATAGATGCGACAAATGCAATTATCAAACACGTTATAAAGGTTATCTTTAAAAAACTTGTTAAAACAGTATAGATGTGATTTAAAGAATCGCTTCTTGAAACCTAAAAACCGCAAACGATTCTGCGCGATGCTGGATTGGCCATTATGACGTCACGCGACACTAACCCCAAAAAACACGTAGGTATATAAATAATAATTTTTGGAAGTTCTGAGTCATAAAACCAAAAACATGTTAAATATTTAGGCACTCTGTATTGATTGAGTTACGAACTATATTATGTATTTAACTTCCCATGGGGCGGGGGTGTAAGCTAGTACAGGACATTTTACAATGCAAATTATCTCCTTGTTAAATTTGCGTATTTATGGTATATGAGAAAACTTAGACTTAAAAAAAACTAAAGACAAAATTATTTACTATTCAAAGCAATCAGTCATTGAATTTGCACTAAAAACTGGTGGATTGTATTGACTGGTCAACTGCAGACGGTTGCCAAAGTGTAGGTACAAAATGTCCTGATTGATGCCATCCAAGCAATACAGTATTAAATACACGACATTTATTTGATTATATTTTCATCTAATAAAATTAGCATAAATAAGTATTAAGTAATAAAAAAGTAATACACACATTTTGTTCTATTTTATGCATCATAGCCGAATAAACTTTTATTCCCTTCTCACTATGATAAATTATTAAATTATTAAGTAAAAGTGACAACGCTATTTGTCGGTTTACTACCAGTTTTAGTATGAATTGAAAAGTGACACAAGCGATCATTCATAAAATTCGTTGACGTTTGCTACATTATTCGAAAGTGGAATTGTGTAATTTTGTGTTTGCGAGAAGCATTTAAGTGTTCTTGTTTAAAAAAGCTGACATCTCTTTGTGAAAAAAACATTTAAATATGGTGCAGCAGTGTCAAGTTTGCAAAAAATTGGACTATTCACACCAATAAGTTCCTTTTCACAAGTAAGTGAGGTTGTATTCACTTGTATCGAATCCATTGGTGTAGTTTTACATACCTATATCTACACATTAGTAATATTAGAGTAACAAATGTTTATTACCAAAAGCACGCCACTAGTGTTGGAAGAGGCAGCCGCCAGGAATGTTGGACAGTGTTGCTATGTTTTCCACTGTGTCTACCTCTCTTAGTATTACACTATAAAAGATATTTGACAAAGACCATTTATAAAAGATTTGACAGTGTAATAGCATACCTTTTATAAAATATTCATTTTATAAAAAATATTTTATAAAAATAACAACAGGTGATTATCTTTGATAAAAGGTTTTACAGTTTCAAAAAATATGGCGGAAATATATGCGTTTCGGCGGCGGTTTTCGCGATGAAACGAAGAATGGCATAATATATATATATATATATATATATATATATATATATATATATATATATATATATATATATATATATATATATATGTTACGGTTAATTTGGATACTTGGCTAGTTTACAAACTAACCAGCTAGTTTGCAAACTAACTAAAGACACTGTTATTTTGAAGGAATCAGCCCTTTCCCACAAAATAGCAGATGGTTTATAAACTAGCTGGTTAGTATGCAAACTATCGATTTGCTTCAGTTAAGATGAGGATTTTATTGAGGTTACCTTAACCTAAAAATTATGTTTTGTTTGTTGTCCAGAAAATCTAGCGAACGGTGGATCGGAGGGCACCCTAAGGTCGGAACAGGGTTAGCACCTGGTTAGGGGCCCTGACCAGTCTCCTTCCTCGCAGGCGAAGAGGGATCGGTGCGAAAAAATCCACTATTGTTCCTTATGTACAGATTTTTCATTATTGCTTTTATATTAACTAGATATTTTATATAGTTTGTATACTATCCAATTGTCTTTAGTTAATACGATTACTACAACTATCCTAGTTGCCTAAAATAGCTAGTTTACTGGCTAATTTGAACACTACCCCTACCGTACGTTTGCACCTTACCGTATCGTATTTTTGACACAAGAGTCTAGGGCTAGGGGATGGGTACTACTTTTTATCCCGGGCTTGCGCATGCGCAGAGGAAGGGACAATAGTGGATTTTTTGCACCGATCCCTCTTCGCCTGCGAGGAAAGAGACTGGCCAGGGCCCCTAACCAGTTGCTAACCCTGTTTCGACCTTAGGGTGCCCTCCGATCCACCGTTCGCTAGATATTCTGGACAACAAACAAAACATAATTTTTAGGTTAAGGTAACCTCAATAAAATCCTCATCTTAACTGAAGCAAATCGATAGTTTGCATACTAACCAGCTAGTTTATAAACCATCTGCTATTTTGTGGGAAATGGCTGATTCCTTCAAAATAATAGTGCCTTTAGTTAGTTTGCAAACTAGCTGGTTAGTTTGTAAACTAGCGAAGTATCCAAATTTACCGTAACATATATATATATATATATATATATATATATATATATATATATATATATATATATATATATATATATATATATATATATATATATATATATATATATATATATATACAGTGACCGGCAAAAAGTTCGCAACATATGGGAAAAATTTTTATTAGGTGAGTATTGGAAAAACTTTTCCGGGGGATCGGTTCTGCATGTCCGATAACCTAAAAATCGATTTTGACATACGTCACGTGACCACTGGTATAGCGTCAAATTAAAAAAAAAATTGTTAATTTACAAAAAGTGAGGTTAGTTGACGAGATATCAAAAAAAGTTATTTGAAAAAATTGCTTAGAATTAAATTCTAGTGCAAAATTTTAAGATTTTATTTAAAAAAATTGGAAAACTCAATTTTTTTTAAATATTTTTTTATCGATTTACAAATTTCCAGTTTTTTTCGTTTAGATAGCTTGGCTAATGTAAAGCCCATGTATCTGGATGAAAATAAACGAATGTAGTCGTTTTTTCTCCAATTGACAGGACAAAATTAAAAAAAACAGGGTTTCGCCGGACGCTAGCTGTTGCAATGATTTCTATCTAGCAGCAGTGTCAAAATTTTAGAGACATTTCAATAAGATTACATTGAGAAAACCTTAATCGTCTTAAATATATCTGAAGTTCGACTTTTTGTAAAGTTAAGGGGAGTAAAATAGATAATAAACAAAAAATTGCCTGTTTATTTAATCGAAATTTCATAAACGAAAACCAATGTAAGAAAAACTTAAAAGTAGTCAAATTCTGTACTAACAACATAAAAAATCATTGTTTTTCCTTGGGTGCACAAAATTTAAAACTCAGTATGACCACCATTTCTCTCCATACATACTATTGTTCTCGAGCGCAACTCTCGATTAACATTTCGGAGCATTTTACGATTTATTTGCAATACACAATTTCTAATGACATTCTCTAAATTTTGTATATTCCTAAAGGGTCGATGTTTGTACACAGAGTTCTTTAGGTATCCCCACATAAAGAAATCTAACGGAGTCAGATCTGGTGATCTCGCAGGCCACGGATTTTCAGAAAACCGTCCTATCCACTGGTTTCCAAATTCTTGATCCAGCCATCTCTTCACCTCATTTGTGGAATGAATGCTAGCTCCGTCTTGTTGAAAGTATAAATTTCTTCTTTCGGCTAATGACAAATTGTCTAAAAAGTCAGATATCTCAGTTTGTAGAAATTCTAAATATCGTTCTGAATTTAAATTGTCTCTAAAGAAAAAAGGTCCCACTATTCTGAGGTTGAAAATTCCGCACCACACATTAACCTTAAAACTATATTGGTCTTTACTCTGAATTACAAAGTCTGGGTTTTCGGTGGCCCACCATCTACAGTTTTGTGAACTGACGGTTCCGTTAGAGGTAAATGTAGCTTCATCCGAGAAAAGAACGTTCTTTGGGAAATTAAAATCTTCCTCAATCATACCCTGGAACCAGGCACAAAAATCGAAGCGGGCGTCATAATCCCTATCTTTTAATACTTGTACAAATTTAGGTTTGTACGGATGAAATTTGTTTCTTTTTAATATCCTCCGCACAGATCTTTCGTGAATGTTAGTGATCTCCGATATTTGACTAACTGCTAATTGGGGTGTTTCTGTGATCGACAAACACACATCCAGAGAACCTTCGTCACCTGTTACCGGTTTTTCATGGGAAACTTTATACTGATTTTCTACCGATCCCGTTTCTTTAAATTTATTGACTAGACGAGATACTGTGGAATAATGGAGGGATTTATCGGGGTGCCTCTCATTAAAAATTGCTGCTGTTTCTCTATGGCTTTTGTAATTATCTCCAGAAATTAAAATAATTTCTATCTTTTCCTGAAGAAGTAGTGTGGGTGCCATTTTAAGGAATAAAATATTAATAAACTTATGTAAAATATCAAACTTAGTAAGATGCGAGACATAAACCAATGACATAGGTTGAAATCAAACAAATTATAATTTGTTTGACATTTTTCTGTTGTTTTTAACCTACTAGATTATTTGGTTGTTTTAATTTCAGAGCCTGCTTTGGTAGTTTTAAGTACAACTAAATAGACCTGGTTGTTAAATTTATGTGCGAAAAATCTTAATAAAATCTTGATACAGTCATTTCATTAGATTCAAACCATTGCAACAGCGAGCGTCCGGCGAACACCTATTTTTTCGATTTTGTCCTGTCAATTGTAGAATTGTAGATCTGACTCCGTTAGATTTTTTTATGTGGGGATACCTAAAGAACCCTGTGTACAAACATCGACCCTTTAGGAATATACAAAATTTAGAGAATGTCATTATAAATTGTGTATTGCAAATAAATCGTAAAATGCTCCGAAATGTTAATCGAGAGTTGCGCTCGAGAACAACAGTATGTATGGAGAGAAATGGTGGTCATACTGAGTTTTAAATTTTGTGCACCCAAGGAAAAACAATGATTTTTGTGTTGTTAGTACAGAATTTGACTACTTTTAAGTTTTTCTTACATTGGTTTTCGTTTATAAAATTTCGATTAAATAAACAGGTAATTTTTTGTTTATTATCTATTTTAATCCCCTTAACTTTACAAAAAGTCGAACTTCAGATATATTTAAGACGATTAAGGTTTTCTCAATGTAATCTCATTGAAATGGCTCTAAAATTTTGACACTGCTGCTAGATACAAATCATTGCAACAGCTAGCGTCCGGCGAAACCCTGTTTTTTTTAATTTTGTCCTGTCAATTGTAGAAAAAACTACTACATTCGTTTATTTTCATCCAGATACATGGGCTTTACATTAGCCAAGCTATCTAAACGAAAAAAACCGGAAATTTGTAAATCGATAAAAAAATATTTAAAAAAAATTGAGTTTTCCAATTTTTTTAAATAAAATCTTAAAATTTTGCACAAGGACCTAGAATTTAATTCTAAGCAATTTTTTCAAATAACTTTTTTTGATATCTCGTCAACTAACCTCACTTTTTGTAAATTAACCATTTTTTTTTTAATTTGACGCTATACCAGTGGTCACGTGACGTATGTCAAAATCGATTTTTAGGTTATCGGACATGCAGAACCGATCCCCTGGGAAAGTTTTTCCGATACTCTCCTAATAAAAATTTTTCCCATATGTTGCGAACTTTTTGCCGGTCACTGTATATATATATATATATATATATATATATATATATATATATATATATATATATATATATATATATATATATAGGGCGAAATTGATTTTTTTCCATTAACGGACCCCCTCGCATTTCAGTTATCTTGTAACTTATAAAAAAAGTTAAAACGAATCCTCTTAGAGTTTTCTACGTAGCATCGAGTGGCGTGGTCAGATTTTCATCAGATGTGATATTTTTCGAGATATTAACCAAACATGTTTTTTTTAATGGAACACCCTGTATGTTTCTTAACCACTAAATTTCCCCTTTCGAGAGCTTTTTAAAAATATATAACACTTTATAGTTATTTTTTATTTTTAGCCCTTAAATCGAACTATTTAATTTTAAACTTTAATTTTGCGTAGTTGGCCGTGTTTAACATGTGGTTTAACGTCATTATTTTTTAAACTACAACACTACCTGTTATCTAGATATATAGAAAATCCTAACCAGAACTAAAACTGCTTAGTTTTTTATCATTTGAAAATTAAATTAGTTGTCTTGAATTATTAATAGCAAATAAAAGTCAAATTTAAAAACAAAACATACAAAACTTTTGGTAACGAAAAGAGTTAGTCCTTTTAATCCGTTCTTTTGAAAGTAATAAATAACATATTAAAGCCTCTATATATGTATTGCTCAAACTGCAAACCAAAATGCATTGACACAGTTGTCTGAGTCTGCGTAAGGCATTTATTAATGTTAATGGACGGCCTTGCAAATCTCCAAATTCTTGCTCCGTTGCGTTGCGGAGATCTTGCAGCTCTATGTGGAGTACGATATAATACCCCCACAAGAAAAAATCAAGAACTGATAACTCTGGTGACCTTGGGGGCCATCTTATGGGGCCATGGATCGCAATCCAACGGAAAATTGTTGTCTAAATATGGTCTTATGATTTGTGCATTATGTGCTAGGGCACCATCTTGCTGGAAAAATATAACTGATTTAATTGGGATAAAGGCGCATCGTCATGTAGTTCAGCTAAAGTATTTTCCAGTATATTTAGGTACCTATGTGCTGTTAAACTTCCTTTATATCTGAGGGATTTGAATCTATATCGTAGAATGAAATACGCTTCGCTGAAGCCACATCTACCTAGTTGCTCTTTAGGATAAATTCTATGTTGATTTTCTCTAGACTAATATCTGCTTTGTCTGTTTATTCACTCTTTTTGCAGGAAGTTGCAGGGGTGTTTTCTACACTTGCCAAAACATTATTTCGTCGACTTCCTGTTGAAGTTTGTTATAATTTTTTTAGCGAGTTTATGCAAAGGATCCAAAAGTTATAAATAAGCTTTGTTTTAATTACAGAATATGGCTTTATTCGGTTGCCTTCTTGCAGGGTACTTGTATATAATAATGGAATAATATAGCATATATAAATTACCAGACATAAGAAAATAAATACCTTTCTAAATACATATCAGACGCCTGATCAGTGATGATCACTATTTTCGTCGCATCGTATAAAGCATTCCAACATATACCTTTTGATATTAGTAAAACTGTCATTTACTGCCATATTGTTATTTAAAACTGATAAATAACGGATTTAAGATAAGTAATATAAAACTAGTAACTTAATGACAACTGACTCTTCCCGTCTCGGCCAACTACGCAAAATTAAAGTTTAAAATTAAATAGTTCGATTTAAGGGCTAAAAATAAAAGATAACTATAAAGTGTTATATATTTTTGAAAAGCTCCCGAAAGGGGTAATTTAATGATTAAGAATCATTAAATAAACATGTTTGGTTAATATCTCGAAAAATATCGTATCTGATCAAAATCTAACCACGCCACTCGAGTCTACGTAGAAAGCTCTAATAGGGTCCATTTTTACTTTTTTATATAAGTTACATGATAACTGAAATGCGAGGGGGTCTGAAAATGGAAAAAAATTAATTTCGTCCTGTATGTCAAAAACGAAGGGTGCCATGCAAAATATTTGTATGCCATCTTTCGTTTCATCAAAAAGTAGCAACACTTTGCGAAAACCGCAACTCTATCCCTATCTAGTACGGGTAGACCGCCTAATCGCTCCCTGAGGGGGCTCTATAAGGTCGGTAATATCATCATTGTCATACCCTGACAGTTTCGTGTTTCTAGGCCATGTATTAAGGAAGATATCACACTCCTTCGGACTGATGATGCAGAATAGAGCGCCCTTCGTAACCGTGTCGCTACACATACAAACACCACACGTAGAAACTATTTTTGCCAACAAAAAACTTTTCGGACACCCTGTATACATACATACAAACATAAACACATATTAATACAAATGTATTCGATTTGCGTGAAATCCGACCAAATAAAGTTTATCTAAGTAATAATAGGAGTATTTGCCCATACCAAGACTTTTTGGATACCCTGTATACATTCACACTAACACTAACACGTTTAAATAGAAATATAGTCGATGTACTTAAAATCTGAATTAGTTAAGTTCATCTTGGTACTAGTGCAAGCATTTGCCCATACCAAGACTTTTTGGACACCCTGTATACATTCAAACTAACACCCACACGTTTAAATAGGAATATAGTCGATTTACTTAAAATCCGGATTAAGTAGGTTTATCTCGGTACTAGTACAAGGATTTGCCCATACCAAGACTTTTCGGACACCCTGTATACACACATACAAACATAAACACATATTAAT
The DNA here is from genome assembly GCA_963971165.1 of Philopedon plagiatum. Taxonomy (NCBI): domain Eukaryota; kingdom Metazoa; phylum Arthropoda; class Insecta; order Coleoptera; family Curculionidae; genus Philopedon; species Philopedon plagiatum. Next base: position 65,669,089 of record OZ020193.1, read on the forward strand.
ACAAATATATTCGATTGGCGTGAAATCCGACCTAATAAAGTTCATCTAAGTAATAATAGGAGTATTTGCCCATACCAAGACTTTTTGGACACCCTGTATATATACATACAAACATAAACACATATTAATACAAATATATTCGATTTGTTTGAAATTCGACCTAATAAAGTTTATCTAAATAATAATAGGAGTATTTGCTCATACAAGACTTTTTGGACACCCTGTATACATTCAAACTAACACCCACACGTTTAAATAGGAATATAGTCGATTTACTTAAAATCCTAATTAATTAGGTTTATCTCTGTTGTAGTAGAAGTATTTGCCCATACCAAGACTTTTCGGACACCCTGTATACGTATATACAACACATAAAAACAAATATAATCGATTAGCATGAAATCCGGTTTAATTACATTTATCCTGGTACTACTAGGAGTATTTGCTCAAACCAACACTTATTGGACAGCCTGTATAAGACATATATTTCCGTACACATAGAAATGCAAATATATACGATTTGCTTTAAATCCGACAATTAAGTGTATAGTTGTACAAATAGCAAAGGAATTTGTCCATACAAAGACTTTTCAGACATCCTGTACTGTACATACATACAAACACAACAAACACGACACAGTAATTTAAATATTTTATATTTTTATATTTTTGCGATTGAAAACCGGCTCAATTACGTTTATATTCGTACTAATTGCAAAGATGTTTGCGCATACAAAGACATTTTGGATATTCTGTATACATACCAACATATAAACGGCCACACAAAGGAATAAAAAATTTACGTTTTCCTTGAAGTAAGACTCATTTAAGTTTTTCTTCGTTCTAATGACAAAGATATTTGCGCATACAAAGACTTTTTGGACATTCTGTATACATACAAACATAAACAACCACACAAAGGAATAAAAAATTTACGATTTCCTTGAAATAAGGCTCAATTATTCTTCTCTTCTTGCTAATGACAAAGATATTTGCGCATACAAATACTTTTCGGACACCCTGTAGACATATGTACAACCATTCACATGCCCGAAAGGTATAAAATGTGTTTTCGAATCGTTCTGGTTACTTTAAAACGATCCGAATGAAGTCATTTCCCTAAAATTAAATTAAAATGATTCAATAATAATTAATATATTGTCCCAAAGGTATACACGCTCATGGTTAGAAAATAAAATGCATATTTCTGGATTTTTTCGAAGCCACTGAGCTCCATATTAGAATCTTCAATGATGCTTTGTAGCGTCATAGGAAAATCGATTAAAATGGTATTTAATCGGTATATTATGAAATGAAATGTCTTTCTGCTGAAAGTATAAGGTCCCTAATTCCCTTGCCCGGTAAATTTCAAGCCGAAGTTGGTCCAGACTGTTTCCAATCTCCTAAGAAAAACTGGCATTTTTGCGACATTTAGACACATTTTAATAGGTTTTTCCGTATAAAACTGATTTTGACATGCATTTGCATGGTCTGAGAAAAATTTAAAAAATTCGTATTTAATGCTTAAATCGTCCAATGAAATGTATTGTAACTAAAAATATAAAGTCCGTTTTACCTTTGCCATGTATATTTCAAGCCGAAATCGGTCCAGGAAGCTTCCAATATCGCTACAAAAACTGTTATTTTCATGACATTTTGACAGGTCATATTTTAATTTCGATGTAAAGAGGATCCGTTCAATTGTTTTTTCAAGGCAAGGCTTGTAATATATGTACGTTTTAAAAATTTTCCTGCAGCGATGCGAAAAAAGGTATTTATTTATAACTTTAACGGAAAAATATGGAATTTTAATTAGTTAGAAGTGTTCTGAGATGATAAGGGATGAAAATAAACCAAAAAAGAATCGTTAAATAAGAGAAATAATATATAATAATGTCTTTTAAAGATGAATTTTGATGGAAAAAAACAGAAAAAATGAGTTTTTACCCCCTAAATCCGGCCCTAGATCACCCACTCGGGATTCATTTTAAAGCCTGATTATATCCCCAAGGGATAGCGTTGAAAAAGTTGGAAGAAATTAGATAGGAAAAGATACAGAGTGATTCGAATGTAGAGATGTCAAGAAAAAAAATTGTCAAAAACCGAAATTTAATTATCAATTGCTCCTTTCCTATTAGGAATAAAGGAACCAAAAAATACGTTTGGAACGTATTTCGGCGAGCTCTTTCCGATAGGGTACATGGAATTTCGATTTGAATCCATTTTGACCCCCAAAAAATTAAATTCCGTCAAAAAATTTCATGAAAAAACGTAATTTCCAGTTTTTCCCAAATTTTTCCAATTTCCAGTCGTTTTAGGTATAGTTAAATGTATTGCAAAAAGAAAGTATTTGAGATTCTTTAGTTTTATGTTCAAATACGTTTTTCTGTCCGAAGTTCCAGTTTCGACTTATTCAGTGCCAAAGTGGGGTCTACAAAGGGCATTTTTCGACATAAAAAAATTCAAAAGAATTACTTCCCATTTTCGGAATATCGCCAGTTTCAATAGGGTTCTGAAGCTCCCTGACCTCTACAACCTATAAAAATTTAAATCGATTTAATTAAGTTTTGCGACCTGTAATCGATCCCATAGGAAATCGCTGAAATTTCGACTTTGACGTTTTATATCTCCGAAACGGAACACCCTGTATAACTGAATTTTTTACCGAAGCTAGCCGCACTATCCCTCTATTAACCCAGAAAATTTGGTTGCCCCACCTCCAACCGTTTTCGAGAAAAAAAATTGAAAAGGTGAAAATGTCGAAACTGACGGCAACATACGGCCGCACATACATACATACATACATACACACATTTTCCTGACCAAAGGCTCGGTATATAGACCGCTGTTGGCGGTCTATAATAACAACCGTGATACCCTGCAATTACAACGAAATCTAGACACCCTGTACAATATATTTGTCAAATATCTTTTATAGTATAATACCGGCCTTAGTCGCATTCACTGCGTGTTTTAAAATCATGAATGATTTGGCGCGAAACGATTTTATGAATGAAATGCTTTGTCTATAGTTTTTTTTAATGTCAATGTGGGACAACCATCTTAGGTAAAAGACAGTTGGCGCAAGAATTCCTTCAAAGTGTTGTGTGTTACGTTTGTTAAACATTTTGACAAATAACGTTAACTGTCGGGAAATTCGGAAATAATTTAATCGTAATATACTAGTTCATTGCGTTGTGATTGTTTGACTTCTGTTTTTTCTGTTCTAGAAACGGATATTTCTATGCATTTTTCTTCAACTGTTTCCCTCCTAATTCCGACCAATCGGAAGCTGGAATTTTCATGTCGAAAATGATTTTAAACAAAACAATTGTCTGACAGCTTCTGTCAGCGACTTATCCGGTTGTGCGTGCATATCATAAAAAATGAATCTAATTTAGCCGTAAAAATTGTTATCAGGCACTTTTGTCGAAAAATGGCATAATTGTTAGTGACTAAAAATTCGAGTCGAAGCCGAGGATTTTTGACACTTGCACGAATGTCATTTGTTGCAAAAACTGCGTAGAAGCGTATTTTTTAGAATTTTGTTACAGAAAAAATTAGATGCAAAAGTGCTATTTCCTGAATAATCGCACATCACAAATATTTTTGTCTCGGTAATATTAATTTACCTTTATTTGCATTGTCACCTGTTAGTCAAACTTCGGGGGGGGGGGGGGGGTCTCAGCCCCCCCGGAGAGATACCTGGATTCAACACTGCACTCAACACTGGCACGAATACAATAAAGAAAGTGTGCGTATTCCATCTTTGTCAACTTCTCGAGTGTTAGGCCAATTGTAGAGACGATCTCCGATTCGACACGAAGTGAGCTTCGGGATTAGGCCAGCAGCCGAACTCTGTAACAAAAAAAGCGACGATGATCGCTTTCCACCAAAGAAAATAAAACGGTATGAGAAAAGACGGAACAGTGTATTTATGTTCCAACACTGTTTATTGACAAAACAGCTAACCTCTTTACCGACTGAGAAAACTTGGCACGGGAAACTCATTCAGAAATTTTTAAAAATTTATGATTGGGTGTCCAGCGCCAAGTCTTCTCAGTCGGTAAAGAGGTTAGCTGTTTTGTCAATAAACAGTGTTGCAATGGAAATACACTGTTCCGTCTTTTCTCATACCGTTTTATTTTCTTTGGTGGAAAGCGATCATCCTCGCTTTTTTTGCTCAGGTTTGGTTGGGTTCGGCTGCAGATGAACTTTAAGCCACTTGGGGCTATCCCGGCCGAACGACGTGCGGAGCGAGGCCGTGCGATACCATCCGACGGGAGTCGGTAATTCAATGAGAATTTGATTCAGGTGTGGACGGTGTTTTGCTTCTCGGGTTTTGCCTCGTTGAGTTTCAAATTAAAAAGTCAGTGTAGTGTGGTGTAGGTACGTATTTATTATCATTATTTTTGTGGTAAGGTTACAATTAAAAATCAATGTGTTTGCTTGACATACCTACGTCGGGTATAATTCTTGAAATCAGCTGTTTTGATATGCTAAAAAGATATTGTAGGCTAGTAAATGAATCACCAGTTGCCAAATATCTCAATCTCTTCCGGAGTAACAGCTTTTCGTAAATATGTAGGTATCGTTTCTTGATATTGTTTCACGAATTGATTCTAACAAAAAAATTAAGTTGATATAGGAGACATTCTCGTGAAATTTCGAAAATGGCCACTATCTTCCTCCATCATACTATTTAAAAACAATTTTCCTCGCGTTATAAGTCTATTTTGGATTCTGATTCTGGCTGTCCACCAGCGTCTTTTTTTTTAATAAACCCGCCATCACTATAAACGCAGCACTAGCTACTACCACATCGTCGTCGCTCTCCATACTCCGCAGCTGATCTGAGACTCGTCGGTACCATGGCGGTACGTAGAGGAATGGCTGCGACTGTGCGAACCTGGTGGCGAATATATATAATACGTTTTCAAATGCCGCGTAAATGTCAAATATTAGTTTGAAAATTTTTGTACAAATAATTCAAGTTGACAGTGATGTAAGTGAATTATATTTCTAGAGCCAAAGGGTTTTATTTTACCGTTCGTAGTCATACCTACATTAATCTTACAGTAGTGGTTACAAAAGTATCAGTTTCAATGTTTGTTTTAATAGAAAATTAAACTGTTTTAAACCATGATTGTACAGGGATATCCAAATTTGAAGTGAACAGGCCTTATAACTTGTTTATGTTTATCTTTAAGGATGGAAAAAAAATGTTAAATATGAAAGCTTTGGGGATTGTTATGGATCATACATATATCTTATCAGCAAAAAAATTGAGCATTGAATAAAAAAAAATCCAAAAATATGATTAAAAAAACCATACCATCCAATTTAAAATAAGCGAGAAATCGATAGATATATGAACGATTCATAAAAATCCCCAAAACTTTCACATTTAACATTTTTTCTCATCTTTAAAAATAAAGTTACAAGGCCTGTTCACTTTTATTTGGATATCCCTGTACATATTACCACGTACACATATATCCAGTTTGAATTTACTTTCATAAAACTGAAGCTACAGGCAGGTACACAGAAAAAATATACAATATTTAGTTACATAAGTTTTTATTACATTGTTACTTTACGTAAGAAATATAGAAATCAACTCCTGACCGAACAGATCTCTGCACTTGTTTAATTATCTGATTATTAAATTTCTCTATTGCATTTGTTTCCAAATTGTTATATTTTATTGGTTGTCAAGGATATATAAATGTATATTTACCTAAGTAGGTTCTCAACAGTAGGTATCATCATGGACTAACATATAGAATCCTATTTTTAGAGTATAATTATGTTATTTTTTGTTTTCCTTATAGTATTGTTTTATTTATGTTTGATATATTTTTAATTTAATGTATATTCTTGTTAGATTCCTCTTATAGTGGAAATGGTGAGGTGTAAGAGTAACTGATGTTAAATCTCGCCATTCCCACTGTTACAAATAAAGACGTTACTGTGGCGAAAAACTTATTACGAAATATCCATAAAGTTGAGCCGGTGTATTTAAAGAAACGGCAAAAATTGGTGTGAACTGGTGTTACTGAAAAATATACCTACTCCATAATGGTATCAGTTGAAATAAACACCCTCTCCCGGTATATATGTATCTTATTTTATATAGGTACATAAATAAATAAATAAATAAATAAATAACGTCTTTATTTGAAACAGTGGGAATGGCGAAATTTAACATTAGTTACTCTTACACCTAACCATTTCCACTATAAGAGGAATCTAACAAGAATATACATTAAATTAAAAATATATGAAACATAAATAATTATACTCTAAAAATAGGATTCTATACCTATGTTAGTCCATGATGGCCATGATGATACCTACTGTTGAGAACCTACTTAGGTAAATATACATTTATATATCCCTAACAACCAATAAAATATAACAATTTGGAAACAAATGCAATAGAGAAATTTAATAATCAGATAATTAAACAAGTGCAGAGATCTGTTCGGTCAGGAGTTGATTTCTATATTTCTTACGTCAAGTAACAACGTAATAAAAACTTATGTAACTAAATATTGTATATTTTTTCTGTGTACCTGCCTGTAGCTTCAGTTTTAGGAAAGTAAATTCAAACTGGATATATGTGTACGTGGTAATATGTACAGGGATATCCAAATAAAAGTGAACAGGCCTTGTAACTTTATTTTTAAACATGAGAAAAAATGTTAAATGTGAAAGTTTTGGGGATTTTTATGAATCGTTCATATATCTATCGATTTCTCGCTTATTTTAAATTGGATGGTATGGTTTTTTTAATCATATTTTTGGATTTTTTTTTATTCAATGCTCATTTTTTTTTTGCTGATAAGATATATGTATGATCCATAAAAATCCCCAAAGCTGTCATATTTAACATTTTTTTCCATCCTTAAAGATAAACATAAACAAGTTATAAGGCCTGTTCACTTCAAATTTGGGTATCCCTGTACAATCATGGTTTAAAACAGTCTAATTTTCTATTAAAACAAACATTGAAACTGATACTTTTGTAACCACTACTGTAAGATTAATGTAGGTATGACTACGAACGGTAAAATAAAACCCTTTGGCTCTAGAAATATAATTCACTTACATCACTGTCAACTTGACTTATTTGTACAAAAATTTTCAAACTAATATTTGACATTTACGCGGCATTTGAAAACGTATTATATTCGCCACCAGGTTCGCATTGTCGCAGCCATTCCTCTACGTACCGCCTCGTGATCTGAGAAACGCATGGACGGAGGATGGGAACGGCGCCTTGTTCGATGACTCGGCGAATGTTGTTCGCAATCAAAAAAAGTTCGTTCGTTTGACCTCTAATTCCTTGTTCGCGTGCGTGCTCAGGTGTATACGCGCCTTTAGGTGTTTCAGTGCATTTAATTTTGAACGGCAAACGTCAAGTTTATAAATCGCCCTTTTAATCGAAGATCGTCGTAAATATCTGGAATGTCTTGGTAAAGGAAAAATACTGAAAAAAAGTTGTAGGTACTGCTAGCCCACTAAAGGGTAAACATGTGTATCTAATAATTTTGGTAATTATTCGGATTAATGGCAACATCGGATTCTTTCATGAAATTTGGCACAGACCCTAATTTTGGGTCGTAGAACACGACTCCGAAGTCAGTTTTTGGCGGTCTCTTATGTTTTTGTTTTTTTTGGAAAATCCATACAAGACCGCCAAAAACTGACTTCGGATTCGTGTTCTCATATGAGCCATGCACAGGAGCCATGTTATGAGTTGACTTGATAAAAATTTCATTATATTTATATTGACTAAATTAAGAAATTAGTAAAAAACTAGTAAAAATGGGACATCGTTGTTTTACTTTTAAATACAATACAGTTTTGTATTGCTTTTAAAGGTTAATTGATGTTTTGGTATTTTATGCTTTGTTGTATTTAAATATTTGTTTCAGCGAATAGCCGCCATTGACATTTTTTATATTTTCTCTGAAAATTCTTTTATAAAGTCCAATAAAATATGTTTTAACATCATGTAAATACAAGGTTATAAACTAAAAATTTCAAAACATTAATTGACCTTTGACTGGTCAATGATCATATGGTGGATTACCCCGCGTCCCGCTTCTGCCTGTTGTACTTTCGGACTTTCAACGGGGGACGCCACCATTGAAATCGACGTCACAACTTTGCGACCAATTAGCACGCTCTTAACGTTTCTTACCTGTTGTTCTGTGATTTTTACCATAACCTCAAATATGTTGGAAAACCATCAAGTAGTTGATTAAAATCATGTTTTTTTGCTAATAAAGTAATTTCTGAGCTAAAATATTGTGTTTTCCACATTACAGGTGCTTTATAAACGTAGATAATATCAATATCAATAAAAAATGTGTTAAAATTCCAAAATTAAAGGTGTCCGGATAGTGTTGTGAAACCCACATGGGGATTTTGATTATAATCGAGGATCATAGTAAATGTCTGGAAGGTCTTGGTAAAGGAAAAATACTGAAAAAAAGTTGTACTGCTAGCCCACTAAAAGTAAACATGTCATTGTGTATCTAATAATTTTATCAGTGATATGGTAATTTCTTTCAGTATCACTGCCAAAACGATTAGGAAGTATACTGACTATTGAAACACAATCATTCATGGTAAGGCCTCTGCCATTGAAAGTATTGAACACAGATTAGTAAGGTAGTAAGGTTTTACGTGGAAAAAAGTATACCTCTAAAGAAAAGGACAATACATCGTTTTCAAAATTGCAAACAACTAGCACAATTGAGTAGCAAGCAAAATTAATCAAAAAGCACGTTAACTAGGGTGTTTAACTTAAATTCTTAACTTTTTTGTACAGCCATTGAACACAACACCTCCTTATTTAAACTACAGGTTAATATAGAGTTTGCAAAAATTGATTGTTTTGTTGATATAGTTGAAGATAGGTACTTAAAAACTGATGGTGTAAAAAAACAATTTTTGCATTACGGGCAAGAAAGGGGCAGGATGCTGCCACTGTAGAAGGCTGTAAAAATTGAGTTTTAAAACCACCACAATACATGTCCAAAATGAACGTTTTTAGGACAAATGAAAACATCTTTTAGTTTAGGGTTCATTTAATTGAAGGCTTTTCTGAAAGTGGACTTGAGAAGTGCTTTTTGTTAACAAAAGTCTTAAAAATATGATTGTATGAAAAATGTCTAGGTGAATTCATACAAGTCGATATTTGACCAAAAGGGACATGTGACGTGACGATTTTTAAATAAACACTCTTGTTTAGATTCACTAAGAAGGTTTAAGATTTAGTACTAAACTAATTTAAATTAAGATCTAGTTGATTGTATACCTATGATATGTTTTGAGAAGTTTTTGTCTTGTCATTGTTAATAAGTTGTCATCAAAAACTTATGAAATATTCTAATATTTCAGTGATTTGCTTGGTTTCCAAAATATTTTTAACTTGGAATGGGTTGCTAGAATGAATTTGGTTCTATTATTGTCGAACGAATGTATCTAAATTGCCCTTTTCTTTATAAATTTCCGAAACAACTCAGAAACAAATTCATAGTATAAAACTTAGTTGCCTTATTCTTACACTTGTCAGTTTTGGTTGTCAAATTAGACCAGACTAGCATTGGAGAATTTGGTCTTTTAATTTTATTTCAATGGATTTTTATGTTTGTTAATAATATATAAATATGAAAGAAAATTTAGCCCTTTATAACAAATTTAATAGAAAAAGTGGAATACCCATTTACCTTTTTATTTTATTACCAACAATATGAGGAATAGGAGAATCTCTGTTTTAGGAATTGCTTTTAATTACTTCCTAATTCTTATAAGGATATCAAAAAAATAGTTGTTCTGCAGTTATAACAAAATACGAGTTTTATATACTTCAGAATCAAAATAATATTCAGTCATACTTATATGTTAAGAAGGAAAGTGTTACAAAATTACGTCAGTGCGATAAGCAGTGTGTGGAAGAAAGGTTGGTCCACATGACACAAATATTAACTTTACAACTAGCATACTATAGTCTTACTTTCACTTTGATAACTATAAACTGATTATGCCCACGTAACCAATTGTGTATTTAAAAATGATGTTTAAAAGAATACAAAGTGGTCACTTTCACTTTTATCACTTTAGGGCAGCGGTTCCCGACCTGTGGTACATGCAATTATTCCCGGTGGTACGCTAAACAAGACGTAAAATAAACACCAACCAAAAACAGACCAACTGAAATCATCCAAAAAAGAAACACTACAAATGTTATAAATATATTAAAGAAAAAAGGAAAGATGGCAACACTGATTGTGAAAACTAGGTATAGTAAAAAATATTTCTAATACTTATTGTTAAAATTTCGTTTTATCCCTTGGTCAAAATTTAAATTGTACTTATTCAGAATTATCTAGAATGACCTAGATACAGGGACGATCCTAGCAGGTTTTCAGCGCGTGCCCCGCGGGGCGGTCAGTATTAGGGGCAGCCGCCTACCGCCCCCCTTTTGCAAAAGTGTTATTTCAATTGATCTACAAAGAAAACGGAATATGGCTTCATATAAATGATTTTATTAAAAATGGACTTCAAGAAATATCCAGGAGAGGGGGCGGCGCTCTTGGGTTTTGCACGGGTTTGTCTTTGAACGGGTTTGCCTTTGAACGAGGGTGGCCAACACCCCAGGATCGCCCCTGCCTAGATAGGTATTTTAATTAGTGGTACCTAAAATTATGAAACGTTTTTGGTGCTTCGCCATTAAAAAAGGTAGGGAGCCGCTGCTTTAGAGCACTCTTAATTGTCTTAAAAGAATAGTCACAGTGTTGCAGATCTGTTTTTAAGTACGGACTTGATTCAAATCAAAATATACTTTATTGTTTCTACTACGCATGTGCTTGATGTGCGTAAATTAATTTTAAACCAGTGACCTTCCATTCCTCCACCTCCTTTAATTTCCTTGGTTTGGAACCTATTTACAAGATCAGGGGATAATCCATACGTTAACGATTTTTGTATTTTTTATAAACCTCTTTAACATATAAACTATACATATCTCTTACCCCGCGTCCCGCTTCTGCCTGTTGTACTTTCGGACTTTCAACGGGGGACGCCACCATTGAAATCGACGTCACAACTTTGCGACCAATTAGCACGCTCTTAACGTTTCTTACCTGTTGTTCTGTGATTTTTACCATAACCTCAAATATGTTGGAAAACCATCAAGTAGTTGATTAAAATCATGTTTTTTTGCTAATAAAGTAATTTCTGAGCTAAAATATTGTGTTTTCCACATTACAGGTGCTTTATAAACGTAGATAATATCAATATCAATAAAAAATGTGTTAAAATTCCAAAATTAAAGGTGTCCGGATAGTGTTGTGAAGCCCACATGGGGATTTTGATTATAATCGAGGATCATAGTAAATGTCTGGAAGGTCTTGGTAAAGGAAAAATACTGAAAAAAAGTTGTACTGCTAGCCCACTAAAAGTAAACATGTCATTGTGTATCTAATAATTTTATCAGTGATATGGTAATTTCTTTCAGTATCACTGCCAAAACGATTAGGAAGTATACTGACTATTGAAACACAATCATTCATGGTAAGGCCTCTGCCATTGAAAGTATTGAACACAGATTAGTAAGGTAGTAAGGTTTTACGTGGAAAAAAGTATACCTCTAAAGAAAAGGACAATACATCGTTTTCAAAATTGCAAACAACTAGCACAATTGAGTAGCAAGCAAAATTAATCAAAAAGCACGTTAACTAGGGTGTTTAACTTAAATTCTTAACTTTTTTGTACAGCCATTGAACACAACACCTCCTTATTTAAACTACAGGTTAATATAGAGTTTCCAAAATTGATTGTTTTGTTGATATAGTTGAAGATAGGTACTTAAAAACTGATGGTGTAAAAAAACAATTTTTGCATTACGGGCAAGAAAGGGGCAGGATGCTGCCACTGTAGAAGGCTGTAAAAATTGAGTTTTAAAACCACCACAATACATGTCCAAAATGAACGTTTTTAGGACAAATGAAAACATCTTTTAGTTTAGGGTTCATTTAATTGAAGGCTTTTCTGAAAGTGGACTTGAGAAGTGCTTTTTGTTAACAAAAGTCTTAAAAATATGATTGTATGAAAAATGTCTAGGTGAATTCATACAAGTCGATATTTGACCAAAAGGGACATGTGACGTGACGATTTTTAAATAAACACTCTTGTTTAGATTCACTAAGAAGGTTTAAGATTTAGTACTAAACTAATTTAAATTAAGATCTAGTTGATTGTATACCTATGATATGTTTTGAGAAGTTTTTGTCTTGTCATTGTTAATAAGTTGTCATCAAAAACTTATGAAATATTCTAATATTTCAGTGATTTGCTTGGTTTCCAAAATATTTTTAACTTGGAATGGGTTGCTAGAATGAATTTGGTTCTATTATTGTCGAACGAATGTATCTAAATTGCCCTTTTCTTTATAAATTTCCGAAACAACTCAGAAACAAATTCATAGTATAAAACTTAGTTGCCTTATTCTTACACTTGTCAGTTTTGGTTGTCAAATTAGACCAGACTAGCATTGGAGAATTTGGTCTTTTAATTTTATTTCAATGGATTTTTATGTTTGTTAATAATATATAAATATGAAAGAAAATTTAGCCCTTTATAACAAATTTAATAGAAAAAGTGGAATACCCATTTACCTTTTTATTTTATTACCAACAATATGAGGAATAGGAGAATCTCTGTTTTAGGAATTGCTTTTAATTACTTCCTAATTCTTATAAGGATATCAAAAAAATAGTTGTTCTGCAGTTATAACAAAATACGAGTTTTATATACTTCAGAATCAAAATAATATTCAGTCATACTTATATGTTAAGAAGGAAAGTGTTACAAAATTACGTCAGTGCGATAAGCAGTGTGTGGAAGAAAGGTTGGTCCACATGACACAAATATTAACTTTACAACTAGCATACTATAGTCTTACTTTCACTTTGATAACTATAAACTGATTATGCCCACGTAACCAATTGTGTATTTAAAAATGATGTTTAAAAGAATACAAAGTGGTCACTTTCACTTTTATCACTTTAGGGCAGCGGTTCCCGACCTGTGGTACATGCAATTATTCCCGGTGGTACGCTAAACAAGACGTAAAATAAACACCAACCAAAAACAGACCAACTGAAATCATCCAAAAAAGAAACACTACAAATGTTATAAATATATTAAAGAAAAAAGGAAAGATGGCAACACTGATTGTGAAAACTAGGTATAGTAAAAAATATTTCTAATACTTATTGTTAAAATTTCGTTTTATCCCTTGGTCAAAATTTAAATTGTACTTATTCAGAATTATCTAGAATGACCTAGATACAGGGACGATCCTAGCAGGTTTTCAGCGCGTGCCCCGCGGGGCGGTCAGTATTAGGGGCAGCCGCCTACCGCCCCCCTTTTGCAAAAGTGTTATTTCAATTGATCTACAAAGAAAACAGGGAATATGGCTTCATATAAATGATTTTATTAAAAATGGACTTCAAGAAATATCCAGGAGAGGGGGCGGCGCTCTTGGGTTTTGCACGGGTTTGTCTTTGAACGGGTTTGCCTTTGAACGAGGGTGGCCAACACCCCAGGATCGCCCCTGCCTAGATAGGTATTTTAATTAGTGGTACCTAAAATTATGAAACGTTTTTGGTGCTTCGCCATTAAAAAAGGTAGGGAGCCGCTGCTTTAGAGCACTCTTAATTGTCTTAAAAGAATAGTCACAGTGTTGCAGATCTGTTTTTAAGTACGGATTTGATTCAAATCAAAATATACTTTATTGTTTCTACTACGCATGTGCTTGATGTGCGTAAATTAATTTTAAACCAGTGACCTTCCATTCCTCCACCTCCTTTAATTTCCTTGGTTTGGAACCTATTTACAAGATCAGGGGATAATCCATACGTTAACGATTTTTGTATTTTTTATAAACCTCTTTAACATATAAACTATACAGTTAAAATGTTTTGTACTGTTTATACTTGTGAGAAATTAAAATTATATTTAAGACTAGATATGTCAATGTAAATAACTTCCGAGGTCTGGACTTGACCGCATTCTACTAAGGTAATCCAAATGTCTAAATGATACTTCTCCCAACCCTCCCAACTTTCCTTAGCACGCATACGGAGTCAAATTCGTTTTTTAGGCAGTGACCTTCCTTTTCTCCCTCCAATTGCCTTGAAAATACCATAGTAAACGTGACAACGTTGCACTGCATGAAGTCGAAGCGCATTCTTGGTTTCTGGCATAACATATTTCGGAATTTGTTCAGTTCTTTCTGTCAAATTATCATTATGCTTTTGTTAGGTTCTATTGAAGTTTCATTATGATAATGTTCTTTCTGGGTAAAATTCGATCTGTGTTTTATATTTCTGCCATTGTTCAGTTATGTTTCGGGAAAAAAGTGATTGAAGAAAAAAATAAAGTAGTCATGGCAAAAGACCGTATAATTAAAAGTCTAGAAGAGCAAATAATACTTCATCAAAAAGAAGTTGAAGAGTTGGAGAAGAGAAAGTATGAAACCACAGAAGAAAACCACCTAAAATACAGTGAAGTAGTGAGGCAAAAAGGAAATGATGTGCTAGTAGTAAAACCAAAAAAAGCACAAGAAAGTTCAAAAACAAAATCAGCGATTGAAAAAAATATAGATCCAATGCAAATTAAAGCAGGCATCTCACGAGTTAAATATCTGAAGGACGGAGGAGTTGCAATCAGTTGTGAGAAGAAGGAAGACCTAAAACACATGTCTGAAAATATCCAAAAGCAAATGGGGGAAGACTACGAGATAAAAATACCAGAAAAGAAATGCCCCAAGATTAAAATAATAAACATAGAAGAAAATTTACTGCTAAATGACAATGAATTTATAGAGAAAGTAATATTTCAAAATGCTATAACTACAGAAGATGCTCAGAAGAAAATAAGAGTGGTAAAAAAATTGAAAGGAAAACTAGATAAAAACAGTGTCATACTGGAGGTGGATCCCAACACATATAGTTTAATTCATAGAAGGGAACGATTGTATATTGGTTGGAAGTCATATAGGTACTTTGATCACATAAATGTAGTGCAATGTTTTAACTGCTATAAATATGGCCATATAGCAAAAGAGTGTAAGTCCAAAACAGTATGCTCAAAATGTGGAGGGGAACACAAAGTTAACGAATGCAAGTCTGTAGAAGTGATTTGTTCCAACTGTAGGCATGCATCGGAGGTTTTACGGATACCAAATGTTGATTACAAACATTCTGTATATGATAGAGACTGCATAGTGTACAAAAGAATTTATAGAGAATTAGAACAAAAAGTGAATTATCCAAGTGTTTTTACAAATAAATAGCAATCAAAAAAACAATTGATGTACCTGAATATAGAAAGTTTATTAGCTCATAAGACAAATCTAAACTTCACAATCAGTGACTGGAAGCCTGCTATTGTTTGCCTAGCAGAAACTCATATAACAGAGGATATAATGGAACATGAAATAAAGATGGAGGGATATCAAACAATAAGCACACCTTCAGAAAGCAGACATACTGGAGGAACAATTGTGTATGTTAAGGAAGAACTACAAACCAAGACCTTGGTAAATAAATCTGTACAGAAGAATTTATGGATAACTGGTGTAGAAACAAAAATAGGAAACAAAAAGTTTATGATATTCTGCATATATCATTCACCTTCTGCAAGCGATGGTGATTTTTTGAGGTATCTGGAGAGTTTCTTGGAAGAATATACAACGAAAAAAGGCACACTTATACTAATGGGAGATTTTAATATTGATGTCTCAAAAAACACATTTTATTCTCAAAAATTAAAAAAAATGGTGGATTACTATGGCCTCTATCAAGCTGTTGTTAACTTTACCCGAATAACTGAAAGTAGTGCAACAATAATTGACCTTTTAATTACAAATGACAAGCACCTAGCCACTCAGGTACATCTAACACCCAAAATCACAGACCATTCTATAATAACCGTGCAGTTAACAGGGGATACAGAACAAAAAGATATTATCAAACATTACCGAGATTATCACAGTTTTAATGAAGTGAATTTTCAAACAGATTTAATGGAAACCCTTTGGGACCCCGATTGTACGGATATAAATATTTTGGCCAAAAACCTAATTGAATCCCTATTAAATACCTTGGATAGACATGCACCAAAAAAAGAGAAGATTATAAAGATCAAATGGGCAGAAAGAGAATGGTGGACGGTAGAAATTGACATTAATATGAAACAGAGAGATCAACTGTATCGACGAGCCATTATTACAAAGAATAAAGAGGATTTTAAAAAATACAAAGATCAGAGAAATAGAGTAGTAGAAATGATAAGAAAACAAAAAAGAGACTACTATAATGCAAAGATTGACATGAATAAGAATGACCCGACGGAGATGTGGAAAACTATTAAAAAGCTTGTAGGTGGGAAAAAAAAAATGGTAAACATGCAGAAATATATTTCGGCAATAAGTTTGAAAGTGAAGAGAACATGATAGCAGAAAACTTTAATAATTATTTTATTACTAGCATTGAAATAATTAGTCATGCAATTAGTGATACAGACATGCAAACGGTATTACAGGAAATCGAGAGCAAAGTACAGATGAACCAGTTTAAGTTACTTACAATGGTAGAACTAAGAAAAATAATAAAAAACTTAAAGAAAAAAAAAAGCAGCGTTGATGGAATAACAACAGAAATATTACAAAATGCATTTGAGGTAATTGGAGATAGATTCCTGCATTTGATCAACACTAGTTTAGAACATGGCACATTTCCAAGAACCTGGAAAAAATCTACAGTAATACCAATAGAAAAAAAAAGCAACACAAATAAATGCGAAGAATTCCGCCCCATAAATATGGTTCCATCATATGAAAAATTACTTGAAGTAGTAGTAAATGAACAGCTAATAGACTATTTTGAAAAAAATAAACTCCTAAGTGTGTATCAATCAGGATTCAGGAAAAACAACTCATGTGAAAGTGCGCTACAAACAGTATTATTAAAATGGAAAGAAGCCTTAAGTGAAAAGAAAATTATTGCAGCAGTATTTCTAGACTTTCGACGAGCTTTTGAAACCATAGATAGGACACTTTTAATACAGAAACTAAAGAAATATGGCATCAAAGAAAATGTCTTAAAATGGTTTAAAAGTTACCTCTCCGATAGATGCCAAGAAACCAGATATATGAGTAGTACATCTAATTCAAAGGAAAATGTGTTTGGGGTCCCACAAGGAACGGTGTTAGGGCCAAATCTATTTATAGTATACATAAATGATATAGTAAAATGTCTGACAAAATGCAATATACAACTGTTTGCCGATGACACATTAATATATCTAGTTGGAGAAGATATTGAAACTGTAATCAAAATAATAAATGAAGAACTAGAAATCCTACATAAGTGGATAACTCAGAATGGATTAAGCTTAAATCTAGAAAAAACAAAGTATATGATAGTAAGAAGTAGGCAAAATAGTACTGAAACCGAAAAAACAACCAAAATATCTATAAACCAACAAAATATCAACAAAGTAGAGGAATATAAATACTTGGGTGTTATAATCGACGAGCACCTAACATTTTCTAGCCATGCACAATACATGACCAAAAAGATCGCAAAGAAGGTGAACCTGCTGGGAAGATTAAGTCCTCACTTAAGTGAGTGGTCCAAATTAAACATATATAAAACAATAATCATGCCGCACTTTAACTACTGTACATCTGTTCTATTTCTGCTTAATGAGACGGAATTAAGTATATTGCAAAAAAAACAAAACCAAGCAATGCGCTACATTCTTTCATGTGATCGTTACACTAGTGTCGCCCATATGTTAACCTCCACTGGTTTGCTAAGTGTAAAACAAATAATTTTTGTAAATACAATGACAGTAATACACAAAATAAAAAACGGCCTTTTTCCAGAACATTTATTACGAAATCTAAGAAATGTGTCGGATATACATAATTACCCAACACGGACAAGGGACAACTTTTATGTAAATACAGTGTCTACAACATATAGCCAAAAAAATCTTTTCCACAACGGACTTATTCAATATAATGAATTGCCTAATTATATAAAGATGTGTGAATCCATAAAGACCTTTCGAAAGAAATGTGTAGACTACTGCAAAAATAATATTGGGATGCAATAGGTTTGAGTGTGATAATTTTGCTAAATTATGTATTTATTAACAAAATTGTAAAATGTAAATTTAATTGTTTTTTGTTTTTTTGTATTTGTTGTTAGCTATGCTATTAAATAAACGATTTATTTATTTATTTAAATACTGTTATTGTTATGTTGTCTTGTAGCAGATGTAAAAATGGAGACCAAAAATCTGTCTGAGGCTGCTATTATGGAAAACAATAGCTCGAGTACCCCACTGATTAAAACAGAGTCAGAGTCAAATGTCTGTGAGACTGAATATTATGTTCCAAGCGATACATTTATGTATAAACAGACAAACTGTCCTACGCCTAATTTAATTGCCCCACTGGAACAGCTTCATGTTAAGAAAAATGGAGAATGCTTTGTGGATTTTTCAGATATAATTTTGCGAACCAGCTTATGTGGGTAAGTCGTTTGTTTTCTGTTGAGATCATTAGAAAATACTTACTCTACTAAAATTTTAATACTTTTAAACTTTTTAATGACCTTATTTACTTGTTTTAAATTACAAGCGTAATGAAGGTTTCAAGTTTATATACTTTGATTTTTAAAAAAACTAGTTTCATTTATTGGTAACTTAATAATAATTAATAAGTAAAAAATACGTTTTAAAAACAAGCATTTATTAAAAAGCACTTACAAGAAAAATAATATTTTTTTATCGCTCTAATATAAAGACACAACGAACCAAAAACGAAAATCTTAAATTTCGTTGTTTTTCTTTTCGGATATCTTCGATATTCCGAATATTTTTAATTTCTCAGTGGCTCATGATTCAGCATTAAATTACGCAACTTTACCTCAATTTAACACAGTCCCTATCACTTATGGCTACCGAGATGTCTGTGCTAACATATTGAATATGTAACAGCCTGTATAGGTATTTGTTTATACAGTATCATTTTGTCATTTATTTATATTCGTAGTTGTAGGTATTACAAATTTTTCTATACTGCCAAATGTCTGTCATACCTATTGGCTACTCAGATTAAGGAAGCCAGTTGCAATTAGCTGATTTTTAACCGGGAAGAAGGGCTCACTAGATGACGAAATCGACAAAGATGCCAAATAACATGATAATGAAGACAAAGAGGAAACGAAAACATTCCCCGTTATAGTAGTTAACAAATCGGTTGAAGAGGACGCCACGTGCTTAATTTGAGTCGCCAATTCATGAGAAAGATGTTTTGCAGAGCAGGCGTTATTGCACGTTGTCGTTAGTTAAATACCTACTTATCTAACAGCTTAATTAAATGAATGTACTTCGCTTAACTTTGAATTTAGAAGTGGAAAAAATCTTAGGTGTTTCTGAAGTATGTTAACTTATATTCCAATAGGGAATATGCATATAACCCAAATAAATGTTGAATATTTTTTTATATTTTCCACATAAATTAAATGTGTATGGCGGTTGTGTTATCCATTTATTTTGGTCTTTATTAACAAAAAAAAAAGATTGCCTACTGCAAATTTTCGCGCGATTTTCGAAACTGGTAAATTGTGATCGCATTGGCTCTGTTGTCAAAAGTGTTTTTATGACTCATAATGAGTACATGGCGAATTCCAGTGTTGTGGGGTCATTAAAAAATCAATAAAAATGGCATTTAATGCGTAACTCATCCAGTGAAATATTCCTGCACTTAAAGTAGAAGGTTCCTAAAATCATCAATCATATTCATGTATATTTCAAGCCGAAATCGGTCCAGGAACCATTCAATTTTGCAACAAAAACTTGCATTTTTGCGAAATTTTGACACAACATATTTTAATTTCGAATAAATAAACTGCAATTCTTTGTTTTCACGGCAGTCTTCAAAAATTTTCAAATTTTGCATGTCCCCGATGTAAATAAACCCTTTTTGTTTATAAATTTAACGATAAAATAAGCGATTTAAATTAGTGGGAGGTATTCTTAAACAAATTACGGATAAAATAAACCCAAAACGAATCACTAAATAAGGAAAATAGTGTGGAATAATGTCGGTTAAAAATAGGATTTGTCAGAAAAAATCAAGGAAATTTCGTTTTTACCCGTTAAAATACGTTCCTGGATGACCCATTCGGTATTCATTTTAATGTGTGATTATAACTTTATAAGATAATGTTGAAAAATTAGATAGGAAAAAATGCAGATTGATTCAAAAATCTCCAGAGCAAATTACTTCAAAAATCGAAATTTAATCGGCGATTGCTCCCTTCCTATAAATAATGAAGAAACTAAAAAATATGGATACCATGTATTTTGACGAGCTCTTTCTGCTGACGTATATGTATGGGGTTTTAATTTGAACCATTTTGACCCCATCAAAAATTAAAAAGTATGAAATATTTGGGTCAAAAATCGAAATTTCCAGTTTTTCCCAAATATATCCATTTCCCAGTGATTTTAGGCTTAGGTAAATGTATTGCAAAAAGAAAATATTTGAGATTTTAACGTTTCACTTATGAATCCGTTTTTCGATCCGATGTTTTTTTGTTTTCTAGTTATTAAGTACCAAAGAGGCAAATGGCATTTTTCCACTTAAAAAAATTCAAAACATTTTTCGATCCTCACCAGTTTCAATAGAGTTCTGAAGCTCCGGGTCCTCCACAACCTCCGAAAATTTACAGCAATTTAATTCACTTTTGCGACCTGTACCCGATTTCAACGGAAATCGAGGAAATTTCGACTTTGACGTTTAGTAGCTCCGAAACGAAACATCCTGTATAACTGCATTTTTTGCCGAAGCTAGTTTTACTATTCCTCCATTAACTCAAAAATTCGATTGCTCCGCCTCTGACTGTTTTCGAGAAAAAAAAATTCGACTTAAGTTGAGCTTTATATTAACATGTAGATTGACACGTATCTCCTGACGTCATTATGACGTCAAATGGCTGCTTATTAAATTGTAATAAATCATACCAAAAAGTAAACATTTTTTGTGGCTAGATTATCCTAGTAATTTTGTTCGGAATATTCTTTTGGGTTTGTAATGACTTCCTTAAACGATTTATGCAATAAAAAAAATGTGTGCATATTCCTGATTGGGTATTTGAGGACGCGCGGCAAAGCCTATTTAGTTAAACAGGTATTTTCAGTATATAAACATCTGCAATACAACTGTGAATTTAAATCCCATTTACAAACACTCGACTCTTTTGTTTTTTAAACGTATTTTTTATTGGAAGCTTGTATGTTAGTTCTATGCATTATTCCAATGTTCCATTGCCTTTTCACTTGACATTTAAAACTTGTCACCTTTATTACTTTGCAAAATTTTGCGTTGTTACAGTTCCTTAGTTCCATAAAATGTTTTATTGTGAAATGAAAAAATATCACATAAAGCTGTGCATGCCGGGCTGTATACCAGGGTGGGCCGAAATAGGCATTTTTTATAAAAAAAATTAAATAAAAGTGGCAATACCAATCAAAAGTTGCGTTTTACCGTGTATAACAACTGTAAATTATTTCAAAATTTTAAAAATACATCAGCCCTCTACCACCCCGTAAAGGGGGAGTTTCGGCATTAATTATAATTTTTTTTAGGGCGTCATCAGTAATGTCACTTAAAACGGGTGGCGGGGTTACATCGCACTCGTTCCAGTAAATTAACTCAAAATACTCCATTGCACTGAAATTTATTTTTGGTATTACAAAGTGCCTTAATGTATCCATTTCTTGGCAGGTTCCTCTAGTTTTTAAAACTCTTCTTAAAGATAGCTCGCGGACCCACCGACGACTATCTGTTAACAAACACAACAGGATATTTTCGGGGTGAATAAAGTACTCGTTTCTTTAAATTTCTGCATCTACAATACTTTTTAGATCCTCCCTTAGGTAACGTGGCATGAATGGTTTTAAAACCATGCAAACTACCGTGTGTTGAACTGGAATTAAGGTCGCTAAGGTTTGACGTTGGATTTTCCGTTCCAGCATAGAGGCGGAGTACTCGATTGACTATTGTGAGCCACCTTGAATGTGCTAACTTCCCAGGATTACGATTTGCTAAATTTGAACTAAAATTGCCACTGGAAATTGCGTTACAAATGTCATATAGATACGATTGGACAGAACTTAATTCGCTAGTCCCTACTGTGATTTCTGGCAACTCACATTTAATATTGGTAAAGTGTACAGTTGGGAGATGTTCGCATTTTTCAAAAAATTTTCGAATATCTCCAGAGAATTGACGAGGTCCCACTGTACTACCATCTAAATGCTGAAATACATGTCTCAAAGGCAACTCGTTAGCATGTAACTGACAAATAAACCATTGTAAAGGATGTTTTAATTCAGTCTCAATATATCTAATTAGACCATTTTTATAGCCGGTATTCACAACAGTACCGTCGCAACCTATTGCTACCAAACTCGCCAGTCCCAAATTGTTTTTAGCAAAAAAGTATAATATTGCTTTACCAATTGGCTTAGCCGTTCCTGCAGTTGGAGTAACATGACCAATATAAAGAGAATCTGGTTCTTCAATAAGCGATATATGTTCTTCTACAACAGTTCTTTTCTATAATATCTTGTTTTTCTTTTCTTGCACTAATGTTCTGTCCTTTCTTCCGTCAAAGTAAATACTTTTGATTGTTCTGTTTGCACTTTGAAATTCCCTCTTAAGGATATTTCTAGTTTTTTTCGCACTCTTCTCACTTTATTCTTATCGATTATTTTAGACGGGTCATCTTTAGTAATCATTCCTACAGCTTTTAACACTGCACTTGCCATAGCAGCAGCTGATCGGTCAGATATGCTATATTTATCGCATACAACACCTAACGTAGGTACTTCTAGTCTCATTTGATAAGATTTTGACGTAGAAGGTAAGTTGGCATGTTTAAATTCGTCATCTGATGAGGATTCAATTTTTGAGTTGTCTGATTCTGACGGTAAGGTGGCAGGGGCGTGCGGTGAAATTTGGGAGAAGGGAAGCAATTTTCAAAACTGTGGAATAATTATTTCGAATAATTATTTGCAATAGTTATTTGGAATAATTATTTGGAATAATTATTTAGAATAATTAATTGCAATAATTATGTGGAATAATTATTTAGAATAAGTATTGCAACTACACAATTGTACAGTTTGAACACTTTCAACCGCCGAAACATGATTTTCCTGGAAATCATCTGATGTAAATGTATTTAATCAATCCGAGTACCTGCTTATTCGGCAGCAAACCGCCCGCAACTTGAACTCTCCACTTTTGCATTTGACCCCGAAATTTGTTTATCTACGGCAATAAGCAACAGCAACTTAAGATTTACATACACGCGAGATGGAAGGCGGCGAGATCACGATGCAGTGCGCGATAGCGCGATCATCTCCGATGAGAGGAGAAAGACGGGAGACGTATGAAGCAGAAACTGACTCACTGTCTGCACTGTTATTAGTACGACAAAGACAGAGTAATGTGTTATTGTCTTTTATCAACTTTTCTGCCGCATATTTAACTTGGTGGGTAACACTGAAGGCCCACTATTTTTTGGAGGCTTGCTTGATCTATGTTTATTTAGGATGAGATGAATTTATTATGAAATAAAGAATTAAAGATATCTATTATGACGATTTTATTTGACTTTTATTCCTGTATATTTTAGGGGAAGCAATGCTTCTCTTGCTTCCATGGACCGCACACCCCTGTAAGGTGGTTATTTCAGTGGAACAGCCAGGTGTTAAATCATATGATCCAGATTTGTATTTTTAAAATTTTTCCATTTCTCTTGCTTGCCGCTCTTTCTTGTTAGACATTTTTTTTTGTTTCTTTGCGATCAGTGTTTCCTATAGTAATCTTTCTAAATGACCTCTGATCCAAAAAGAACGGTTGTTCCTGAGTAGGAACTTTCCATGCGTTTCCACACTTCCATGCAGAAAAATCGCATTTACAAGCAGCAATGTCAAACAATTTGTCATGTGATTCTACTTTGAAGGTTGGGTTTGCTTAGGTATCATAATGATTATTCCCTTTGCTTTTCGGATACCTTATAAGAATATTGTATTTTTCATGATACTTTCGTATCAGTTGCACGATTCGGTCTTTTGAAACGGTTGGAATTGATGCCGTTTTCCAAATATTTTCAATTTTAGTCACAAGTTCATTGCAAACTTCTAAAAAACTTGGTTCTTTTCCACACTGTTTTTTATATTTTAGTTCATACCGAATAAACACGTTAAAAAATAGGGCTTTCCGCTTTACTTCTGGTTACATTAAATTTCGACACATTCATTATAACATAACTTTTAGCCTATTCGTTTGTTTTTTTACTACACTTCAATTTTTTTCAAACAAATTCACTTTAGATGTTTACTGCCAGACGTGTGAGCATGTAATACTGCTCGAAGCTAAGATGAAGCTTATGTGACAAACTACCTCGTAAACATGTTAGAACTTGTAGTAAAGAGTGGTTTGAACAAGTCCAGACTTTAATTTTTACGCTGGTTGTTTTAAATGTTACTTTATGAGAATTTTTTAAAAGATGTATTATGTTTGCAAATTACGATTTTGCTATAAGGGCGGGGTAAAGGGCTAATAGAGGGCTTTTATATTATATCTGCAAAAAACATAAATAATAAAATACAATAAAAATCAGATTTTGATGATTTTTAAATGTTAAATTTTTTTTAACCCCTGAAGGTGGTAGAAGTATTTTAAAAATTTTGAAAAAAATTCTAGTTACTTTGTATCCTAAAACGCAACTTTTAATGGGTATAGAAAATTAATATTCCAACTTTAATTTTTTCGGCCCACCCTATCCGCCACTAAAAAAAGGCTAAATAAAAGTGTTTTTTTTTACCTTACCACTTATTTTTTACTTTACTTAACCATTTATTTATGGAATCACTTCGGTGTCCGTCCGTCCGACTGATGTCGCAGGCGATTTTCTCTGACACTACACGACGTAAAAATTTGAAATTTGGCACTGAGATAGAGTGTGGTGGACCAGTTATAGACGTGAAGTATAAAAAGTTGAATTTTGATTCTGGGGGTTAATTTCAGCTGGTAAGTTGGGAAATGGAAAAAAAATTCAAGAGCATCGTGTAGGGTGTAAAATGAAAGCTTACTGATGTATTTTTTTATGCATTTTTTAAAACATTTTCGGAAAAACGCTTAAAAATTGCTGCTCCCCACCCTTATCATCAAAAGGATCGCTCATAAAAACCTGAAAAAATCATGAACATTGAGAATTAGGTGTAGATTGAACCAAAATTATTAGGATTGAAAAATCCTAGCGCGGTCAATTAAACAATTTTATTGTTTATTTGCCTATAACTGCTGAACCATTGGTTTTAGAGAAAAAGTTTTTTTGATAAAAAATATTTCTCACGATGTAAGGAACAACTTTTGTTCTTACCCTTTTTCATTGCTCCGCGGATAGGCGATGTGATGCGACGTTGGTCGCGGCGGAGATCGGGCGGCCGAAGTTTGCTCAGGTTAAGTTGGGGACTGCTGGCACGGGACATTACGTGTGCAAGTATAGCACATACTCTGCGGATACGCGATGTGATGCGACGTTGGTGCCGTCGGCGGTGGGTAGCGCAGCAGATGGACGGAGATCGGGCGGCTGAAGTTTGCTCAGGTTAAGTGGGGGACTGAGACACTACGTGTGCAAGTATTGCTTGCACTTGACCGAATTTTGTAAAAATACCCTTGGGAAACAGTCAAAACTAAAGAGAGCTGCGACTGAAAAATATCCACTCTTTAAAGTAGCCACAAAGTTTTACACGATCTTTTTATTTTTATTTAAAATTGTTGCAAAACATCATCAGTGTTCAACACCAAATACCGGGACCTTAATAACGAGTTGCGCTTACTTCTACTAAACTTCAGAACGTTGGTGTACAAATTACTTAAAGTTGAACGCAATTAAACTTACCATTAGCTCAGTGATGAAAAATAACTAAAAATATTACTCTTTTTTAATAATCTATTAATGTATTATCAGTACTATCATTAAGGGTTCCTGTTATGCTTTAAAATTGCGCTGATTTTAAAGTTTAGAACTTTGATGTACAAGTTACCAGAATTTGAACAAAATTAAACTTATCATTAACCTTAGTAATTAATAAATACGTAAAAATATTATTTAAAACTTTTCAGTGCTTTTTATTTTGTGAAGTCGGTTTATCTTTTTGTAAAAATGTTATTTAAGCAGTTTGTTTAGAAAATTGTTAGGTAAATGGTTGTATTTGCAAGATACATACATTGAAATTTTTGTAGATCTCAAGTGCCAGTGAAAACTGAATCGGAGGAAACTGAAAATGATGTTGTGTATCAGGAATGGAAATTAAAAAATGAAGAAGTGGACATCAAGGAGGAAGGATTGACTCAAAACGCAATCGAGTAAGTACTTATTTTACTCATTACATTTTGTTATTTTTTTTTTGAAATAGTTTAAGTTACTATTGTAATTTTATAAAATTATTTGTACAATTTAGTTTATATATAAAATGTATAATGTTCATATTAATCGAACAATTAATTAAGTAATGAAATAAACCGGCTTTCAAAACGCTGATTTTAAAAATACCAACTTAAGCATTGGAATTGGGCGTGTAAACAGTGCTGAAGTTATTAGATATTCTTTGAGGAAAAAAACTAGATATTGTTAATTTTTTCTTAAATTACCCCTTTCTAAAAGGCATTTTGTAGAATTTGCAATTAATATAAAATCGCTATTATTAAAAGAGCGACCAAGCTAAGCCCATTCAATCCAAAATATATGATTTAGAAAATGAAAAAAAAAACCAATTTACGTAAAAGCTATTAAAATTACTATTTTTGTTCACTAGCAAGTGCCCCAAAAACGTTTTTTTTTTCAAGAAATACTTTTATCTTTAATCTAAATTTGCAATATTTACAACAATATATACTTTAATGGATTTATGGCATTTTATATAAAAAAATGTCATGAATGACGACAAATTTTGCGCGTATACTTCAATATTTTTTTCACCGTTGTGTTTAGGGTGGTGGTCCGGTGGGTTTGTTGGTATTTAACTTTAAAAAATTAATATAGGGTGGGGGTTGAGAGGGGATACCACCGGAGTGGATGAAGATTTTTCCGAAAATGTTGACTAATATTTCATTCAGCCGTTCTCGGAGTTATTGAGGTCAGAAAAGTGAATTTCGCTTAACAGTTGTTATAAAATATTCAATGAAAAGGGATGGAAGCGGGTGGGTTTTTTTAAAGCACTATTGACTGATATGCCATTTTGGGGGTTGCTGAGGTCAGAGAATCGACAAACCTGCACTATTTGTGATTTCTGTTTTTATTGCATTTTTTACTACTTTTTGGACAATGTTACTTAAAGTTTTGCTAAGTTAAACACAAGTTTATTACTCCCTCATTTTCTGCCAGAAAATATAAATATATATTTATTTTAAAACATCTTTTGTGTCCCCAGATTTTGAGCATATGTATAGTTTGTTACCTACATGTTCTGTAACTTTATTTTAACAGATCAGTGTCACTTGTCTTTATATCTGTAGTTTATTAAAGCCTATGAAAGTTGAATTTACTCCACTGGTTACTAAAGTGTAACTTGCTGATGACCCGCTTAAATATCAACGTTAATTATTTTTAACCTTTAGACCCGGGTATACAACGCAAGTATACATGACACAGATCTGGACGGATCGAACATTAAGTAGGTTTTACTGACTGCAGCCGGCGTTTTCTCCGTCTACTCTGGATTTTATATTGAAATTAATTTGATGGTAGTTTATCTCCTCAAGTTTTGTGTGGTGCACCTCTTTGGGGTAATGGTTACCTGCTTGCAATATTTCAGCTTTATCGAATCCCATCGGTAAGAAAATTAGACGTGTTGGCTGGAATTCATCCATTAGCATTCAGTTTTCACTATCAAATTCATAAGGCATAAACTTAAATGACATCGCCGATTCCTACATGCACAGAGGACGGGGCCAAAGAATCGCACATCTAATTTACAGTCTAAATGTATTGTTCCGGACGGTCGAAATTCAGACCACACTGCCGCTTTTCTAACCGTTATTTACTGACAATATCCCAATAACCTTTTTACTGACGAGTCGATGCATTCATAAGATTGAAAACTACGACTACAAAATTAACAATGTCCCTGTATTCAAAATGTCTTTACATTTACAATTTTTTTGTTTTACTCTTTGTTGCAGCGTGTCGTCTGGTGGTGGTAATCAAGAAAAACAAATGTACAAATGCCATGTGTGGGAGTTCCAGACAAATCAAAACCAGCATTTAAAGAGGCACCAGTTGAAACACACGGACCCTGAACAGAATGATTTCTTTCCATGCAATGAATGTGAATATCAAACAGATACAAAAGATCATTTAAAGAACCACATCTTACAACACCACAACCCACAAAAAGTCGGTTTGTTTGGATGTGACAAATGTGAATATCAAACCGTTAGAAAAGATCATTTAAAGATCCACATCTTACAGCACCACAACCCACAAAAAGTAGGTTTGTTTGGATGTGACAAATGTGAATATCGAGCAGTTAGGAAACATTACTTAAAACACCACATCTTACTGCATAAAGAACCACAAGAAGTCGATTTGTTCGGATGTGACAAATGTGAATACCGAACACGTTTTAAGACTTATTTAAAAAAACATTACTGGAGACATGAATCCCCCGAAAAAGTTAAATTATTTAGATGCGATAAATGCGATTATCAAACACGTTATACGAGCCATTTAAAAACCCATTACTTGAAACATAAAATCCCCGAAGAAGTTAAGTTATTCAGATGCGACAAATGCGATTTTCATACACGTTATCAGATGAATTTAAAAAAACACTGCTTCCAACATAAAAACCCCGAAGATGTCGAGTTATTTAGATGCGATAGATGTGAATATCGAGCAATTAGGAAAGATACTTTAAGGAATCACATCTTACAACACCACAACCCACAGAAAGTCGGTTTGTTTGGATGTGACAAATGTGAATATCAAACAGTTAGAAAAGATCATTTAAAGAACCACATCTTACAGCACCACAACCCACAAAAAGTCGGTTTGTTTGGATGTGACAAATGTGAATATCGAGCAGTTAGGAGAGATCACTTAAAACGCCACATCTTCATACATAAAGAACCAGAAGAAGTCGATTTGTTCGGATGTGACAAATGTGAATATCGAACACATGATAAGACTTATTTAAAAAAACATTACTTGGGACATAAATGTCTCTTATAGTAAGTCTAATTTAAGCAATCACTACTTGAAACATAAAACATAAAAAGTTAAATTATTTAGATGCGACAAATGCGATTATCAAACACGTTATAAGGGTCATTTAAAAAACCATTACTTGAAACATGAAACCCCCGAAGAAGTTAAATTATTCAGATGCGACAAATGCGATTTTCATACACATCAGAGCTTTATAAAAAGACACTGATTAAACCATAAAAACTCCAAAGAAGTTGAATTATTTAGATGCCAGTGATTTGAATATCGAGCAGCTATGATATGCAGTTTAAGGAACCACATCCCTCAGCACCGTAACCCACATAAAGTCGGTTTGTGTGTGTTGGATGTATTTCAAAAATGTACTGGTACTAATTATTGTTGTTTTTGTATCTAGCAATCATTGAATTTGTTGAATAAACAAAAAGTTAGTCATTCCAAAAAACTCAACAAAATAGCGTTTTATTTTTTCTTCTCAACAGGTTATGGGCCCAGACCCACGCTGAGATCGATAAAAGTAGTAATTTTGTAGTACGGGTTTAGAATGGCGGTAAATTACATGTCTAGTGTGCCAAAGTTATTGGGCAGAGAAAATTACGACGACTGGGCGTTCGCCGTGGAAAATTTTCTAGTACTAGATGGTTTGTCGAAGTGCATCGACGGTACAGAGCGGGATGAAGATAAATTGGCAAAAGCCAAAGCCAAGTTAGTCCTAACTATAGATGCCTCGCTGTACGTGCATATCAAAGAAGCGAAGACGCCAAAAGATTTATGGTCTATGCTGAAAAACCTATTTGACGACAAAGGGTTTACAAGAAAAATAGGTCTACTTCGTGCCTTGATATCGTTACGCTTGGAAAATTGTGAATCCATGGAATCCTACGTTAACCAAGTTGTTGAAACTTCTCAAAAGTTACGTCGTACAGGATTCAACATTGATGATGAGTGGATTGGTTCTCTCTTGTTAGCAGGTTTGCCAGAGAAGTTTTCTCCCATGATTATGGCAATCGAACATTCAGGGATCTCCATCAAAACGGATGTCATAAAGACAAAGCTGCTCGATATGAAAATGGATGGCGAAAGAAGAAGATCTGGAGGCGGAGCTTTTGTAGGTAAAGCAGATTTCAAGAAGAAAAACAGAAACGTGAACACCGGTAATGTCAATGTCAGTGACAATCGAGATGTCAACCGACAAAACGTCAGAAATAACTTGTGTTTCAAATGTAAGCAACCGGGTCATTTTATGAGTCAATGCCCTGAAATTACAAAAAATAAGGGTTCACGATCGCAGTATAATGACAAGAAATCGACGAATGCATTTAGTGCCGTATTCTTAAATGGTGATTTTAAAAATACAGATTGGTACATAGATTCAGGTGCGAGTGTTCATCTGACTGCTAGAAAGGACTGGCTGAAGAATGTCCAGCAGGAACCTGAATTAAAGGAAATAATGGTTGCAAATAAGACCAAAATTGCTGTACTTTGTGAAGGTGACATAGAAATAACTACAATTGTTGACAGAAAAAGACATGATGTGGTGATTAACAAGGTTTTATATGTCCCAGAATTGACTACGAATTTATTGTCTGTTAGCCAGCTGATAAAAAATGGCAACAAAGTGTTTTTTGGGAAGACTGGTTGTGAAATTTACAATCGTCAGGATGAATTAGTGGCAAGGGCAAATTTGCTGAATAATGTGTATAGACTAGTCTTCGACAAATCAGAACATGATTTATTGGCAGCAATGGCAGTAACAGGTGAAACGTGGCATCGGCGTTTTGGTCATCTTAATTATAAAGACCTGAATTTAATGAACAATGGTATTGTTAATGGTTTAAATTGTAAAGGCAAAATTGATAGTAATGAAGCATGTGTAGTATGCTGTGAAGGAAAACAAACACGATTATCCTTCAAGAACAAAGGTAGTAGAGCAACTGAGTTGCTAGAAATAGTGCATGGAGATTTGAGTGGACCAATGGAAGTTACATCCTTAGGAGGTTCAAGATATTTCTTACTACTAGAAGATGATTTTAGCCGAACGACCTTCGTATATTTTTTAAAAAGTAAGGATGAGGCCTTCGAACGATTTAAAGACTTTAAAAACTTTGCAGAAAACCAGAAAGGTAGGCAGATTAAAGTTCTTAGAACAGATAATGGTGGAGAATTTTGCAGTACAATTTTTGAGAATTTTTTAATCAAAAATGGCATAGTACACCAGAAGAGCAATCCATATACTCCTGAACAAAATGGTATGTTGGAGCGTATGAATCGTACCATAGTAGAAAAAGCAAGATGTTTACTTTGTGATGCTGAATTTGACAAGTTGTTTTGGGCTGAAGCTGTAAATACTGCAGTATACTTACGTAATAGGTCAGTGGTTACAGGGCTTGATAACAAAACACCAGTAGAAGTATGGTCAGGCAAGAAACCAGATGTAAGCAATATTCGTATTTTTGGAAGTAAAGTTATGGTACACATACCCATACAAAAACGAAGCAAGTGGGACAAGAAAGCCAAGCAGATGTATTTAGTTGGTTTTGGTGACCATGTAAAAGGCTATAGGCTATATGACCCAATCAGTAAAGATGTGATCACTAGTAGGGATGTAGTTATCATGGAGAATATCGTGAATAAGCTTGATGTGGTAGTAAATGACAGTCAAGTAAATGCAGAAAGGTTATCCGTTTCAGTGGGGGATGAGAGCCAGTATGATACGACTATCGAGACTTCCAGTGATAGTGAGTATGTTATGCCTTATGAAGTGCCAGAAGTTGTAAGAAGGTCAGAAAGACAACGTAAACTCAAGAGTTATGATGATTACGTTACTTACATATGTGCAAGTGAAACTTCAAGTGAAACTGACATTAATGACGTACCAGTGACAGTGTCTGAAGCTTTGTCGAGACCTGATGGTGAGAAATGGAGACAAGCAATGATGGACGAAATGGAATCTTTTGAAGAGAATGATGCATGGGACTTAACTGAGATACCAGAAGCAGGAACCATAGTGGACTGTAAATGGGTATTTAAAGTAAAGTGTGACAGTGAAAATCAGATTAGTTACAGAGCCAGGTTAGTAGCAAAAGGTTTTACTCAAAAAGAAGGTATAGATTATAGTGAGACTTTTGCACCAGTAGTCAGACATTCTACTTTAAGGTTATTAGTAGGATTAGCAGTTAAGTTAAATTTAAAAATTACACATTTAGATGTGAAGACTGCATTTCTTAATGGCTTGTTAGAGGAAAATGTTTACATGAGGCAGCCTGAAGGCTTTATTCTCAAAGGTTTTGAGAACAAAGTTTGTAAATTAAAAAAGGCTATTTACGGTCTTAAGCAGTCCTCAAGAGCTTGGAATAAGAGAGTGGATGAGGTTTTGTTAAAGTTAGGATATAAAAAATCAGAACTTGAACCTTGCTTGTATACTAAAAAGCAGAATGATTCGTTAACTATCGTGACTTTGTATGTTGACGATTTTTTTATTTTCTCAAATGACATAGAAAATACTAATTTTCTAAAGCAATGTTTAAATGCTGAGTTTAAGATTAAAGATCTTGGTGAGGCTAAGCAATGTTTAGGTGTCAGGATTATACATGATCAGGAAAGAAATGTAATAACTTTAGATCAGGAAGCTTATGTAGATCAGATTTTGAGAAAATTTAATATGACAGATTGTAAAAGTGTTAGTACACCCATGGACAATAATGTTTGTTTTGAAAATGATGAAAATGACAGTGCATGTGATAAAAATGTACCTTATCAGAGACTTATAGGCAGTTTGATGTATCTTGCAGTCTTAACACGTCCTGACATTGCATATACTGTAAGTTTTTTAAGCCAGTTTAATAATTGTTATACAGAATTGCATTGGAAATGTGCGAAGCGGGTGTTAAGATATTTGCAAGGTAGTAAGTCTTATGCATTGTGTTTTTCTAAAGATGCTTGTAACTTAGAGGGCTATGTTGATGCTGACTGGGCCAGTAACAAAAAGGATAGGAAATCCTATACTGGGTTTGTTTTTAAGCTTTCTGGGGCAGCTGTTGCTTGGGAAAGTAATAAACAAAAAACAGTGGCATTATCGAGCACAGAGGCTGAGTACATGGCTCTAAGCGAAGCATCCAAAGAAGCGATATATTTAAGAAACATTATGTCTGAATTGCTAGGTTATAGTAGCAGCATTACTATATTTAATGATAATCACAGTGCTCAGAAACTATCCCTAAATCCAGTGTTTCACAAAAGATCTAAACATATCGATGTACGATATCATTTTATCAGGGAAGCAGTGTCGAATAACTTAGTAGAAGTTAGGTACCTTCCAACAGATGAAATGACAGCCGATATCTTAACAAAAAGTTTGCCAAATGTAAAGCATAGTAATTTTGTTAATAGTTTAGGCTTAGTAAATTTTTGATATAGTGGGGGTGTTGGATGTATTTCAAAAATGTACTGGTACTAATTATTGTTGTTTTTGTATCTAGCAATCATTGAATTTGTTGAATAAACAAAAAGTTAGTCATTCCAAAAAACTCAACAAAATAGCGTTTTATTTTTTCTTCTCAACAGTGTGGATGTGACAAATGTGAATATCAAACAGTTTAAAAATATAATTTAAAGAACCACATCTTAAAACGTAAAAACCCGAAAGAAATAACTTGGTTTCGATGTGACAATTGTGAATTTCAAACACGTTATAAGTATTATTTAAAGAATCATTATTTGAAACATAAAATCCCTGAAGAAGTTAAATTATAGAGGTGCGACAAATATGATTGTGAAAGACGTTATAGAGCTTCTTTCGAAAGCCACTACTTGGAATATTAAACCCTGAAGTCGTCGAATAATTTAGATTAAGCAAATGTGCATATCAAACAGTTAGGAAAATCATTTACAGCGGGTTGCACAAAACTTTTAATGAAGCGTTAAATCCTAATTCTTCGTTAAAAACAAAAGATTCTCAGTTTAACAGAGCGTAAAATTTTTTTTCTTTCTGCAACAGTCCAAATTTTGAGCTAATCAATGACTAAACTGACAATTGCCACTAAAACACCAAGGTGTTGTTTACTTTTTCATGTGTTTTTAATGAAGAGAGCACTTAACGATGAATTAAACTAATTACACGATATGCTGTGATTAAAGTCATGTTTTTGGTAACATTTTTCATAAAATATTGGTTACTTTGGCAACGTTTTACTTTCCAATACAAAAAATTGAAAGAAAACGCCTTGTTTCAATATTGTAAAATAAAACTATATACACTTTTATTGCAGATGGGCATCTTATTTATCATAATGCTTAACTGGGCAGGTACCTACCTTTACAAATACATAAAAAATGTAGGAAAAATAAAGTTCAACATTTACCTATAATGTGAATTTTACCAAAAAATACACCTTTCATCTTCAATAACATACCAAAATTACTCTTTATACCACTATTTGCTTGTTAGATTTATGCACCAATAATATTCTATTGGTGGAATTCTTCTTGGTTTTAAACTATTCGTTATATTGTAACTAAAACAATTTTTCTTCTATAAAAATATAGATATTCTGCTAAATTTCCTTTTGGCTATTTTTCTTCAACACTTCCGAATTGGCAACTAATTTTTCATTGTCTCTTTATTTAACCAGAGAGGTAGTTATTTTTTTCAATTATTTTTGTCATAACAAATCAAAAAGAAAATTACTATATTACAAAAGTAAAAACATTGGAATACAAGAAATTTTTATATGAATCACTTCATTTGTTTTGGTCCGCGGCCCCCTATACAATAACGCATAACCTCCTAACTATAAACCATAGAAAAATAAAGGGCTTGCTAGAGAAAACTAAAGTTTTTTTTTTAATATAAACAAAATAAGATCCCGGACAAATCCCGGAGTTCAAAGATGTTTTTGATGTAACCTCAAATATTTCTCTCTTCGTCTTCCATTATTGCTGGCCCGCGTCCATGTAACAGGTTAGCCAGCTCACCTCCCGGTCTGGCGCTTAGACCAGAGCTCTTGCAACCCTCAGGGACTGTGTACACATTACTCCTTTATTTTTCTGTGGTTTTGAATTTTGACATAATAGGTGTTTTTCAGAGTTTACCGGTTAACAAACCGGTTACAATCGGAAAACGCTCTACCACAACCGCCTCTACCTAAGACGGTTGTGATCTGGAGCGTATTCGATTGACGAAAATTGAATCGATTCGGATAGGTTTAGGAATTTCGTGTGAAATTATACATAATTAAATAAAGGTAGTAGAAAGAGATAAAATAACATTAAAGTGTCATAAAATGATCCGGATCGATTCAGTGAATTGAATAAGAGACATGGCCCCTACTACGGGAGGTTATAGTTTTCTATAATCGACACAAAGCGATCGTGTTGTTTTTGTCTGCCGATCATTTGACAGCGAACGTAAAACTGAGCGAAAAAATATCGCCTTTTCCCTACAAATAGAATTCTAAGATCTCGCGGAATCAAACTGCTGAGGCGTATTAATAGGTCTGTTCGTTTGTGTTGCACGAAACTGCACTAACACACCCTTCTTTTTTGCTTGTGAAGACACCCATTAAAAACAATCAATTTACGTTAATGCAATTTTGTGCAACACAAACGAAAAGTGACCAGGTTCAATTCAATTTTTGTAAATCCAAAAAAGGTCTGTTGGCACGAAAATGCACTAACCTACACTTTTAGATTTGTTCTTTTATGTTGCATGAACCTGCACTGATTTTTTGCTAATGGGTATCTCCCACAAGTAAAAAAAAAGTGCAGGTTAGTGCAACACAAAAGAACAAACCATTTGTGTTGCACCAAACTGCACTAACCTAGTTTTTTTTGTTTGTGAGAAACACCTATTGCAGAAAAATCAGTGCATGTTGGTTCAAATTGTGTACTACAAAAGAACAAACCTTTTGTGTTGAAACTGCAGTTACTTGCACAGATTTTTTCTAATTGGTATCTTCTTACATAAAAAAAAAGTGTAGGTTAGTGCAGTTTCGTGCAACACAAATTTTAAAAAATGATTGTTTATCCCTGTAATTTCCTTTATGGAACTTTTCTAGTTTTATAATTTATAAAATATTTCAACATCTATGTCACCAGTAGGAAGGTACTAAGGTACCTATATTATTTTGAGCCAGTCTTCACATTACATCTTTGATATATTTTCTGACTTATCTATAAC
Source organism: Philopedon plagiatum (assembly GCA_963971165.1). Classification (NCBI taxonomy): domain Eukaryota; kingdom Metazoa; phylum Arthropoda; class Insecta; order Coleoptera; family Curculionidae; genus Philopedon; species Philopedon plagiatum. The sequence continues at coordinate 65,705,677 of OZ020193.1, forward strand.
CTGTAACAAAAGAAAATGGAACACATAATAACATGTAAAAGTATACGTACATGATTACATAGTAATCTTAATAAAGCCAATGTACAAAACAACCCACGTAAATAACTTGTTCATAGATATTTCATTCTTAAAAGCAAAAATATGATTCACATGAGTATGATAACAATGGTAGTTAAGTAAATGTGTAACAGAAAAATTCCCATCTTCAACCTCTGAATCTGTAAGCATGAGCAAAAAGTTTATTAAATGAGAAATATTTTACTTCGAGCTTAATTTTGAATGAATTTGTGGTGGATTAAATGAACACTCTACAGTTTCAGCGTGCCACATGGTTACAAAAATTTTATTTGTGATCAGTACTACCTGTAATTAGGTTTATAAATTGACCAGGATACTTACCCACAATGCCGTTGCTAGGCTAAATTTGACTGAAGGCAAGCCAGGAATTTTACACCCCTATAACAAGACCTAATTAGCTTATAGACTCTAACTCTAGTTTTTCTATTTGGCGCCCCTTGCCACAAGCGCCCATGCAAGGGCCTAGTCTGCCTACACCTAGCTACGGCACTGCTTACCCAGACAAAAATGTTTTGTCAGATGCACTGAACAAAAAAAATATAGTTGCATGTGAGCTATAATGGGTAACGGGTAAAGATTGAACTTGAGGTAAAAATAGGAAACAAAATTGTACTACTCAAAAATTTTATACCTAAGTAGTGAGTGATAGAATATTAATGACATTATTTTACCTTATCATGAAAATACCAACAAACTTCTAAATTTTTCCCCTGGTATTTCACCGAATATTGTGGTTAGGATAATTCCTCAAATAACATCCATTTAGGACTCCATTCCTTACATGTAGGTTTACCAAGTCTAAGGAAATATGTTTATGATATTTGTGTGCCTTATCTTTCATTAAAGGCCTAGTTTTTAGGGTTAGGAATTCATATTCGTTAGAAATAATACAATCTTATTTCCATGTACCTAAAACAAGCACATAAATGGATAATGATGACAAAAGGATAGTGTTTAAGGAAGTTGAAAAGCAGCAGATTTTTTATGCAAAACATTTTAACACAGATTTTAAAAACTAAAAACTAATAGAAAAATTATAAAATTTTGCCAGCGTATACACTAATTTATGGTTAAAGGGTGTCCATACTACTTACCTTAAAAAATGTATGTTTAGAAGTTTATTTTCTTCTATTTTTGTGTGAGTTTTCTATTCGCCTTGCCTATTTTCCCATTTTAACATACAAAAATATTTTCTTTGATACAAAATAACTTCGCTTTTCAAAAAATACAAAACGCTTTGTTGACCACTTGTTGACATTAAAATCTGACGTTTATCGTTCGACTTCTCCCGAAACTGCGACCGCTTCCAAATCTAAAAGCCGATGTTAAGCGATTGCTGTTTCAAGTAGGCCTGGGCCGGCTTTGATTAAATCTTGGGTAACTTGACCAAAATTTAACAACGCAATAAAATTTAACACGTTGTTAGCTAATCACTAGAGTTTAACAAATGGGGGTAATTCCAGAGACGGCTTCTAACCTAGTTGGAAATAAAATTAGGATTCGATTTCAAAATAAAATACAAATATTTATTTACCCACATTGTGTTATTTGAAAGTGCGAGATACGAAAATATCATACAGGGTGTCTGAAAAGTCTTAGCATGGGCAAATATCTTTACTATTAATAAAGATAGCAACACCAAATTTTAGTTGTACCTTATTGGTTAGTAAATCTACTTTTTTACGTAATTTGACTCTTTCAACCCCCTTGGGGGGTTACGCTAGCGAGTTGAGGTCCAAAATTTTGGATGCAAACCTATGCCGTGTGGCCTCTTCGTTTAAAAGTCTTCAAAAAAGAAACATTGTTTTAGTATTTTAGTATTTATTTATTATTGTAATTCATTTTTAAATGGCAAGCCTATAAAAATTATAACTCGTAAATCGTATAATCGGGCGGGGCACAAGTCGACCATTAGTCGGCCACTTGTGCCAAACAGTACAAGTCGGCGCTGCTATTTTTTGTTTTGTAGGGCACTTTTTTCTAACTTTTTTCCAACTTTACTTCTTCATTTGTCGTTTTTATATGTTTTGTTTTTTGACATCTGCGCAGTAGACCAAAATGCGTACCACGCGCAAACCGAGCGTGCTAGACATGCGCACGGAATTTCAGGAGTTGGACTTTGGTGTCTACATTTGAACCCATTCATTTTTCAGAATATATCTCCAGTAGTTAAGGTACCACTACGTATTTAACTTTATAACTTTGTTCCCAAGTTTTTTTCGACTTTATTTTTCATTTTTTGCCATGTGCGCAGTAGACCAAAATGCGTACCACGCGCAAACCGAGCGTGCTAGACATGCGCACGGAATTTCAGGAGATGGACTTTGGTGTCTACAATTGAACCCATTCACTTTTAAGAATATATCTCCAGTAGTTAAGGTACCACTGCGAATTTAGACAACAAAGTACATCCCCTGAAATTTCGTGCGAATGTCTAGCCCTCTTGGTTTGCGCGTGGTACGCATTTTGATCAATGGTAAAACTTTTTCCCCAAGTTTTTTTCGACTGTATTTTTCGTTATTTGCCACCGCGCAGATAGCAAAAAAAGAAAAATAAAATCGAAAAAACTTGGGAAAAACGTTATAAAGTTAAATACGCAGTGGTACCTTAACTACTGGAGATAGATTCTTAAAAGTGAATGGGTTCAAATGTAGACACCAAAGTCCATCTCCTGAAATTCCGTGCGCATGTCTAGCACGCTCGGTTTGCGCGTGGTACGCATTTTGGTCTACTGCGCAGATGTCAAAAAACAAAACATATAACAACGACAAATGAAGAAGTAAAGTTGGAGAAAAGTTAGAAAAAAGTGCCCCACAAAACAAAAAATAGCAGCGCCGACTTGTGCTGTATGGCACAAGAGGTCGACTAATGGTCGACTTTTGCCCCGACCGATTATACGATTTACGAGTTATAATTTTTATAGGCTTGCCATTTAAAAATGAATTACAATAATAAATAAATACTAAAATACTAAAACAATGTTTCTTTTTTGAAGATTTTTAAACGAAGAGGCCACACGGCATAGGTTTGCATTCAAAATTTTGGACCTCAACTCCCTAGCGCAACCCCCCAAGGGGGTTGAAAAAGTCAAATTACATAAAAACGTAGATTTATCAACCAATAAGGTACAACTAAAATTTGGTGTCGCTATCTTTATTAATAGTAAAGATATTTGCCCATGCTAAGACTTTTCAGACACCCTGTATGATATTTTCGTATCTCGCACTTTCAAATAACACAATGTGGGTAAATAAATATTTGTATTTTATTTTCAAATCGAATCCTAATTTTATTTCCAACTAGGTTAGAAGCCGTCTCTGGAATTACCCCCATTTGTCAAACTTTACTAATCACGTATTAAATGTTCTTTCTGCAACCCGCCGTTAAAGTTCTACATTTTAAAACACGAAAACCCGACAGAAGTCATTTTTTTGGGATGTGAAAAGAGTGAATATTGAACATAATTTAAAGAGTCACTACTTAAAACATAAAACCCCCGAAGAAGTTAAATTATTTAGATGCGACAAATGCAATTGTCAAACACGTTGTAAAGGTTATTTTTAAAAAAACTTCTTAAAACACAGTATAAATGTGATAAAAACCGCAAATGATTCTGCGCGATACTGGATTGGCCATTATGACGTCACGCGACACTAACCCCTAAAAACACGTAGGTAAACAAATAATAATTTTTGGAAGTTCTGAGTCATAAAACCAAAAACATGTTAAATATTTAGGCACTCTGTATTGATTGCGTTACGAACTATATTATATATTTAACTTCCCATGGGGAGGGGGTGTAAGCTAGTACAGGACATTTTACAATGCAAATTATCTCCTTTTTAAATTTGCGTATTTATGGTATTTGGGGAAACTAGACTAAATAGACTTTCAAAAAAACTAAAGACAAAGTTATTTACTATTCAAACCAATCAGTCATTGAATTTGCACTAAAAATGGTGAATTGTATTGACTGGCCAACTGTAGACGGTTGCCAAAGTGTAGGTACAAAATGTCCTGATTGATGCCATCCAAGCAATACAGTATTACACGACATTTATTTAACTATATTTTCATCTAATAAAATTAGCATAAATAAGTATTAAGTAATAAAAAAGTAATACACACATGTTCTATTTTATGCATCATAGCCGAATAAACTTTTATTCCCTTCTCGCTATGATAAATTATTAAGTTATTAAGCAAAAGTGACAACGCTGTTTGTCGGTTTACTACCAGTTTTAGTATGAATTGAAAAGTGACACAAGCGACCATTCATAAAATTCGTTGACATTTGCTACATTGTTCGAAAGTGGAATTGTGTAATTTTGTATTTGCGAGAAGCGTTAAAGTGTTCCTCTTTAAAGAAGCTGACATTTTATTGCGAAAAAAAGTAAATATGGGACGGCAGTATCAAGTTTGCGAAAAATCGGACTATTTAAACTGATAAGTTCCTTTTCACAAGTAAGTGAGGTTGTATTCACTTGTATCAAATTCAAATTTCAAATATTTCAATTCAATTTCGAAACCATTGGTGTAGTTTTACATATATCTACACATTATTAGGGTATAGTGTAATACCGGTCTTAGTCGCATCCATTGCATGTGTTAAACGGACGAATGAAATGGCGCGAAACGATTTTGTGAATGAAATGCTTTGTCTATAATTTTTTAATGTCAGTGTGGGAAACCCATCTTAGGTAAAAGACAGTTGGCGTAAGAATTCCTTCAAAGTATTGCGTGTTACGTTTTTGTTAAACAATTTGACAAATTACGTTAACTGTCACGAAATTCGAAAATAATTTAAACGTACTATACTATACGGTATCCATTTGGTTTTGAGAATGATAACAGAAAAAAGAATTGAACAAAAATTAACCCTGTTGGTCAGTTCCATGGACCGTTTACACCAGAACATATTTTAGTGATCACAATATTCATCTTTTCTTTCCTGATAATCACGGAGGAATCAGATTTCTTTCTATCCGTGTTGGCAAAAGTGCATTAGACAAAGACAAATAAAAAAAGGATTTGTTCAAATTTTTATCGTACATTCTTTGCTTGTGGAAGTATTGCTGGTTATATACTTCGAAAGATTAGTCATCGCCAAATTCTTTTTTTCCTGATAAAATCTCGGCGGAATCCGGTTTCTTTCTATCCTTGTTAGCAAAAGGGGCATGAGTAAGACAAATAAAAACGATGTTGCCTATAAAAAAGTATAATCAAACATTACATCACAGGAGGCTTTGTTTGTGCGCAAGTATTTCTGGTTGCCTATAGTGAAAGTTTAATCGGAGTTGTCATGTCATAAAAAATAAATTTCTAACCTGACAAAATACTTACGTAAGTTTTATGATTTTATAGCAAAATACCTCTGGTTTTACTGAACACAAACAGCATTTGCAAAAATCTCGTTTTTATTAAACAAACACAGTGTCAGCATAGCCACATTAACCTTATTATTTTATAGTATTTAAAATTGTTTCCTACCCAAATAACAATACTACCTCTAACCAACAATTTGCACTAAAAGGATCAGAGGAAAAGTATTTAAATAAATAAAGGAAAAATTTCAAAAATGAGTAAATATTTTTATTAGGATAAACATTAAATTAAGGTTAAAAGAATATTCCCTATTCTCCGATATATAATGAAAATGGATCTATAATAATTATAGCCTACCTGCGAACAGTGATGTTTGTGTAAGTTAGAGATGCGATAAAAATTGTTTAATCGAATATACCAAGTAGTTTCACAATTTTTAACTGTAAATATTGAGTCTTAGTTCCAGAAGGATAGATACACTTTGTAATGGCACTGTGACTTCTGCTTTAAACTGAAACCAAACGCTTCTAGGGCGCAATTTTCACTACTTTCTCAATAACTAAAGAAATCTTCTGTAATGCCCACTATTCTCAACTTTATATCGGGTCGGTGTTCCTGTTACTCATTCCCATAACGCCCGGTCCAAGTAATGTAAAGGTGGACAAATATAATATGTACCTTGCGTAATATTTCAATAGTTGTTAGTCAGTCCCAGATTCATAGAACACAGGAATTTAAGCTGCTAATACTTTATATAAACTTTTTAAGTATATTTTTACACTGCAAAAACAACTTATGTCATGGGACAGGCTTTAAATAATTTGTGATATTAATCTTTCACATAACCTAACTTTATACCAGCTGTAAAAATTTTACGAGTATGAGAGAGAAAGAAGACGAGAGAGAAAAAAATTAGAGAGAAAGAACATGAGAGAGAGACATAATTGATCTCTTCCTTGTAAAATGGGTTTCTGTCATCATTCTCAACAGTAAATGGATACGGTATAGTTCATTGCGTTGTGATTGTTTGACTTCTGTTTTTTCTGTTCTAGAAACGAATATTTCTATGCATGTTTCTTCAACTGTTTCCTTCGTTTTAATTCCGATTCCGGTAAAAAATCCAATAAATCACTGACAGGAGCTGTCAAGCAATTCTTTGTTTAAAAATCAATTTTGATATTAAAATTATTTATTCCGATTGGTTGGAATTAAAACGAAAGAAATAGTTGAAGAAAAATGTATTGAAATAGCCGTTTTCAGAACAGAAGTCAAACAAACCTAATGCAGAACTAGTTGGCACTTGCCAGGCTCGTACTACTAACCAGGGGCGAACTGTTGGGGGGGGGGGGAGTGCCGACCCCCCAATGCTATGGAAAATTGAAGCAGTTGGGATATTTGGATGTCAGTTGGAAATTTTTTAAAATTACAGGGTGTCTGGATTTCGTTGTAATTGCGCGAAGTGTTGCTACTTTTTGATGAAACGCAAGATGGCATAAAAATATTTTTCACGGCCCCCTTCGTTTTTGACATAGAGGACGAAATTGATTTTTTCCGTTTTCGGACCCCCTCGCATTTCAGTTATCTTGTAACTTATAAAAAAAGTAAAAATTGATCCTATTAGCGTTTTTTCCGCAGAATTGAGTGGCGTGGATAGATTTTCATCAGATGTGACATTTTTCGAGATATTAACCAAACAAATGTTTTTTTTAATGGAACACCCTATATGTTCCTTAATCATTAAATTTCCCCTTTCGAGAGCGTTTCAAAAATATATAACACGTTATAGTTATTTTTTATTTTTACCCCCCTAAAATCGAACTATTTAATTTTAAACTTTAATTTTAAGTTTAACATGTGGTTTAACGTCAATTCAAGTATTTAGATTTAAAAAAGAACTTGTTAAATCCTGGATTTTAATTAATTTATTAAAAATTAATTATTTATTAAACTACAACACTACCTGTTATCTAAATATATAGAAAATCCTAACCAGAACTAAAACTGCTTAGTTTTTTATCATTTGAAAACTAAATTAGTTGTCTTGAATTATTAATAGCAAATAAAAGTCAAATTTAAAAACAAAACATACAAAACTTTAGGTACCGAAAAGAGTTAGTCCTTTTAATCCGTTCTTTTGAAAGTAATAAATAACATATTAAAGCCTCTATTATGTTAGGAAAATATATTCAAGCACACATTTTTTTTTAGAGAAAATCGGTTGGCCCAAGAAATATTTTTTATTGTCGCATAAAGGGTCCAACAGACATATTTTTTTTTTAAAAAGGTAAATAGAAATGAAACTACATAACACCAAAACATTTAAGTATTCCAAAAATCTTAAAACAGCTATGTTACAAAATCGGGAATAAAATTTTAATTTCAAATGGTCTAAATGGTAGATGGGCCATTTTTTCAATCCTTAGTCTAAAAAAATGTGAGATTTCTGCATATAGCTCCCTATAATTTTCTGAGAAGGAGAAATTCTGCAGATGCCCCCTTTTTATAACCTATAGTAGAATTTATAATAATATTCATGGCGAAGATAGCACTATTTAGGAGAAAATGATAGATGGCCCCTTCTTACAAAACATAGACGACATATCTTTACCATTAATAAATCAACAGAATAGCAGTACATTAGAAGAAACCAATACAATCGCAAAAAAAACACAGGAGTAAACAAAACCACGTGGCAGTATAGATATTAAACACAACGGAAATACCGGAGATAGCAGCATTTCGTCGGGTGAATTTGAATTGCGTGGAGATTATTGACACAAAATATCCATTTATTTATAATTTAAAAGGAGAAAGCGTTTTTCTTACTAGTAGAATAGTTTTTCCTCTTTTTAATAATGCCAAAAACCCATTTTGACCTATAAGTGGAGTTAGCAGGTTAACACTTTTCACCGACGAAATACCTTAGCATACCTTAGCAATACCTAAAGCATTCCAACATATACTTTTCGTTATTGGTAGAATTGTCATTTACTGCCATATTGTTATTTAAAATTGATAAATAACGGATTAAAGGTAAGTAATATAAGTAATATAAGTAACTTAATGACAACAACTGAGGAGCGTTCATAATATAAGTAACTTAATGACAACGACTGAGGAGCGTTCATTCAAAAAGGGACATGTCCACTTAAAATGATTTTGAGATAAACGTAAAAAACGTTTGACGTTGAGACCGTTAAAACTATAATTCTAAGCAGGATAAAACATGATGTGTTTTCTGATTAAAAATATATTTCCAAATAATTTTTTTGACTATAGTTTATTGTTTAAAAGAAAAATCGAAAAAAAGTTGGACATGTCCCCTTTTGCTTGAACTAACTCTTTATGTCTCATTTTTTCTGAACTTTAAATCCATTTTGTTGTTTGTCTTTAGGGTAAACAGTCAATGTTTACGTATTAAATGTTTATTAAAGAGAAGTACAACAAATAAGTAAGCTTAACAGTCGCACTGGGAACATAAACGTGTACTCGGAGAACACGGAAGGGGGGGGTTAGCGATTGACCCCAAACCTAGAACAGGGGGGTCAGTGTCTGACCCCGCATTTTTTCGTCAGTGCTTCGATGGTTTTTGCTTCAGCTAAATACTTGAAAAAAAAAACACTCAATGAACGTACTATATGTTTATTTTGTTTATTTAAATATTATTATGACATTTAAAAGAATGCTCTTATTTACGAAGAAAAACTTAAAAAATAAAGAAATAAGAAATATTTGAATAAACTTTATTTCATTTTGTTCATTGAACATTAGAAATAAAAGTCATAGCTGTGTACCAAAAAATATTTAAAAATATAAAAAATACAACAAAAATAATTCAGTGGGGTCACTCGCTGACCTCCCCGTTCCGAGTGCGACTGTTAATATAAATGTGTAGTTCATAATCACTTTCTAAGCAATCGCACATTTCTATGCTGTCATGTTCCAGCTTCTTCTGGTACATTATCTTTTAAAATTTTCGTGAAAAACTCGTTCTGTTTGAAGGTTAACACTAAGCTTGTTGATTTAAGTTAGGTTTTATTAACTCGACAGGAGTTAAATATCGACCCAGAAGTAAAACATCAAAGTTAGTAGTATTGGACATGTCTCGTTTTGTTCAAATATCTTACTTTCATATGGGAATTTCACAGGGACGTATAATATTTTAAAACGATTTAAAGAGGTGGGTCGATAGAGATGACAAAAATGAGCTGAAAATTGATATAAAACGTGTTTTGAAAAAATGTGGACGTGTCCCTTTTTGAATGAACGCTCCTTAACTGACTGCCCGTCTCGGCCAACTACGCAAAATTAAAGTTTAAAATTAAATAGTGTGTGAAGTGTTATGTACTCGTATTGTTGAAAGGCTCTCGAAAGGGGAAATTTAATGATCGAGAAACATACAGGGTGTTCCATTTAAAAAAGCACATGTTTGGTTAATATCTCGAAAAATATCATATCTTATGAAAATCTAACCACGCCCCTCGATTCTACGTAGAAAACTGTAATATGATCCATTTTTACTTTTTTATATAAGTTACAAGATAACTGAAATGCGAATGGGGTCCAAAAATGGAAAAAATCAATCTCGCCTTGTATGTCAAAAACTAAGGGGGCCAAGAAAAATATTTTTATGTCATCTTTCGTCTCATCAAAAAACCGCAACTCTCTATCTCTAATAGCAACCGAGATACCCTACAATTACAACGAAATCGGACACCCTGTACAGGGTGTCCAATTTTCGTTGTCATTGCGGGGTATCTCCGTTGTTAGTAAAGATAGAATGATGCGGTTTTCGCAAACCTGGGCCACTTTTTCGAGAAACGAAAGATGCCATAATCAGAATTATCCTAGCCCTCTTGGTTTTTGAGCTACAGGGTGAAATTGAAAATTAGCACTTTTAAGACATACCTCGTATCTCAGCTTCCTGATAACCTATCGAAAATGTAAAAACGCATTCTTATAGAACTTTTTACGTAGAATTCAGTGGCGTACTTTAATTTTTTTTTTGGGCTACTATTTTCGAGATTCGACCCAAACTTTGGTTTTTTTAAATGGAACACCCTGTATATTTTTATGCCATTAGATTGCATTAATTTTTGTCGTCAAAATGGTATAAATAGTTTATAATTATTATTTTTGCAAATGGTAAAAATTTAAAAAAATGATAAATTTGATGTGTTATTTTTATATAGTTGGCCGTGATTTGTGTTTTAAAATCCCTACAAATATTTTGTATGTTCTATTTCGATTATTTTAATAAAATACAAGAAAGGGGCGCAACAAACTTATTATAAAAATATTTTTTTTTATGTTCTATTTTGATGATTTTAAGTAAATACAATAAACAAACATAACAAACTTATTATTTTAACATAAGCAAAGAAAATTAAAAGAACTGCTCGAAATGGTTGCCATTTTCTCTCACACATTTTTCACACAATGTAGTAATTCTGCGCAGTGCATTTAATATTGGTGCGGGATGCGTTTGTATTTGTCTAAAAGCCTCTTGAGTGGCATTACAAAGATCTTCAACTGTGTTGTGTCGAGTTTTATAAATTAAATTCTGTAAATAGCCCCACAAAAAGAAGTCTAACACAGATAGGTCAGGAGACCTAGGAGGCCATCTAACAGGTCCGTGCGTGCCAATCCAACGTTCGACAAAATGTTCTTCTAAATAATGCCTAACAATTTGGGCATTATGTGCTGGAGCACCATCTTGCTGGAAATATATATATCGGCGATTCGCTAAAGGAACATCTTCTAATAGTTCTGGAATAATAGTTTCTAATATCTGAAGATATCGCTGTGCAGTGAGGCCACCATCAAAAATGTGATATTTGATTTTCGCTCCTAATATAAAACACGCGACACTAAACCCAAATCTTCCCTGTCGCTCACGTGGAAATATAAGATGTTGATTTTCATGTGACCAGTATCTAATATTTTGTCGGTTGAATACCCCGTCGCTACGTATATAACATTCATCTGACCAAATAACAGTCCTTGCAAAATGTAAATCCTGATTTATCCTTCCTAAATACCACTGACAAAAATTCATACGCTTTTCAGCATCTCCAAAATGTAAATGTTGGACAATTGTTGTTTTATAAGGCTTATATTTATGTTTTCTTAATATCGTTTGAACGCGGGACTTTACTACGCCCACTTCCGTCTCAATTGTTCTACAAGAAATTGCAGGCGTTACACTTACAAGCCCCAAGACATTAGTTTCATCCACATCGCGATTCTCTTTATTGTAGATTTTTGATCTCGGCTTTTTAAAACAACCAAAATTGATCAAATTTGATTTTAGTCTATAAAATATCCTTTTATTTGGATGCCTTCTGTCAGGATACCTAGTAGGAAGTGATCAAAGTAAATTAGAGCTAATACTGTAGATATAATTAAATTTTAAAAAAATACCTGTTCCTATAAAGTTCGTCTGCTGCATTTACATTTTCATGGCACTCTATGAAACAAGTCAGCATATTATAATACTCAAAATTTTCAAATACTTCATTTACATTCATTCTTAATGTTTAGAACTAAAAATAATACTTTCAGTCTGACAGAAATGTTGACAACTATAAATATTACCATTTCAAACACAAATCACGGCCAACTATATAAAAATAACACATCAAATTTATCATTTTTTTAAATTTTTACCATTTGCAAAAATAATAATTATAAACTATTTATACCATTTTGACGACAAAAATTAATGCAATCTAATGGCATAAAAATATACAGGGTGTTCCATTTAAAAAAACCAAAGTTTGGGTCGAATCTCGAAAATAGTAGCCCAAAAAAAAAATTAAAGTACGCCACTGAATTCTACGTAAAAAGTTCTATAAGAATGCGTTTTTACATTTTCGATAGGTTATCAGGAAGCTGAGATACGAGGTATGTCTTAAAAGTGCTAATTTTCAATTTCACCCTGTAGCTCAAAAACCAAGAGGGCTAGGATAATTCTGATTATGGCATCTTTCGTTTCTCGAAAAAGTGGCCCAGGTTTGCGAAAACCGCATCATTCTATCTTTACTAACAACGGAGATACCCCGCAATGACAACGAAAATTGGACACCCGGTACAATTCTCAGGTGGACCTAAACTTAAGTTGTAAAAAATAACGTCTTTACTAATATTAAAATTAATAACAAGATATTATTATTTTTCTTTTAAATTACCTCTCTGGCATACTATATTATATTACAGAATATTTCATTATTTCAAGATCAGTTGGGAGATGTTTGAAAAATGAGTTAGGAAATTTTGATTGACCCATTGTAAGTATTTGTAGAAATTATTGAGTGTCATAAAAGTGTCCGATATTTAAGTCGGTAAATTTATTATGGTCTAATGGGAGAGAGTAATAAAACCTAATTTAATATGCTGAATCGTTACCGGATGTCACATAAATTTTTAGAATTTGAAAAGGCTATAGACATTTAAGACTTTTATTAGGTTTACCTAAGTCAAGAGAATCGGAAAGAATGTTTTTTTATATATTTTTTGTAAATCCGAAAATAGGAATTTGTATTTTTCCCATAGGCCTACCATATATTTCAACTTAGATTTTTCCATTCTTAGAAAAATGCCTATCAAAATAAACTTTAACAAAATAATAATAGAATTTTTATTTATCCCTATGTGAACCCTTAAAATTGAAGGTCGTGACTGACAGACATAACAATGTCCAGGCTAAACCACTAGCCCTAGCAACACCAAATTTGGAATATGCATTCCGCATGATGTATATTGTAGATGATAGGTTTGTTTCTGCAGCAGTAGAGTGTTTGTGCCGGTTGTCCATCAATCCAAATCCAAATCCAATCCCCCACTCTTCACCCCACCAAATCCCCCCACTCTTCACCCCACCAAATCCCCCCACTCTTCACCCCACCAGATCCCCCTCTCCTCTCCCCACTCCTCTCCCCTCCCCTCTCCCCTCCCCTCTCCTCTCCACACTCCTCTCCCCACTCCACTCAGGAGCCCCCCTCTCCTCTCCCCACTCCTCTCCCCTCTCCTCTCCCCTCTCCTCTCCTCTCCCCTCTCCTCTCCCCTCTCCTCTCCCCACTCCTCTCCCCACTCCTCTCAGGAGCTTCCAAATGAGCTTTCAAAACTATTCCTCCTACCAGCTTTTCCCCACACCACTTTTATTGCTATAAATTCTCAATATTTACAGTATTTAACACAATTCAGATCATGTCTGTAGCAGTCCCTATTGATCTCTCCTGGGACGCAGAACATTACGAAAGCTATAATCCACAAGACTACATAGAAAACAATTTAATAATAATAAATCCACCTCCCAACCTATCTAAGAGTGCTAAAAAAAAGTTTCGAACTGAACAGATAAAGAAAGTTCAAGAATTGGAAACAGAAAAGGAAAAGACTGAAAAGAAAGAAAAACTATGTCTTGCCCAACAGCAAATGTAATGTTTAGTCATGTAAGCGGAAAGAAAACCTTGCAGGATTTTACTACAGATGAACTAGAAATGTTACCTTTGGAATATCTAATTAATTATGCAGATCCTTTGGAACTCTTGGATGTATGGGGGAAATTACCAATGTCTTATAAATCAAGTTTTGATCTTCAAATTAAATTACCATGTTTTATACATTACAATCGTCCTGACTGGAGCACACAATTCGATGGTCCTCCTGTATCTCAGAAATCATGTTTCATGTGCAATAGAAACATAAAGTAGAATAATGTAGATAAACTCACTGTTATTTTTTCAAAAATAAACCTGTATTTTAATAAATGAATTTTTCATAAATGTCAAACAAATAATTAGAAGTATTATTCATTAATCCACCTATCACCAATCACCCTACCAAATCCCCCCACTCTTCACCCCACCACTTCCTCCTCTCCATACCCCACCGCTACTTCCAATCCATATTTAAAGCTATAACAAACCATTTTTGCGGTTAGTTATGTATCCTAAGTGGTTCAGTATTACTACATATAACTTTAGTGTTTTATCAAGGTGTCGTTGTTTAGTTTGCAAAAACCTAATTGTTAAGAGTAATAGTGCTTGTATACAGTATTGTACAAATTGTTGTGAGCTGAGACCAGTGAAAATATCTGAAGAAATGTCTGACTTTTATAAAAGAAGAAAATGCTAAAACCTCAACAGAAAATAAAAGTGTTGGAACTCCAATATCATCTTATTAAAGTAAAATAGACTTTTTCAGAAAAATTATGGTAGTGAAATACTAACATTGTATGATGAAGCTATTATTTTATGTGATAATCTACTAAAGGAATCTATAACAGTTAAACATTTTAATGATCATTTGATGATAATAAATTTGGGATTAGATTCACATAAATCCTATAATGTAATGAGAAGAATGATTGCTGAAGAATAAAATCCATTACAACGTTAAATTCATACAGTTCGTCTTCTCAGTTCATTTGTGATTTTAGAGAAGCACTATGAAGAAGGTTACATTTAACGAAAATATGAATAAAATCCATGTATTGTTTGCATGGAAGTTTGCTTACAAAGCAGCACGTGAGAGTGATTATGAGCAGTATGTATTGGATCGCTACCGCTTTCAAAATAGACTTCAATATGCTGAGAACCTCCTAAAGGATGTTTTGGATGAAAATTATAGGAAGAAAATATACAATGAACGTTTTAAATAATTTTTGTTTTATTACAACCAATTCTAGCTCATATCCTCCCACCTCGACCATGTGGTCTTGACTTGCAATAC
The DNA here is from genome assembly GCA_963971165.1 of Philopedon plagiatum. Lineage (NCBI taxonomy): Eukaryota > Metazoa > Arthropoda > Insecta > Coleoptera > Curculionidae > Philopedon > Philopedon plagiatum. The sequence continues at coordinate 65,720,815 of OZ020193.1, forward strand.
TGAGTGGGGAAATATCTATAAATTTATACGCACACGGTTTCTAAAACATTATTTGCTAGAAATAATACATAAATATGATTCAAAAACGAAAGCTGGTTGGTTGCAGAAAATCGGTGAAAAAGCTTAAACAAGAAGACAGAAGCAGATGCTCTGTTTGTTTATATTCCATGAGAAGAGAAGAAATTTGCACACCCAATTCGTGCACACACAAATTTTGTATAAAGTGTTTAACAGAGTGGACGAAAACAAACGCACATTGTCCTCTTTGCAGAAGATTCTATTTCTCAATTGTTTTAAAAGAGACTAAGCAAAAGATTCTTGTGAAGAAAAATGACAGTGCTGATCAAGCTCTAGTGATATTGTTGTATATAAGTGACATGAATTTAATATAGATATATCAGAAGTAAATAAAACCATGTTGTTAAATATAAAGTTTCTTTATTTTATTTTATTATATTACATCTTTTTTTAATATCCAAGAATTGTGTGATTTATCCATTCCCAAACATTTAACATAAACTTTATCTCCCTTTCTGCTTAGCACCTTTTCCACGAGATACACGTTTGAATGTTTGACTTTCTGCAACTCCGGTTCATAAAAACTACCTAAAATTATTTCATTTTTGTCATCTGTCAGCAAATATGTTCTTGGGTTGGTTAATTTAATTTCTTTAATTTGAAAAATTTCATTTGACCATTTTGGTGTATAGCCCTTTTGAAAAGCCTCCCTGTATTTACTAACCCTAACATAATCCCCTTGTTTAAATTTTGATTTTCTCGGGTCAATTGTTTTTATATTATTATAAGTTGATTTTAGAACATCTTTTTCATTTTCTTCATTTATATCTATAGGTTTTAATCCTGTTGTTCTATGTTTAGTTGTATTATACTTAAAAACAATATTATTTAGGATATCCAACCATTTATAATTGCCTCTCAAGCTAAACTGTTTCCACATGAGAGTTTTTAATGTTCTGTTGACCCTTTCAACAATCCCCGCTTTGATAGTGGAATATGTACTGTAGTGATTAATGTTATATTTTTCCATTAATTTATTAAAGTTTTTGTTGAAAAATTCTCTTCCTTGATCTGTATGTATGTTAGTTGGAGTAGTTTTCGAAAGCTTTAAAATTTTTTCCATAGCTAAAGTTACTTCCTCAGCAGTTTTTCTTTTAACAGGTTGAACCCAAACATATTTGGAAAATGTGTTTATAACAACTAAAATATATTTATATCCTTTATTTAGTTTTGCATAAGGTATCATTTCCACCAAATCAGCTTGCCATAAATCGTTTAAATTTTTAATAATAACCCGTCGTCGTCTAAAATTTTTTCTAGCAGGTTTATGTAACTCGTTGACTAGATCTTCCTTGATGTTAGGTTGTGCAGACATGATAATTAAATGTTTAGTTTGTTACTTCTACAGGACATTTTATTAACAATTCACCATAAAAATCTTCTAAATGACTACCTTCAGGACGATGAAAAGAAAGAACATCCCCTTTCTTTAACCGAATACCTACAGGGTCGGTGATCTTTTTTCCGTTAATTTTTAAGAAAACATATTTTTTCGGGTATTCTCCAGAAATTATAGTAGCAGATTCCATAGGAAAAACATATGTAATTCGTTTGTCTTGTAATAAATGGTAAACTCTATCGGATAGAGAGTAAATTCCCATGAAGGGTAACACCAAATTATACCAAAGTTTAACTGCACTAAGGTCAACAACTTTTATAATGTTATGTTCTTCAGATGAAAATTTATTATCCTTGCCAAAGATGTGGGAACCAAACTTGTCAATAGACATGGTTGTTGCCAGCGGTAGAATAAGGAATAAACATGTGAGAATTAGTATTTATTTAATTATTTTTGCTTCTCTTAGTTCTTCTAAAATCGATATTATTTCATTTTGATGACCAGTATGTCCTGCCATTTGCGATGACATCAACAATTTCAATCTATCTATGATTTCGTTTGGATCGTCATAATAAACGTAATCTAATTTCTTTTTTGATAAATTTAACATAGCTCCCCCCTTTCCACTTTTTGTAGACAGATTTCTTGTAGAACGCGGTCTTTGTGGAGGTAACAAACGTGAAGTGCTTGGTAGAACTGCACGATAACCTGTCTCTGTTGTGCTTTCACGTTTTAATATACCTTTTTGTAATAAGTAAGGTTTAACTATTGTCAAGTATTTAATGTCGGTCGAACCTTGAATTTGACTATTAGGATCAAAATTTCGTCTATATGCATTTGTCCTATTCAAAACATCCATATAATTTTTCATATCATTTGATGTATAACCAACAGGTTCTTTTTTAAAAAGAAGCTCATACAATCCAGGTGTTCCCTCATACCTAACTCCTTCAACTTTAAAATCTTTTCCTATGAAATCCACCACAGAATTAGCAATCTTATATTTATCTGCATCAACATCATGGCTAAACCCATATTTGTTATCAAATTTGCCTTCCGTGTCTTTTATTAGCCCATCCACGAAAGGTCTTAGAAGTGAATGATATGCTTCCAAATATTCTTCATAAGCAGGTGTTCTTGTTAATTCTAAAACATCTTGTCGCAACTCACTTATAGTTGGTTCAATTGTTGTTTCAGGGCTTGATTCTCCTGTACGAGACTGTTGCGAATCTTCAAAAAATACTTCTTCATCTCCTAAAAGTGAGGGCATGTGTGTTGAAAGATATTTACTATATGCATTTGATTTCCTTTGATTAACCTCTGGCGTAGGAAATTGAAATTTTGGAGTCGAAACTAATTGTGGTGAATATACTTCTTTTTTAATGAACGGTTCTGTTTTAATTGTCTGAATTAACTCATGCAAAGGTTGAGTTATTGGTTTAAATTCTTTTTCCATACGAATTTCTTTATCAGATAAATCTGATTTTAAAGCTTTATACTTTTGTCTAACGGCTTGTCTAGTTTTTACCAACTCTTTCGCTGTTTTTTCGTCCATCTTTACAAAAGGTAGGTTGTATACTAGAAAATTATCGTTGTGTCAGAGAGTTATATAGTGGAAATAAAATTATCAAATCCTTTTCTATAGCGACCATCATTAAATTGGCAGTCTTTGTCAATAACGACAAAGTCATATTTATGTTTCCAACACATTGAACACAAGTTTTTAAACTCCTGAAAGCTCATGTCACCATTTACATGATCATCATATATATGTTTCAAGCTTGTAGCATCCTGTTGAAAAATTACCAAGAGGTTGGCATTATCACGTATAAGTTGTTTAGGGATTGATGAATATGTTTGACACAAATAAAAACAATCTGTATTTTTATGACGTCCGAAACAAAAATAATCCCTCATAAGACTTTGATCAGTGCATACTATATCATCAAATACAATCAATGAATTTGGTTTTATTTCAGTGGGTGAAACAATATCCTCAGCGTTCGATGATTCAAAATAACCAATAAACTTTAGTGGAGCAAAAAGCCTTTTTAGATATTCATATTTTGATTGATATAAGGATTTTGAGTACACATATATGTTTTCAAATCTTAATCCATTAGGGTGTGTTATAAGAGAAATCATAACATTTGTCTTCCCACAACCCGATGGTCCTACTATTAAACATCTTTTACAGTTTCCACCAAATAATTGTATATGTTTTCGATAATTATCATGACATAAATCAAAATTTTTTATCGGTAAAGAAAAATCTTGTTTTTTGATCTTCATTGTTTGAACATCACTATTTAAGTAAGGTTATTTGCGTTTTTAAATCATTTATATATAATGATTAGACATAATAATAATGTCATTCACTGCGTGGAAGGACAGAGAACAGGTAGTGGTTTATTAAATACTCTTATTAATAAATTACCAGTAGAGCTCCATATTCCTTCTTATAACTTTTGTGGGCCTGGTACAAAGTTAAATAAAAGGCTCGCCCGAGGTGATAAGGGAATTAATTTATTAGACGAAGCTTGCAAAGAGCACGATATAGCATATTCGGTATATTCCGATTTAAAAAACAGAAACGAGGCAGATAAAGTATTAGCTAAAAAGGCATTTAATAGATTTAAAGCTTCAGATTCAAATCTAGCCGAAAAACTGTCATCCTTGGCTGTGGCCGGAATCATGAAAGCAAAAACAAAACTCGGTATGGGAATAAGAAAAAGAAGTCATAAACGCAAGAAAGGAGGTCAAATATCCTTTAACCAAGGTGTAAGAAAAGCACGTGAAGAGCTGGTTGGAAAAAAGTTTGCTAATATAAGAAATGCTGCCAGCACAGCTTTATCATCCATTAAAAAATTAAAAATAAAAGAACCTAAACAAAGAATTATTCCAATTCCAAAAACTGGTGGAATTTTACCTTTAATACCTATTTTTGCTGGTTTATCTGCTCTAGGAGCCCTAAGCGGAGGCGCTGCTGGCATTGCGCAAGCAGTAAATTCTGCCAAAAATGCACAGAAGAGGTTAGAAGAACAAACAAGACACAACAAAGAAATGGAAAAAATATCGATAGGGAAAGGGCTTTATTTAAAACCTTATAAGCAAGGGTGTGGTCTATATCTTAAACCATATTCAAAAAACTGTTAAATTTGCTACCTCGCCGACCTTTGACAAATATAGATTTATTAAAGTATGCAAAAATATTAAAGTTGCAACATTTTAGAGGTGTCTTTATGAGAAACAAGTTACCCAAAAAAATAAAAAAATATGAAACCGGTATTATAAATTTAGATAATGATATGGGGCAAGGCACTCACTGGACAGCGTATGTTAAAAATAATAATAACATAATTTACTTTAATAGTTTTGGAAATTTACGACCACCAAATGAAGTTATAACTTATTTCTATAGCGATGGTAGCAACAACAATATTAAATATAACTATGAGAAATATCAATCTTTTAATACCTCAACTTGTGGACAGTTATCATTACAGTTTATTTATAATAATACGTAACTGTGTTTCCATTTTATTCTTATTTCGACCATCATGTCGTTTACTATAGCTCTTTCCACAAATTCAGCTATACTTCAAGCAGATTTCCATCCACCTATTTACTTAGATCCTAACACTTCCTACGTTGTCGGACTTACCAACTTTGAAACTTTTAATGCAATACCAAATATTGATAAAAGTAATAATAAAGTATATTTTGGAAAAAATAATGAATTTTTAACAATTCCTACGGGAAGTTATGAAATGGACGATGTTAATAAATATTTACAGACTGAATTCCAAAAAAGAAATATTTCATTTCACCTCTATGCAAATAACAACACATTAAAATCAACAATAAAGTCTACTACAGATATTATTTTTAAAGATGGAACAATAGGAAAACTTTTGGGTTTTAATAATGGGATAATATCTGGTGATGGAGTTCCAAGAACATCGCAAAATCCAGCAGAGATTATAAAAGTTAATTCTTTATGCATAGACTGCAGTATCGCAGAAGGTTCCTATCTGAACGGAAAGCCAGTACACATTATTCATCAGTTTTTCCCTAATGTTAGCCCTGGATTTAAAATAATAGAAAGTCCCCAAAATATTATTTATTTTCCTGTTACAGTAAAAGTAATAGATAAAATAACAATAAAGGTAATAGACCAAGATTTAAATATTGTTGATTTTCGAAACGAAACTGTAACAATAAGGTTGCATATAAAAGAAGTATAATGGTTATCCTTTATAATAGAAAAACCTTCAATTTACCCACAAAAATTAATGAAAACTATAAGAAGACTAAACACCGTAAACCAAAGATTAGTAGAAAGAGAAACACACAAGGGATAACACCTGAAAATAAAAGCTTTTTGAAATCTCTAGGTTTAAAGGTTTTAGTATAATGGATATCCTTAACGTAGCAGAAGGTCTTTTCATAGATAATTCAATTGTGCATTCCGAAGTTCATGGTTATGAACCATACCTACCTACAAGATTGGGAAATAATGATGAAATTATAATACCTGTTCATGAAGTAGACAAGTATACGCTTCCTTCCGAAAGCTTTCTTTACATAGAGGGTAAACTAACAAAAGATAATAATACTATCTCAAATACATTAAAATTGATAAACAATGGGATTGCATTCCTTTTTAAAGAAATGCGTTATCAACTAAACGGTGTTACAATAGATTCAGTTAGAGATGTTGGGTTAACTTCGACAATAAAGGGATACATGTCGTATAATAAAAATGAATGTAATAGACTTAAAAACGCAGGTTGGTTTCCTATGGAATCTTCACAAGTTGTTGACGCAACAACAGGATTATTTAATGTTTGCATTCCGCTTAAATTCTTAATGGGGTTTTTTGAAGACTACAAAAAAATTATTTTAAATGCCAAACAAGAACTTATTTTAGTACGAGATAATTCGGACAAAAATGCAACAATTAATACTGCAGATGAAAATCCAAAAATTGAGCTTACTAAGCTAACTTGGAATATACCTCACATTTCAGTAGCTATTCCTCAAGAATTAGCATTATCTAAAATAATTAATAAGAATACTGATATAATAATTGCTTTCCGGAGTTGGGAACTGATTGAATACCCAGAATTATTAAAAACTAATCGTCATAACTGGCCTGTCAAAACATCTACGAAAGTTAATACCCCACATCATGTAGCAATTGCTTTTCAAAAAGACTTAAGGGATAAATCAACAACTGATATGTCTCTATTTTCCAACGTTAAATTACGAAACATCAAAGTATTTTTAAACTCTGAGAGATATCCCTACAACGATCTATTTCTAGACTTTGCTAAAAATAAATTTGCATCATTATATGAAATGTTCTCACAATTTCAAAAATCTTACTATGGAATAACACCTGAACCCATTTTTTCTCCAAAGGAATTTAATACTTATGCTCCTATCGTATATATCGATTGTTCACATCAGAAAGAAACAATTGAATCCGGACCTATTGTTATGAGAGTTGAGTTTGAATTACATGATGATCTTAAAGACAAAATATCTGCCTATTGTCTTATTATGCATGACAAAGTATTTAGTTACAATCCATTAACCAAAAATGTTAGACAACTTTAAAGCGCATCTCTAACTATATAAAATCAATGCTCTACTATTCTTTCCTACCATTATGGGTGAAGATCTAGAACTTCGAGTATCCTACTTTTTAAAAGAACTGAAAAAATTAAAACAACAACTACAAGAATATTCTGACAAGAAATCTATGATTAAACAATTCTCATTTTTGAAATTATGAGGTTATTAATTGTCGATGTGCAAGGATTTAACATAGAAAATAAGAAGTTTATTCCCAAAGAGTTGGCTGCCTATGATGGACACAAAATATGCCACTATATCTTTAAATCACCATTTGATATAAAATACCTACCACCTGACTTACATAAACAAGCTGTATGGTTAATGAAAAATCATCACTGTATTCCTTGGAATGAAGGAGAATCTAACAGAAAAGGCTGATCAAGTTTATGTGAAAGGGAGAGAGAAATCCGAATGCATCCGAAAATATTCATTAAAACCAGTCATAGAACTTGATGAAAATCCAAAATTACAAGAAGGAGAAGCTCATTGTTTTTATCATTCTAAATCACCATGTATAAGTGCACTTACTAATGTATACAATTTATATAATAATTATTTAATGATTGAATAAAACACATAAATGAAATAAAGTTTTTTATTTGTTATAAATTAGGTTTAAAATACTTCTTGAATAATTTCAGGTGACAAAAACTTCTTTACTTCATCCAAATGCTCCTCAAATCCCATTTGTTTCATCGTGTACAGAAAAGACTTTAAATCAGAAGTATGTAAATATATGTTACAGGCTTCGGCAGCTTTTTCATACTTTCTACCCATTTCTATACATTCTTCATACGTATAAAATCTTTCAAATCCATACTCGGCTTCATAGGCAGCATCAAATTCTAAATTACTGAAGTGTTGTGATAGATTCTCTATAGCACTTGTTAGGTTATATGCTACTGGTTGAGATGTATATGCTAACCACATCTTGTTGGAGAATGTTCAGACTTAAAGTAAGTTCAGAGCTTTAAATATTAATTTAGGAGGTGGGGGGAATAAAAAGAAAAATATATTTATAAGTTTTTATTTTCAATACAACTTTTTACAAATTCATTACATGTAAATGTTTCTACATCCTCCACAACACAATCTGAGTAAAAGTTTAATAATTCTAAAACACAGCAAACATTTAAACTATTTTCCATAGGTGAAATAACATCATATACATTTTTTAACAAATCACCATTTTTCATAGAGATTCCACTAACTAAAATATTGTAATATTTGGAAAATTCCTGGTTTTTTCAGATATCAAAACGATATTTGATTAAATTTGACATGTTCACTAATTCATTTATGGTATCACCAGCTAAGAAAACTTCATTACCACCATCTTGTGTAATCTTAATTATTCTTGCATCACCAATAAACACAAAGTGAATCTCATAACCATTCCCCTTCATGGGTTGCCACCCGGTGTTGTTGGAATAAATGAAACTTAACATAATTCCTTGATTATTTAGTAAGGAAATCCATTGATCTTCATTAAAAATCACATTTTGATTATATTTGTATCCAGAGAGTTTAACAACAGGAATATATTTTCTCTCTAAGGAAAATCCAATGCTGACCCATTTGGATTTGGATTTGTTAATGTAGTAAATTGTTTCATTGATGAGAGCTGCATTGCGCTTCTTACTAAACTCTTGTTGGTTATAGTTTGTTGGTTGATACATTTTCAGATGCTTGCTTGAAATACTGTGAGTAGAACTGTGGGTGAGCGTTTAAATAAGCAAGCGTGGTAGTGGGGAAAGCAAGAGTGGTGGGGATAGTAAGAGTGGTGGGGGGATTTAAACACTAATCTTATAGATTTAAACATCATTTAGCGACTAACCATGAATGAGTGTAAGACAGAACTTTTTATCGACATTCAAGGATTCAATTGTTCTTTTGGATACATTCCAAAAGAATTAGCGATTTATGATGGGATTCGTTGCTCAAATTTTCTGTTTAAATCACCATTTCAAAAAAATATGTTATCTACCCCTGATATCAAACTGGTTAAATGGGCCGAAGAGTATCATGGACTAAAATGGGAATTTGGAAATATAGAACTTAATGAAATTGATGATATTTTAAAGCATGTGTTAGAAGTTTACCAATCGCCCAAAATTTACGTGAAAGGGAATGAGAAAATAAACTACTTAAAAAAGTTTTTGAATGAAGATTTCATATACGCTATTCCCATTGGTCAAGAACCAAAATTAAGTAGATTTAAGAAAATTCCAGAATGTTATTTTCACAAAAATGTGAATCCATGGCATTGTGCATTAGCAAACGTAAAATTGTTATATAATTATAGACATTGTTATGAATAAAAACCTTTATTATAAATATGTTTTTTTTTACTATTGAATTTTATTTATAGTACAAATATACTTTGAATAATATATATCCTATTGAACATATAAACACTACTAACAATATACTTAATAATACTACACACATATTTGAACTACATTCTTCTATACAAGATTTTCTATACAACTGATTCCATTCCTGTGTCACTATTGAAGTTTTATTGACATAATATAATCTTAACTTATACTGTACAACGGTAGAATCATTTATAATATTATCATCTATTTTGTGGGTAAATAAACCATTATTTATATTCATTCTTTTCCATGTTGAAGGCCAACTATCATTATTTACATTATTAACAGATAGACAAATAAATGCTTCTCGAACATTAGGATCAACTTGTGTGAACAAAGTATTGTTAACGAATGCTGATAGAAATAGAACTCCTACTGGTAGCAGAGCCATTTTCAAAATAAAATATTTTCCCAGGGATCTTATGTTTTATATTCGTCATGAACTAAATTTTTTAGAATGTCAATTACATTATTAACGTGGTCATCATTAGTCTTGGATTTCTCTTCCAAAATACTTATATGTTTGTGTCCCCAAGCTAAAGTTCTAAAAGAATCTGGAATTATATAGCGTTTATCATCTTTTGGACATAAAGCAACTTTATTTTTTAATTGTGTGAACATTTCATGTAAAATTGAATGAAAAATATTCATTTTTCTAAATTTGATCTCAGAATTTTCAACTACATCTTTATAATCTTGTTTAGTAATGGAATTTTCTATAACATATTTTTTAACTCCCTTTGCCTTTTTTTCAGATTTCTCTTCTAAATTTACACAGTAAGCTTTAGCTCCCGTCCCATAAAAACTTGAAATTGGTTTGCCCGCAAATTCATCTTTCATTCGCCCTAATACTGATTTATTCTTAGTAATATTATGAATATTGTTTTCATTGAAATTAGAAGTGTCAAATTTGTCTAAATTGTCTTGCATATCTTTATAAAAATTTTCAGTCTCTACTTGCAAGATCAAACTATCTGTATCCGTGTATAACAAAATTGCTTCGTCTCCATACATGCTTTTAATATAATCATAATAAAAATCATATAAAACGGTTTTTGATAATTCCAAGACTGTGAAACCAATATAAACAGGTTTATTGTAAGTCACTTTTACTCTTTCCATTTGTATCGCAACCAAATTTTCATTAAAGACTAATCGATTTTTAAAATTTGGTTTAGCAATCAATGTCTGCGCTCCTTGTTTTTTACCAATATTCTCCCAGTGTGTGATTAATCTAATGTCAACTCGCTTATCAATGTTTTCTAAAGATTTACCATAAATGGCATTATTAAATAATTTATAAGTATCCTTTTCCAACTTATTTTTAGATTTGTTCCTCATTTCGGTATTTAAATCGATGTACTGTTTAAGAAATGCAACCTGTTTAAATTTAATAACTCTATGAATTTTAGTTAATTTTAATCCATTTTGAAGCACCTGTTTCAGATTTCGGTAATGAATAACATATGTTTCTTTATGGTTTAAATTACATATTAATTTCTTTTGTTTTGAACCTGGTGCACAAATATTTTCAGCCAAAAAAGGTAATTCGTTGTGCTCTTGATGTAAACCTTGAGGATACTTTAAATCTACTTCCAAAACGAACCCGAATTCAGCATCGTCAGGAAGAGACATCACATCAAGGCCTTCAATTTCTTCATCGTTCAACCAAGAAAAATCACTTACGGGGAGACATTGACTCATACTATGTCCATACAAGTTAGTGGCATCCAAATACATTATAAATGAATTTGGTTTGCTTGGATCATAATTTTCCAAGAATGGATTATTAGCTTCTGCTTTTCGAACGCTGCAATGACAGACACCACCTCTTATATTATTTTTAAAAAAATGTATCATATCTATATCCGTTAATAATTCTAATTTAACATCAGTCATTTTTAACATTGAATCCCATCTTAAACCAGGTAATGTATAATACTGTGCGGGATCTAGCTTAAAATTATTTAAAGATACATTTCGAAACGCTTCAAAAAAATCTGTTAATATGAGAACATCTGACAATAAATAAATTTTGGTATAATCCATAAGATTTTGACAATTAAATAAATTCCAAATATTAAAAGCTCTATTGTAATCCGATGGACACATAGGTTCATCTTTAAGTTTATCATAAAAATGTTCAATAGCTGGGAGTTCATTTTCATGTAATTTTTCGAAAGAATCAACGTAAGAATAAGGATAAACACCTTTTTTACGAATTTCATTGAACTGGTTAGGATCTTCAAAATATTTTTTAATCTCAATGCACTCATTTGATTCCAAGCTTTCACCAAGCTTTTCCAAAGAGGAACCAACGAAACGGAATGAATCCAAAAATCTCATTTTTATAAAAATACTTTTTTCGCTATTATCCTTGCCTTTTACTTTGTCAACCAATATGGATTTTGAAAATGAAATATATTTTTCCTTAGTTTGTGCAAGTACATCAATATTATCTTCTTCACAGCACAATTGTTTAACAAATAAATGACTATCATAACCAGTTAAATTATGAAAAAAGATGGGTATAAAATTTGGAATTTGAAAGTTTAAGTTGCAGATACTGTGAGCTGCATTTCGAAATTTACCAGTTAAATGATCATGATCCCTGACTTTTTCATTGTCTTCAATTGCTTTATTACAAATATGACAAATTTTGCTATTTTTATAAGATAGTTCTTCCTCATCTGTTAAAGGAAGCATTTTCACTACAGGTTTAAGATGGTCATTATAAATTCTATGTGCATGACCTTCAATTCGTTTACAAAATTCATCAGCTGCATCCAAACCAAAATAGAAATCTAGTATCGACAAAGAATCATCATATGAGCACTTAATAAAATAGCAAAAAGCGTACGGTTCGTGTTTAAATGTATTTAAAGTATAAGAATTCTGTTCGTTTCCCGGTTCTTGATGCTGTAAAGGTTTTAAAAAGCATTGAAAGTCTGCATATATGACAAACGGAACTTTTAGTTGTTTTTGAAAATTTTCAAACTGTAGAATATTTTCTGGTATATTTTGACCGTACTTATTTATTTTAATGTCATTGGTAGGAACTTTTGTAAACAAATGATTACAATCATGTGATTGGTGTAATTTTAATTTTTCCATTGATGTAAAATAAATTAAACATCCATCACAAAAATATTTTTTATGGTCTCTTTTATTAATCTGAGATGACACTAATCTTGACATGTTCTTAATCCAACAATAATGGTTGTTTTCACCTTCACTTATTAACAACAAATTTATGTGTACTGGAAGTTTTTTACTAGTGTAATGAAGAGGACCTACTACTTCATACTTGAATTTACTATCTTCATAAACACTCTCTAAACCATAAACATTTATAGATATTTGATTAAGCGTTTCAAACTTCTGTATATCCTTTAATTTCACAGGAAAATCTATTCCTTCAAAACTTAAATACTCAAAAAAATTGGGGTATGAACTTGTTCTATCAAAATTAATATTAGCAGGAAACAGTGCACTTATCACACTCCATGCAAAACAATATGAATCATTATTTTTGATATTAATAACAGCTTTTTTATTTGAAATTTGTTTTGGTAATGGTATATACGATGAAGCTCTAATTGGATTATACTTGTTTATATTAAGCTCCAAATGTAATATTTTTTCCAATGCCCAACCTGATCCATTTTCCGCAAATATAGACACCTTTTCTTTAATTTCAGACAAAAACTGTTTATAAATATCACTTAAACTTGTTGTCGAAGTTATGACCTTATTTTTTGTGTTAAATGATTTAATTTCGATTCTCTCTTTTGTTTGTAAAATATATTGTCCAAATAGTTCTACATTAATCTTAACACTTCTATGCTTAACTAATTGTTCGGAAAGTAAACTTACAAATTTTTGTTGTACTTCATCAAAAAATTCTTCAATGTCCACATACTTTTTCGATGGCAGCAACATGTAAGACACAATCCTGTTTTTAAAAGCAGAAGTTAAAATTTTCACATCATCGTCACTTTTAAGTGCACTTTTATGTAGGTTTGACCGTAAATGGGCAGAAAGTTTATTTTTCACGTACCAAGTAACACAATCTTTACATCGCGATAAAGTAAGTTTAGGTATTGGAGGTCTGTCTTCTTTAATATCTTCTATTTTAGCTTTTTTCATGGATACATCACATACCTGGGTATTAGCCTTCCTTTTTTCTCGCGAACAAGATGGTCTAATGGCACACGATTCTCTTTTATGTCTATACACGTTCGATTGATGAGTAAAACTCTTGTTGCATTCACTGCACTGATACATCTTGAGAACTGAACAAAAAGTAGAAAAGGTTGATATTTATTCAACAGTTCTTGGGATATTTTAACTGCTCTCACAACACTTTGCACAATACTGTTTTTGCAAACTAAACAATTAATATAAGTCAACTAACCGCTGAGGATATATAGGTAACAAGGAGAAGACACAACTGTATTATATCCAGCTGAAGATGCGACTGCGAACACTTAAGAATGAGAAGCGAAGAGAGAATATAAAGAGAATCCGTCTGGGCGGAGCATACGCATACCCATGCGCATCTCTATTGCGCAGTTGTAAAAAAACGAAAAATATTAAAAACTTTTTTTTTTTTTTTTGTCTGGGAATTTTTTTTTGTTTTTCTTTTTTGTTTTTTTTTCGTCTGGGAGTTTTTTTTTTTGTTTTTTTTTTCGTCTGGGAGTTTTTTTTGTTTTTTTTTTCGTCTGGGAGTTTTTTTTTTGTCTGGGAGTTTTTTTTGTTTTTTTTTTTTCGTCTGGGAGTTTTTTTTTTGTTTTTTTTTCGTCTGTTTTTTTTTTTCGTCTGGAAGGCGGGGCTTAAGGGGGACGGGTTCTTGGAGGCGGGGCTTAAGTTTGGGCCGGCCAATGCGGTTCTTGGAGGCGGGGCTTAAGTTTGCGCCGGCCAATCCGGTTCTTGGAGGCGGGGCTTAAGTGGGGAGTGGGGGGAGGAGTGGGGGGATTTGGCGGGGTGAAGAGTGGGGGGATTTGGTGGGGTGAAGAGTGGGGGGATTTGGATTGGGATTTGGATTGATGGACAACCGGCACAAACACTCTACTTGCAGCAGTTTGAAACTAGTCGGAGCCTATCAACTTCAAGGAAAACAGTTTGCTGATCGAGACCGAACAATCTCATTGGCTCTGATTGATTCGAAACTGCTGCAGAAACAAACCCGATACATACGTCGTTTTCGGCTGGCTAGTGGTTATGGTCACGGTTGACAGTTATGACATTTAAATAATGGATTAAACTTCATTTGTCAACCAATTGGTGGACAAATGAAGTTTAAGCCGTTATTTAACTGTCAGTCGTGACTAGGAATGGGCGATAATGGGTTTTACCTATCGATAACCATCGGCAAGGTACCTATCGATAAGTTTTAGTTATCGATATGCCGATAACTATCGATATATCGATAACTATCGATTTATCGATAACTATCGATATATCGATAACTATCGATATATCGATAACTATCGATATGTCGATAACTATCGATATATCGATATATCGATAACTATCGATATATCGATAAATATAACTATCGATAAATATAAATATCGATATATCGATAAATATCGATAACTCCGATATATCAATAACTATCGATTTATCGATAACTATAAATTATATATATTAATACTTATAGATACATTAATATACATTTAAAAGGTAGTTCGTAATCGTAAGTGTTCGCTCGAGCAGATATTTACCAAATTTCTGCTTTCTGGAGGTTTACGAGAAGTGCTTTAGCAGTATATTATAATAATTAAAAAAATAATTACTGATAATGCACTAGGTGTTCCGAAATTAACTATCGATATATCGATAACTATCGATATATCGATAACTATCGATATATCGATAGTTATCGATATATCGGCAGTTATCGATATATCGATAGTTATGGATATATCGATAGTTATCGATATATCGATAGTTATCGATATATCGATAGTTATCGATATATCGATAGTTATCGATATATCGATAGTTATCGATATATCGATAGTTATCGATATATCGATATTTTTTAAAACATTTATCGATTGTCGATATATCGATAGTTATCGATAACTATCGATATATCGAAAAAAATTCCCATCCCTAGTCGTGACCATGACCACTAGACGGTCACGCCCAAGGGTAGCACCCTTGGGTCACGCCCTAGCACCTACCCATGTTGAATATAGCTCCAGCTCGGTCAGTTCTATAATTTCCCTGTTCTCGACCAACCAAGCCTTAGGGCGGCTTAAGTTCAGTGGATACAAACGGCACCTATCGATCGGATCTAACGCCCTTGCTTCGTCTGAAATATCCCCGGATTCGGTCGCGATAGTCTGCTGGCAACTGCTCAGTATCTGCTGTTCTGTGCTCGTGCTGCTCAGTCTCGCCTCGCTCGCAATACCCTTCACGCCATTCGCAGGCCCGTCCTGGATTATTTTTGAGCGGACAGAAGTGGCGCTGCATGGATGCAAGGAAGTTGAAAGGGGTAAGGGGAATAGCTATAAAGCCGGCTAAACAACGAAAAAATAACCCTATGTTGGATTGTTTTTGAGCGGACATAAGTGGCGCTGCATGGATCAACCCAACCTAAAATTACAGCGCAGGCGCCGCAACTTTTCGCTGACGTTCCGGATAAAGCTGCGAGGATGCCTCGCAGTTGGCCAATCCGAGTTGTCCACAACTCCCGCAGATGGCGTTGGGGTTCCTATTCTGCTACGCAGTGCTCATCGCCCTTCCCATCCATTGTATCAGCTATCACGGAGTCCGCGGAGCATACGGTCCGACGGGATCTTTTAAGGGACCACTTTCCAATAATTTGAGACCAGCTGCAATTCGCTACACCCTCCGCCAGTCCCGCGACAGCCCTCGATCGCGCCAGGAAACTTGTTCACAAAGTTTTGTCTGGTTTCGCCTTTGCGTTACCTTTAATCTTCTTCTCGATTTCCCTCTTTGCCTCTTCACTAGCAGGGTTGGTTAAATGTAGCAGGAATTGATTTTGCTACATTTGCGGCATCGCAAATACAGAAATGTCGCAAAAGCCACCTCGCTATGTAGCAAAATTCTGATTGGCCCAGTATTTTCTTGTTTTTACATTTGATGTTAGAATTGCTTGTTCTTATCGAAATGAATTGTATGTTGTATTTTTATCATCTTCCTAAGTTTACACCCCAGTTCTAACTTTGTTTTCTATAATGGAAAATGTTATTCTAATGGAAAATGCGGATATGTATTTTAGCAAATGTAACGAATTATAAAATTATCCATTTCGCCAATTACATTTGCGACCGTCGTAAATAGTGTAGCAAATGTATAATTCTCGAAATTACTGGAAGGGGAAAATCTTACCGACGAAAAAATGACTTCGTCTTATTTTATATAAACGCAAATCACGAAATGCGAATATTGTTCTAATAGGGAATATGCATATAACCCAAATAAATCTGAAATATATTTTTGTATATTCTCTACATAAATTAAATGTTTATGGCGGTGGCTGTTATTCGATTTATTTTGGTCTTTATTAACAAAAAAAAAGGATTTAAAATTGCCAATTTTCGCGCAAATATCGAAACTTATGACTCATCATGAGTAGGTATTTGGCGAATTCCAGTGTTGTAGAGTCATCGACAACTCAATAAAAATGGTATTTAATGCGTAACTCATCCAATGAAATATCCCTGCACTCAAAGTAGAAGGTTCCTAAAATCTTATTCATGTATACTTCAAGCCGAAATCGGTCTAGGAACCTTTCAATTTTCCAACAAAAATTGACATTTCGGGTAAATAAACTGCAATTCTTTATTTTCATGGCAATCTTCGAACATTCAAAAATTTTCAAATTTTAGATGTCCCCGATGCAAATAAACCTATTTATTTATAACTTTACCGAAAAAATATGCGATTTAAATTAGTGGGAGGTATTCCTAGATAATTAACGGATAAAATAAACCCAAAAAGAATCACTAAATAGTAAGTGTGGAATAATGTCGGTTTTGTCGGGAAAAATCAAGAAAATCCGAATTTTACCCCTTAAATACGCTCCTGGATGACCCATTCGGTATTCATTTTAAAGTGTGATTATCCCTTTATAACATAGTGCTGAAAAATTGGGAAAAAATTAGATAGGAAAAAATACAGAGTGATTCAAACGTTACGATGATTTAATCAGCGATTGCTCCCTTCCTATAGAGGTCAGGAAGGTGGTAGAGGATTCTTCCTCGTCCGAGGCGGCACCACCCCACACATCTGCTAAAGGGCTGGTGAAATCCATACGGATGTTTCCAGCTCTGGATGTGTGAGACGGATACCCACGGTACCTAGAGTACTTAGGTTTCGACCTTCGTGGGCTGTCCGAAGATAAAAAAAAACCAAAAAAAGAGAATGAAGACACTAAAAAATATGGATATCATATACTTCGACGAGCTCTTTCCGATGACGTATATGGGATTTTAATTTGAACCATTTTGACCCCACAAAAAATTAAAAACCGTGAAATATTTGGGTCAAAAATCTAAATTTTCAGTTTTTTCCAAATGTTTCCATTTTCCAGTGATTTTAGGTTTAGGTAAATGTATCGCAAAAAAAGTATTTGAGATTTTAAAGTTTTACTTATGAGTCCGTTTTTCGATCTGACGTTTTGTTTTCGGTATTTAGGAAATGGCATTTTTCGACCTAAAAAAATTCAAAAGAATTACTTGCCATTTTCTGATCCTCGCCAGTTTCAGTCGAGTTCTGAAGCTCCAGTCCACTACAATCTCCGAAAATGTACATCGATTTAATTCACATTTGCGACATTGCGACCTGTACCCGATTTCAACGGATATCGCGGAAATTTCGACTTTGACGTTTAACAGCTCCGAAACGAAACATCCTGTATACCTAACTGAATTTTTTACCGAAACTAGTTGAACTATTCCCCTATCAACCCGAAAAATTCGATTTCTCTCCCTCTGACTGTTTCCGAGAAAATCAAACCTGTTCGACTTTAAGTTAAGCTTTACGTTAACCTGTAGATTTTTGCTGAGCTCCTGACGTCACTTTTCACTAAGGACAAATGGCTGCTTTTTAAATTGTAATAAATTATACCGAAAAGTAAACATTTTTTGTAGCTAAATTATCCTCGTAATTTTCTTCAAAATATTTTTTTGGGTTTGTAATGACTTCCTTAAACGATTTATGCAATAAAAAAATATCTGCATATTCCTTATTGGTCAAATTCAAATTTTAATGCCAAAGTGACCAATGACTACCAATCGATTCAACTACCAATCCCATCCACAGTTATGCTGACGATAGTACTCTTCACTCACATTATTCATTTTTCCAGACAAGTTTAGAATAAAGAGTTGGATATAATAGACGCAGATCTATGTACCTATCCATTTCCCAAGATCTCCAATTAATCTTAGACTGGGGTGCCAAGAACCTTGTTCAGTTCAACGCCTCCAAAACCCAGTCTTGCTCCTTGTCACGCAAAAAAATCTGGCAACGCTTCATGAATGGTCAAGCCCTACAAAACAATGAAACATTCGATCTTGTTGGCGTCGCTTTTGAACATGATCTCAGCTGGCACAAACACATTACTTCAGTAGCCACATCGGCAGATAAAAAGCTTGGTTTTCTCTTTCGAGCCAGAAAATACTTCTCCCCTTCCAACTTATACACTCTCTATTTCCCAAATAAGACCTAACCTAGAGTACTGCTCCCACGCCTGGGGAGCGGCATCACCTTCGACACTTAACATCCTTGATTCTATCCAAAAGAAAGCCATTCGACTTATCAATGACCCAGCACTCACGAGAAAACTCCCTTCTCTCGCTCATCGCCGCCCTGTTGGGATTTATCCCTTTTCTACCGCTACTTCCACGGATTTTGCTCTGAAGAACTAGCCGGCATTATTCCCCCTTTGACTCTGTTCCTAACAGAACAACAAGGGGCGCGTTACGTATGCATCCCTTTACTGTCCAGCTACAAAAGCCCAGAACAGACCACTTCTCTCGCTCATTCATACCTAGGGTCTCCAGATTATGGAACAAATTGCCTGCGGATGTTTTCCCGTCCCAACCTCCAATCCTTCAAATCCCGTGTCAATAGACTACATTTCCCTTCTCTTCAGACGCCCACGGTACGTTAGTACTTAGGCTTGAAGTCTACGTGGGATGTCTTAGATAAAAAAAAAATGAGGACCATATTCGCGATTCGCGTTTATATGAAACAAAACTTCGCATGGAGCAAGTTAAACGTCAATCTGATGCACAGGATTATGGGTACGCGTAGTTGAAAAAATCAGTAAAATCTAACCCATTTCACTTGGTAAACGTCAGGAGCACGTCACTGTCAGAGACGGATTGCTTGGTTCATTATACCATCGAGGTAGAATAAAATCTACCTCGATGTTCCTTACCAACCAAGGTTCTTGTTCTTAGCCTCTAAGAACCTTGATTTGTTACTTTTTATGTATAGTTCACTGTTCAGCTATTTAAAACATTTTTAGCGAAATTAAAATTTACTGATTGTGAGTAAATATACGTTTCCCCTCTACATAATTTAATATAATTAAGAATATTAAATGTTAAAATCGTTTGTGAAAGCTAATTTATTTAATAAGATTATATCGATCTGGACGATATTGACATCCACCTATTCATCTCTAATCATATATTATATACGTATTACGTATTACTTCTCTAATAGCCTATTTACATTACGTGCAAGTTGGTGCCATGCAAGAAAAAATTGCCTCCAAGCATGCGCGTTGGTGGCTTTTCGATCAGCTAATGCAATTTTACTTACATTGCATGAAATTAGGACTTGTTCTAATTTAACTGCAAGTAGCATGCATTTTTAGTAACTTTTCTAGTAATATTTCTAGTAATATTTCGAAGCACCAACCATATAAAAATTAAACATAACCTCAAAAAATATCGATTTTGTTTTGAATGACGTTTGAGTGGATTATTTTGCGAATTTAATATATTTTTTATTGTTTATCTTTATAAAAAATAAAGCCGATATGTCCCAAAAAGCAGCAGCATGTGGCAGATAAGTATGTACAATAAAAATCTATTTTTCATCAGCTGAGTTAGATATATTGTTAAAGTTGGCGACATTTCTTGTCAGAATACTTGCATACAAAAATTGCTTCATGTGTAAACGGTCATACAATGCAATTAATTGCCTTGCAATAACTTTCATGAGTAGGTATTGCAGGCCTAAACCCAGACAGTTTAGGCCTGCAATGCAGATAGAGCTCGAGACATCCATAGACAGAGCTCCAGGAGCTGATGCACGGGTCAATACTCCAGCAAGTGGGTCGCTTGAATTTGGATGACGTCACCGCCTGCAGTTCAGGGTTTAGCAGATACTCGTGGTCAATTACATTTAATACGTGAAGGCGTCTGCAGGGTCGTGTTCGAAAACTACACTGTACGACGCCCCACTGTACTCGTCACATGACTATAAATGAGCAATTTGAATATTGAGTCACGTGATAGTCACACCGGTCCGTCGCACGGTGTAGTTTTCGAACACAACCCTGTTACCTGTATTCGACGTAACATCTCTTTCATTCTACTGGGTATGCCAGTCTTAAACACCTATGGTAGCAGCGCGCGATAGCTTAAGAGCACGTTCAAAAAATGTCCCAGTGACAGATCACTAAATATAAAAATTTATCAACTGAGGAACTTTATTTAAAGTGCTCAGATGAAAGCTTATGGAAGTATATTGACGTGTTAACGAAGCACTCCACTTTGAAGGTGAACAGAAGCACAAAATTCCACTACATCTTTTAACACGAATTTACAGCATTTAGGTGAAAATTGTAGGAAAATTAATTCGAACCTACGTACTTTAAGTGTTATATTACGTTCACTCTCTGAGAAGTTTAGTCAGCCAGATTTTGCGGGATACTAAAAGTGCTAGGTATACATTGCAGGACTGGTTTTTTCACAGCGAGGCCATTCTGCTACTGCTCTCTGTTGAACAACCTTAAGACGTGCAGAGTTGAGTATTATAGAAATTTAAATTTCGATATGTTTAGAAGGAGATAAACATATTGCCATACTGAAAGTGTTTTTATAATAATTTAGATATTGAACAGGAATGAAAGAGGGTAACAAAGTCGTCATTATATTATTCTGGGACGAGTCAAGTTAAAGAACAAAGATTTTAATCCGCCTTTTCGAGCTGCTACAATTAAGTGTACCGATCTAAGACCAAATTAATGAAAAATAGCCTCATAGGATGTTTGATTTCTTAGCGTCAAAGTGTAGGGGAAAGGCAGGCAAGATAGCATAGGCGGGCAAAATGGCATATCGTCTATATAAAATAACACTATCCACTAAAATATCCTTTATGTGTAACATTTTAGCGCACATGTTGCCAACATCCCTCATTTGTAATGGTAGGTCGGTTGCAGCAGCCAGACAAGTGCTATTTGTTTTTATGTGATTTTATGTGAAGTTGATCTAATGTAAGTCTTATTTTAGAAGCAGATTAAGTAGTCATAATTTAATTTTTTAAGTAATTTGTGTACACTGTCGCAACTGTAGGATCACAACCATTATTTTCGCGTTCTTAGATTTTTACTTTAGCTTTTCTCCACATATTTTTAACCAATACTTTGTAAAAATGTGAGAGGCGGGCAAGTTGGATAACCGTCTACTGGGCAAGATGGCGGGGTACTCCATCTTGCCCGCCCCTTTATTTTTATTGCTTGTGTTACAAGTTTTTATTCTTTTTTCTAAATGGTTTACTCATATACAAGAAAAACAAATAGAGGATGAGGAGGATGAGGCTAATATGGCACGAGCTATAGAAGCAGTTAGGAAAAAAGAAATGGGATGGGCTCGAGCAAGTAAAACTTTCAACGTACCTGCGACTACCCAGCGACGTAGAGTTGAAAATACAAATAAAGTTGCAGTTAATACCAGAAAACACATCGGTTTTAAGTTTAACCAGCGTTAAGATAGGATTACAAGTTGTTAGTGTAGTGTTATTACCTATATGCCATCTTACCCGACACGGTCGGGCAAGATGGATTTTTGCATGTATATTTTTCGATGATTTTTTGTAATAGTTAAATGGATTTTAAAATTAAACATTTTTGTATCAAGATACTTTGCAAATACTCTTGGCTATCACCAGATTTAAAAATTGTTGCTTGAACTTTAATGATAAGGTAATATTCGAAAAATTAAAGATGCTATGCCATCTTGCCTGCCTTTCCCCTACTGGATGGATTAATACTTTTTGGTGTTGTCGACATAAACGTTCAGATTCACTAAGAAAGTTTAAGATTTAGTATTGGTTTAAAGTAAGGTGTTCTAGTTGATCAGTTATGCGTTGCTAGGTTTTGCTCAGTCGAAAACTACCATCAAGAGCAAGATTTTTCAAAGATATCGAAGAGTTTAAGCAGAAACTTTACATATCCTTTTTCAGTATTTTTATAACTATTTAGTTAACTTTTTTAATTTAGCTAGTTTGAATTTAGTAGATTTCTTTAACAACGAGCCTATAAATTAGGTGTCGAAACATCAGATCAGATTAGATCTTAGAAGAAGCTTAAAAATGCATTATATATTCCACATCAAAATATTGTCTTTTCATAAGTAAAGGTGAAACACTTGGCTATTTTAGCTGAGACAGCCCACGTAAACTTCAAGCCTAAGTACTAACGTGTCGTGGGAGTCTGAAGAGAGAAGAAAAATGTGATCTATTGGCACAGGATTTAAAGGATTGAAGATGGGAGGGGCAGGGAAAACGTCTGAAGACAATTTGATCCATAATCTGGAGGCCCTTGCATACGTATCGCGCATTTTGTTGTTCTATTTTAAACAATTAAGGGTGATAATTATAGCGGTGAGGTCTTCAAAGCAAAATCCGTGTAAGTATCGATAGAAAATGGATATAATATAAGAGAGTTTTCTTGGGAGGACTGAGTCAATGATGAGTCGAATGGCTCTCATTTGGAGGTCTTAGTTGGGAAACATAAAGAGTGTGTAATTAGGCATGGCAGAAATAGTTTTCTGGCTCGAAAGAGAAAACCGAGCTTTTAGTTATCGATGTGGCTGATAGTTAAATCTATTTTAAATTAAATTTGGTATAGGTAATAAACAAGATTATAAAGATAAAGTGGAAAAATCTGAAACCAAATTTAGAAAAATGGATATTTTAAACCTTATACATTATTTCTTATACGTTAGAACTACCTATGTTATGTTTGAAAAAAATGGTAGGGCGGCAGCTTGTGTGCAAGAAGAAGTATAGGGAGAGAGCGAGAAAGTAACATAAGAAAGAGGTGGTAGGGAGAGAGGTATCATAACACAGAGAGGTAGCATAGGAGAGAGAAGAGCTAGTAAAAGAGAGAGGTGGTAGGGAGGGAGGTATCATAGGAGAGAGGAGAGCTAGTAAAAGAGAGAGGTAGCATAAACGAAAGGAGAGATAGTAAAAGGGAGAGAGAAATCCGAATACATCCGAAAATCTTCATTAAATCCAGTCATAGAACTTGATGAAATCTATCGTTACAAGAAGAGGAAGCTCATTGTTTCTATCATTCTAAATCACCATGTATATGTGCACTTACTAATGTATATAATTTATATAATAATTATTTAATTATTGAATAAAACACATAAATGAAATAAAGTTTTTTATTTTAAAAATATATCTATAAATTAGGTGTTATTATCTTCAAATACTTCTTCAATGATGTCATGTGGAATAATTTTTTTTTACTTCATTCAGATACTCCATAAATTCCATTTCTTTCATCGTGTACAGAAAAGTCTTTAAATCAAAAGTATGTAAGTTACAGGCTTCTGCAGATTTTCCATATTTATTTGCCAATTCCATTCATCATATGTATAAAATCTTTCGAATCCATACTCGGCTTCATATGCAGCATCAAATTTTAAATTACTAAAATGTTGTGATAGATTCTCTATAGCACTTGTTAGGTTATATGCTACTTGTTGAGATGTATATGCTAACCACATCTTGCTGGAGATTGTTCAGCCTTAAAATAAGTTCAGAGCTTTAAATATTAATTTAGGATAGGAGGTGAGGGAATAAAACGAAAAATATATTTAAAATTTTATTTTTAATACAACTCTTTACAAATTCACGCGAATGTTTCAACATCCTCTATTACACAATCAGAATAAAAGTTTAATAATCCTAAAACAGAGCAAACATTTATACGGCTTGTGTTTGTCAATGGCGAGGTAATAATATCATACCTACACATTTTGAATTAAATCACCATTTGTGGCGGACTTTTAAACATTTTTTCTTATAGTTATTTGGAAACAAAAAAAAATCAGCTAAATTAACAAAAAAAGTGTGCAAAAATTAGCAAATAGCTATGTATGCACCCGAAAAATTAAGTTTTAGGAGATATTCTTCCTTTCAAACACAGACACTCGACTGTGTTTAAATTAAACGAAAAATTTCCTGACTTAGACTTGTCAATGAAAAGGTGATTACCATTATTGTATTACTCTTTGGGGACGAATCAGGATGATGCAGTAAATGCACATAACCTTAAATTTTTCATTCATACTGGCTCGTGGGCACCAAGGTTGCCAGGTTGCCAATTTGTGAATAATTACTTTCATTTGTGAGCATTGGCGGTCTGTAAGCATTGACTTTTATATATAGACCCGTACACCTGACAGCCTGCGCAAACAAAAGTTAAGGTACCAGGGTGAAATAGTGTGTTTATACGCACGGCCACCGGTCATATTTCTCGAGCCAGATCGGCGAGGGGCATGCGCACAACTCGCTTGTTGTCATCTGCTACACGGTTTGCATAACCAGCTGGAAAACAATCGGCAAACCCGTTTATGTTCCTTGACACTCAGAGTGGGATCGACCATCACAGCTGACAAATTTTGCAGTGCGCATGCCCATGGCCGATCAGCTTTGTTTACATGCGCAAGGCCAGAAATTTGCCACTTTCGCGATTATTGTTTGCTTATCCATATTAGAAATCAATGTCTGTAAGTAATTTTGTTAGTAAGAGGCGTTTGTGAGTTATCAGAAGGTCAACGTATATTCACATATACGCGTACATAATATATTCTTAGTAAAATTAGCACAATTCCGATCTGATAATTTATTAAAAAATTATTATTTTTAAAATTATTAATTTAAGCATAATTGTCCAGGATCTAGCAGTAATTATAAATACATATTATGTTATTAACAAAAATAGAATATTTTACCATTTAGACAAAAACCGTCTCTAAATTGATATTTTGAAGTTGTGAGTACCTAATTGTAAGTAATCCGGGAAAATTTTGGGAGTAAATCAGGAAAGACCTGTTGGCAACCCTGGTGGGCACATCACTCTTAGACTAATTTTAGACTAATAATAGCGAGTCGATGATATAGGTTAGCACCTATATACATTTTGAAGAGTTGAATTAAAATATATTATTTTGATCCATCTTGTACTTTTGCTACAAACTAACAACAGAATATTTTATTTAATCATGGACTTCAATGAACTATCGGCAACTTCGCTTTATGTAGTATAAAAGTCACCATATCGTGAACAAGCAAAAAAAAATCAGCTAAAAGGGCGCTAAAGTTGAAGAGGGTCCAGCGATGGGACCCTGGCACAAATTGAGCGTTTATAATAATAATAATTTTTTATTTTTGTTTTATCTCTCTTCTAACACCACATTTTAAATAAAGATGCCAAAGCGTTCGCCAAGTTGTCGGCATACAATATATTGCCGGCTAAATGGAGAATGCGTGTAATATAAATACTGACTATGATATTTATATTGTTATTGTTACAGTGATCTAGTTTAGACTAACTCTAATTTAACTAAATTTTGGGGTAATTGAAATTTTAGTTTTAGGGGAATACAAGAAAATACTTTGTAAAAGAACGTTATTTCATACAAGAAAGGAAAATACATTTTATGGAATCTAACATTTTGTAGATAAGATACTTTAACAGCAGCACGAAAGTTATTTTAACTGACTAGTTCTAATCACAAGTCAATTTGCAACATATTTACCTAAAGATATCATGCTCTGTGATAAATTCAAATGATATGTTTCTTTTCATTATAGAATCATATTTTATTTAAGAATTGTAAATTCTAAAAAATACCAATTTTATCAGAAAAAGTAATTACTTTTCTTATAACCTTTAACGTGAATCTAAAATTGATGAAAAAATATCATTAATATTATTATTTTATTTATGACGAGTGACTTAATAATTTTCACAACTAAAATTACAATAAATTATTTTATGAAAATCCAAAACCGTATGATCCAAACTGTGTTAGTGGGGTTACTAGATAATATATACATATACATATATATATATACATCTTGCATCATTTCTGCGTCCTTTCATAATCCATCATTTTTGCGTCCCCTAGAAATAGAGGCTTTAGGCTTTGTATTTCAAGTGTATATCGATTTTTTCCCTTTTTTTGTATTGCTCCTAATTTTTCTTTTAAATATCTCTTAAAACTAAAATATACCTTTTATTTTATAATGCAGCATTTTCAACTCCTTTCATATTATAATCAAATTTGCGTCCGGCGTATAATTTTGTACATTTGTCGACGCATTTTGCTTCCGAGCCGTATAATATTTGGACACTTCTCTATCATTTTTACTACTGCCCTGTTGCCAGAATTTTGAAAAGTCCGAAAGGTGGGAAAGATTACACAGCGCTTTTGAACCAATGATAGGTATGACTAATCTGTCACCAGAAACAGCTTGAGGGACTGGGCTGTTTATAACTTAAAGGTATAATTAATTGTTTCCTCATAATATGATGAAGACATGTAAATCTTTACGCCAAGAGCAGAATGAGATAACCAAGGTGCTATGAGTCTATTACAAAACCATCGATCTTTTATTAACATGCTTTTATTAGCTTGACTTATAACATTGTAATGGGACATTTCATTAAAAGATATATACAGTATGTATTCGAAATGGAAAAATTTTTGTTATTGATTTTACGAAAAAAGCGTATTTTTATAAAAAGTTCTGCATCGTGAAAAAATAGCATTGCCATTCAGAAATTTGATCCAGTAGGTACGTACAGGGTGGCTCAAAAATGAAAAAGTCATAATCCACGTGAAGCTAAAAAGACAAAATCTTTATTTGAAATTACACTGCCACTGCAAATGTACAATTTAATAATATGTTTTTTTCATTAAAAAATATACAGCATGTCTTCGAAATGGAAAAAATGTATTATTGATTTTACGAAATTGTGTATTTTTATAAAAAGTTCTGCATCGTGAAAAAATAGCATTGGCATTCATAAATTTGATCCAGTACGTACAGGGTGGCTCAAAAATGAAAAAGTCATAATCCACGTGAAGCTAAAAAGACAAAATCTTTATTTAAAGGTACACTGCCACTGCAAATGTACAATTTAATAATATGTTTTTTTCATTAAAAAAATATACAGCATGTCTTCGAAATGGAAAAAAATGTATTATTGATTTTACGACAAAAGTGTATTTGTATAAAAAGTTCTGCATCGTGAAAAAATAGCATTGCCATTCAGAAATTTGATCCAGTACGTACAGGGTGGTTCAAAAATGAAAAAGGCATAATCCACATGAAGCTAAAAAGGCAAAATCGTTATTTAAAGGTAAACTGCCACTGCAAATGTACATACAAGAGTTATTTTTATGATATGTTTGGAACACACAGGAGGTCCCAAAAGTAAAATTAATTTTTTAAAATCGCCGTTACAAAAAAAGTATATCTTCATAAAAAATTCTACATTGTGAAAAAAGAGCATGGTTTAAATATTTTTATAGGGTATAGAGGGTGGCTAAAAATTTAAATTAAAATTGGGACTTTCAGCTTTATGAGCCACCCTGTATTGTCCTTCATCAAGTTTTTGAATAACCATGCTTCTTTTACAATGTAGAACTTTTTATAAAGATATAGGTACTTTTTTTGTAAAATCGGTAATAAAAAAATTAATTTTATTTTTGAGACCTCGTGTATGTTCCAAAACTAATTCACTAAAAAACTAAAAGAACACGCTTTTATGAGTAGCGCACTAAAAAGTTAAAAATAAATTAGGTATAGTTTAAAAAACTATACGGTTTACTGTTAGGTAACTACAAAAGGAAAATAATTATTTTGAACTTTTTAGTGCGCTACTCATAAAAGCGTTTTTTTTAGATTTTTAAATTATAATTTATTTTTTTAACCTAAAATGCAAGTTGAAAATATAAGTTTAAATAATATTAATATTATATACATTTTTACTGCTTATTTCTTAATTTGTAAAATTTATTGAAGAATAAAAAGATTGATAACAATAGTAATATGAATAACAATATTGTAAGTATTTTCCATGCTTATAGAATATAATATTATTTTTAGTTTATTTTTATGTGAAATTAGGAATGCTTAGCCGTCGACAAATTTCAATTTTTCATAACAGTAACGGTGTCAGACATTTGCCCTCCTTTTGGTAAAAGTGATAATTAATATATAGGTGATAGATCAAGGCTGACAATTTTTATTTTAATTTACTGACATGTACACATTGCTATCACAGAATGGCGCTTTTTTACCAAGAGTTCTCCGCATTCTTTACATATGAGATCGCTATAAAAAGGAGTTTTGAGCCATGGACTCTCCTTACCTCATTCCATGATTTAAGTTTATTTTGAGTTGTTTTGCTGGAACCTGGAAATAAGATTGCGAATTATAATAAAAACCTATTTTTATTATAACTTTCGTTTATTTTATTTGGGTTAAGTCACCAGATTAGCTCAAAATATGACAAGGCGTCCAACAAAAATTATCCACCTAATAAAACTAAAACAGATATATTTAATGTCGACAGACAGAAGCAAGTTTCTTCTTAATGCTTTTTGGCTGGAATCACTATTGATAAGACAGGTGTAATTTGGCAATTAAAGTCTTGCTCATTGCTCAGTGCTCAGCTTTATATAATTAAGGGTTTAAATTGGCAAGTGTTAAGATAAGACAACCAAATTTTATACTGTTAGTTTCTTTTTAATTTTTCTCGCCAACTTATAAAGAAAAGAGCGATTTAAATAACAGTTAAGTACAGTTAAATTTACCAACCGAAATAAACCTTTTTAATACACTACAAAGATAATGTAAAATGTCGACCACAGTAACTGGCGAGCTAGTTTTTTTATTTAACAAATAAATTCCAAAATGTAGTTTTTGTTAAATAACTTTTTAAGTTTTATTTTTTCGAAAAACCGCATCAATCGAAATAGGTGAAAATGTTACACAGGAAACGTATCTAAAACGTCTATAAAACTTAATCATTTTGTTAAACTTAAGCTTCAAAAAGTTTTGCAATTTATATGTCAACTATATGTACAAAATACAGTTTCTGTAACATAAATCGTTTTCGAGTTTGAGCAACAAAAAATAGAAACTAATTTTGAAGGTGCTCTGTATATATTTCACCGGAAATACAGCCTGTTCCAAGCCAGGTTGAAAAGTAGTCCATATGCAAAATTTTTCCTTTTCTTTTTGGTCAAGCAGTTTTAAGCGTTCGCTCCAACAGACAATCCGACAGACAGGCGGACAGACAAACCGACGAAAATGGGAGACCATCTGATATAGGGACCTCAACACGTAAAGATCTGAAAAAATCCCGGGAAGTGATTTTTTTCTAGCGAGAGAAGTAAAAAGTTGAAATTACTAAAATTAGAAATGATTTTTAAAAATGCAAAAATATTCCGTGAAAAGATAAATTTAGGATGTGTAGAAATGTCAAATTAAAATTAATAACCTCCAGTTATAATGAAGTGGTAATTTCCATAAGAAAGTGCGATTATTTCTTGATATTATACCTTTAAAATGGGCTAGTACAAACTATATCCCAAATCGATTACTTGTTATATTTTAGAAACAAATATAAAATGGTATAGATTTTTTGTAATAAAAAAGCCTTAAAATTAAAAGTACTAAAACTTTTAAAGCTCCAACAAGAAAAGAAAATTTTACGCGGCTGTTGTATCTAATAGAAAATAAAATTTCATTGTTCCTAACTTACACCCTGTACAGGGTGTCCCATTTTCGGCACTTTTGCGGGGTATCTCCCTTATTTTTAAAGATAGAGGGTCGCGGTTTTCGCGACAGTGTGCTACTTTTTGATGAAACGAAAGATGGCATAAAAATATTTTTCATGGCCCCCTTCGTTTTTGACATACAGGGCGAAATTGATTTTTTCCCATTTTCGGACCCCCCCTCGCATTTCAGTTATCTTGTAACTTATAAAAAAAGTAAAAATGGATCCTATTAGAGTTTTCTACGTAGAATCGAGTGGCGTGGTTAGATTTTCATCAGATGTGATATTTTTTGAGATATTAACCAAATACATGTTTTTTTAAATGGAACACCCTGTATATTTCTTAACCATTAAGTTTCCCCTTTCGAGAGCTTTTCAAAAATATATAACACTTTATAGTTATTTTTTATTTTTAGCCCTTAAATCGAACTATTTAATTTTAAACTTTAATTTTGCGTAGTTGGCTGTGTTTAACAACTGGTTTAACGTCAATTCAGGTATTTAGATTTAAAAATGAAACTGGTTAAAACCTGTATTTTCATTAATTTATTAAAATTTGTATTATTTTTAACCTACAACACTACTTGTTATCTAGATATATAGAAAATCCTATCCAGAACTAAAACTGTTTAGTTTTTAATCACTTAAAGATTAAATTAGTTGTCTTGAATTATTAATAGCAAATAAAAGTCAAGTTTAAAAACAAAACATACAAAACTTTAGGTAACGAAAAGAGCTAGAACCAATTAAATGGACTAACTCTTTTCGTTACCTAAAGTTTTCTATGTTTTGTTTTTAAATTTGACTTTTATTTGCTATTAATAATTCAAGACAACTAATTTAATTTTCAAGTTATTAAAAACTAAGCAGTTTTAGTTCTGGTTAGGATTTTCTATATCTATATAGATAACAAGTAGTGTTGTAGTTTAAAAAATAATACCAATTTTAATAAATTAATGAAAATACAGGATTTAACCAGATTCTTTTTTAAATCTAAATTCCTGAATTGACGTTAAACCACTTGTTAAACACGGCCAACTACGCAAAATTAAAGTTTAAAATTAAATAGTTCGATTTAAGGGCTAAAAATAAAAAATAACTATAAAGTGTTATATATTTTTGAAATGCTCTCGAAAGGGGAAACTTAATGGTTAAGAAATATACAGGGTGTTCCATTTAAAAAAACATTTATTTGGTTAATATCACATCTGATGAAAATCTAACCACGACACTCGATTCTACGTAGAAAAATCTAATAGGATCCATTTTTACTT
The DNA here is from genome assembly GCA_963971165.1 of Philopedon plagiatum. NCBI lineage: Eukaryota > Metazoa > Arthropoda > Insecta > Coleoptera > Curculionidae > Philopedon > Philopedon plagiatum. The sequence continues at coordinate 65,752,627 of OZ020193.1, forward strand.
TTTTTATAAGTTACAAGATAACTGAAATGCGAGGGGGGTCCGGAAATGGAAAAAAATCAATTTCGCCCTGTATGTCAAAAACGAAGGGTGCCATGAAAAATATTTTTATGCCATCTTTCGTTTCATCAAAAAGTAGCACACTGTCGCGAAAACCGCAACCTTCTATCTTTAAAAATAAGGGAGATACCCCGCAAAAGTGCCGAAAATGGGACACCCTGTACAGTACAACTGTTCTATTTCTACTTTACATTCCACTTACAACACCATTGATTTTTGACACTTTAACGGTAATTTTGTATTGCAGCAATTGCAGTATACCTATTCAAATAAGATATGCAGGCATGCATCGCTGTTTTATTTAATAACTAGCTTTCGCCCGCAACTTCTTCCATGGTATAACAATTTTACTCCATTACAAACTTTAAATACCATCGTAATACCCCCTTAGGGGTTGATTTATTGAAAACTGAAAAAAAAACACGTGTTTAAACATTAACTCTCAGATACACTAAGAAGGTTTAAGATTTAGTACTGCATGGTTTAAATTAGGATCTTCTAGTTGATCAGGTATGTTTTGACAGGTTTTTTCCTGTCATAGTTAATAAGTCTTCGTTAAAAACTTATGAAATATTCCGTTCCGTGCCGTTCATTTTCTTCACATTCGTTAGACAAAATTAGATTTTCTGACCTCAATTGACATACTTATTAGTTAACATTTTTGGGGAAATTGCCATTCGCTCGTTTTTACCCCCCCCCCCCCGTTAGTTTTTTTAAATGTTAGACAAAATTAAATATTTTGACCCCAATAACCCCGAAAACAACATTAACATTTTTAGATAATTTCCCAGTTGCTCCTTTTTACCCCCCCCCCCCGGCGTTATTTTTTTAAAAATGAGTTTCAACAAAATTAGATTTTCTGTTCTCAGTAACCCCCAAAATTAGTTAACATTTTTGGAGAAATTCCAAACCCCGCGCCTTTTTATTCCCTCTGCCCCACCGTTAATTTTGTTTACATTCGTTAAACAAAATTAGATTTGCTGACCTCAATAACCTTGAAAATCATATATCAGATAACTTTTTTTGAAAAATGATCAGCTGCCTGTTTTTATTCTCCCTCGTTGTATTTTTTTAAATATGTTAGACCAAAGTACATTTTTTGACCGTAATAACACCGAAAATGACAAATTAGTTAACATTTTTTCAGTCGCTCCTTTTTATCCCCCCGCCGTTAATTTTTTAAATATAGGTTTCAACAAAATTAGATTTCTGACCTAAATATCCCCGTAAATGACAGATTAGTTAACATTTTTGGAGAAGTTCCCAGTTGCGCCCTAATATCACCCCACTCCCCACGTTATTCTTGACATCCATTACACAAAATTAGATTTTCTGACCTCAATAACCTCGAAAATAACATATTAGTTAACATTTTTGAAGAAATTCCCATCAGCTCCTTATCCCCAAAGTCGTCCGTTCCCCAGACGCGTACTTTTCCAAGGTCGTCCGGAACCTAGATGCGTATTTTCTTAAAGGGCGTCCGCTCCCCAGACGCGTATTTTCCCAAGGTCGTCAGTTTCCCAGGCGCGCATTTCTCTAAGGTCCTCCGGTTCCCAAACGCGTAATTCTTTCCATGGCCATCCGCTCCCTAGATGCGTATTTTCCTTAAGCGCGTACTTTTTTCGAAGATCGTTTGTTCCCCAGACGCGTCTATTCCCCAGGGTCCTCCGTTCCTCAAACGCGACTTTTCATCAAGGTCGTCCACTTCCCAGGTGCGTATTTTTCCCAAGATCGCCCGCTCCCCAGACGCGTATTTTTACAAGGTCGTCCGCTTCCCTAGATGCGTATTTCCCCAAGGTCGCCCGCTCCTCAGACGCGTATTTTTCTAAGGTCGTCCGTTTTAAAGAAGCTTATTTACCTCAAGGTCGCTCCCTCCCCCGACGCGTGTTATTCCTTAGGTCTTCCGCTCCCTAGGCGCGTATTTTTCTTAAGGACGCCCGCTCACCGGACGCATATTTTTTCCAAGGGCGCCCCTGGTGTGGCATTCAAGTGGGCAGCCTTATTACTTAACATTTTTAGGTAAATTCCCATTCGCTCCTTTATATCTCCCCCTCCCGTTAATTTTTTAAAAATCAGTTCCAACAAAATTAGATTTTCTGACCTCAATAACTCTGAAAATACTAAGCTAACATTTTTGGAGAAATTCTCAGCCGCCCTTTTATCCCCTCTCCCCTCCCTTCTCTGTAAATTTTATTTAGCATCTGTTACACAAAGTCAGATTTTCTGACCTCAGTAATCCCGAAAATGGCCCATTAGTTAACATTTTTGGACAAATTCCCAGCCGCCCCTTTTTATTCGCCCCCCCCCCTCCCTACGGTAATTTTAACTCCTGCTAGAAAAAAAAAATTCTGACCTCAATAACCCCGAAAATGACATATTAGTCAACATTTTTAAAAAATTCTCAGTCGCTCCGGTTTTATCCCCTCTCACCTCCTCCCCTTTATTATTTTTTAAAGCTAAATCGTTTCACGTGGATTATGACATTTTCATTTTTGAGCCACCCGGTAAGTATAAGATCAAATTTTTGAATAGCAATACTATTTTCTCACGATGCAGAACTTTTTATAAAGATACACTTTTTTCGTTAAATCAATAATAAAAAAATTTCCATTTCGAAGATATGTTGTATATTTTTAATGAAGAAAACATATTATTGAATTGTACATTTACAGTGGCAGTTTACCTTTAAATAACGACTTTGTCTTCTTAGCTTCACGTGGATTAGGACTTTTTTATTTTTGAGCCACCCTGTTTATACAAAATCAAATTTTTGAATAGCAATGCTATTTCCTCACGATGCAGAAGACATGCTGTATATTTGTTAATGAAAAAAAAACATATTGAATTGTACATTCGCAGTGGCAGTTTTCCTTTAAATAACGACATTGTCTTTTTAGCTTTACTTGGATTATGACTATTTCATTTTTGAGCCACCCTGTACGTACTAGATCAAATTTTTGAATGGCAATACTAGTTTTTTACGATGCAGAACTTTTTATAAACAGATAGGTACTTTATTCTTAAAATCAATAATACATTTTTTCCATTTCGAAGACATGCTGTATATTTTTTAATGAAAAAAAATATTATTGAATTGTACATTTGCAGTGGCAATTTTCCTTTAAATCACGATTTTGTCTTTTTAGCTTCACTTGGATTATGAATATTTCATTGTTGAGCCACCCTGTACGTACTAGATCAAATTTTTGAATGGCAATGCTATTTTTTTACGATGCAGAACTTTTTATAATCAGACACTTTTTTCGTAAAATCAATAATAAAAATTTGTCCTTTTCGTAGACATGCTGTATATTTTTTGAATGAAAAATACATATTATTGAATTGTACATTTGCAGTGGCAGTTTACCTTTAAATAACGATGTTGTCTTCTTAACTTCACATGGATTAGGACTTTTTATTTTTGGGTCACCCTGTTTATACGAGATCAAATTTTTGAATAGCAATGCTATTTTCTAACGATGCAGAATTTTTTATAAAGAGACACTTTTTTCGTAAAATCAATAATATTTTTTTTCCATTTCGAAGACATGCTGTATATTGTTTTAAGAAGAAAAAAACATATTATTGAATTGTACATATGCAGTGGCAGTTTTCCTTTAAATAATGATTTTGCCTTTTTAGCTTCACGTGCATTATGACTGTCATTTTTGAGCCACCCTGTACATACTAGATCAAATTTTTGAATCGCAATGCTGTTTTTTTACGATGCAGAACTTTTTATAAACAGACACTTCTTTCGTAAAATAAATATTTTTTTTTCCATTTTGAAGACATGCTGTACATTTTTTAATGAAAAAAATATTGTTGAATTGTACATTTGCAGTGGCAGTTTTCCTTTAAATCACGATTTTGTCTTTTTAGCTTCACTTGGATTATGAATATTTCATTTTTGAGCCACCCTGTACATACTAGATCAAATTTTTGAATGGCAATGCTGTTTTTTACGATGCAGAACTTTTTATAATCAGACGCTTTTTTCGTAAAATCAATAATAAAATTTTTTCCATTTTGAAGACGTACTGTATATTTTTTTAATGAAAAAACATATTGAATTGTACATTTGCAGTGGCAGTTTACCTTTAAGTAACGATTTTGTCTTCTTAGCTTCATGTGGATCAGGACTCTTTTATTTTTGAGCCACCCTGTATGTACTAGATCAAATTTTTGAATGGCAATGGTATTTTCTCACGATGCAGAACCTTTTATAAACAGACACTTTTTTCGTAAAATCAATAATAATTTTGTTCCATTTCGAAGATATGCTGTATATTTTTTTAATGAAAAAAAAACACATTATTGAATTGTACATTTGTCGTGGCAGTTTTCCTTTAAATAACGATTTTGTCTTTTTAGCTTCACGTGGATTATGACTGTCATTTTTGAGCCACCTTGTACGTATCAAATTTTTGAATGGCAATGCTGTTTTTTTACGATGCAGAACTTTTTATAATCAGACACTTTTTTCGTAAAATTAATAACAAAATTTTTTCCATTTTGAAGACATACTGTATATTTTTTTAATGAAAAAACATATTGAATTGTACATTTGCAGTGGCAGTTTACCTTTAAATAACGATTTTGTCTTCTTAACTTCACATGGATTAGGACTTTTTATTTTTGAGTCACCCTGTTTATACGAGATCAAATTTTTGAATAGCAATGCTATTTTCTAACGATGCAGAATTTTTTACAAAGAGACACTTTTTTCGTAAAATCAATAATATTTTTTTCCATTTCGAAGACATGCTGTATATTTTTTTAAGGAGAAAAAACCATATTATTGAATTGTACATATGCAGTGGCAGTTTTCCTTTAAATAATGATTTTGTCTTTTTAGCTTGACGTGGGTTATGACTGTCATTTTTGAGCCACCCTGTACATACTAGATCAAATTTTTGAATCGCAATGCTGTTTTTTTACGATGCAAAACTTTTTATAAGCAGACACTTCTTTCGTAAAATAAATAATATATTTTTTTCCATTTTGAAGACATGCTGTACATTTTTTAATGAAAAAAATATTATTGAATTGTACATTTGCAGTGGCAGTTTTCCTTTAAATCACGATTTTGTCTTTTTAGCTTCACTTGGATTATGAATATTTCATTTTTGAGCCACCCTGTAAGTACCTACTAGATCAAATTTTTGAATGGCAATGCTGTTTTTTACGATGCAGAACTTTTTATAATCAGACACTTTTTTCGTAAAATCAATAATAAAATTTTTTCCATTTTGAAGACGTACTGTATATTTTTTTAATAAAAAAACATATTATTGAATTGTACATTTGCAGTGGAAGTTTACCTTTAAGTAACGATTTTGTCTTCTTAGCTTCATGTGGATCACGACTTTTTTTATTTTTGAGCCACCCTGTATGTACTAGATGAAATTTTTGAATGGCAATGGGTATTTTCTCACGATGCAGAACCTTTTATAAACAGACACTTTTTTCGTAAAATCAATAATAATTTTTTCCATTTCGAAGACATGCTGTATATTTTTTTAATGAAAAAAAACACATTATTGAATTGTACATTTGTAGTGGCAGTTTTCCTTTAAATAACGATTTTGTCTTTTTAGCTTCACGTGGATTATGACTGTCATTTTTGAGCCACCCTGTACGTATCAAATTTTTGAATGGCAATGCTGTTTTTTTACGATGCAGAACTTTTTATAATCAGACACTTTTTTCGTAAAATCAATAACAAAATTTTTTCCATTTTGAAGACATACTGTATATTTTTTTAATGAAAAAACATATTATTGAATTGTACATTTGCAGTGGCAGTTTACCTTGAAATAACGATTTTGTCTTCTTAGCGTCACGTAGATCAGGACTTTTTTATTTTTGAGCCACCCTGTATGTACTAGATCAAATTTTTGAATAGCAATGCTATTTTCTCACGATGCGGAACTTTTTATAAACAGGCACTTTTTTCGTAAAATCAATAATAAATTTTTTTCCATTTCGAAGACATGCTGTATATTTTTTTAATGAAAAAAAAAACACATAACTTCAGCAAAAAAAAACTTAAAACGAGACCATTCGGAAAAACTCATCGACAAACCAAGTTGAAGAAGTCCGTTGAAGAATTATGCGTGAACATATAAAGAATCTCACATGCGGGCCGAATAATTGATAATCTCCTCTTGAGAAGACGGTTAAAAAGCACACCGCTTAGCGAAAATGCTGTTCACTGCGTCAGGGACACTTCATAATTATAGAACTAATATTTAAATACAATTTTATCATACTTTAGCGTTGCCAAGTTTCTGGTAGCAAAATCCACCGACCAGTAAAACTTTTAATATACGCATGTATAATTTTGCGCCTCTATCGGAAATTTTTACAACTAAAATTTATACGTCTTCATTTATTTTTCGATCATTTTTACTTCCATTTCGTACCGCTATTATTCCCCGCCACTAGTTTATGCCTTAAACTGTCAAAGAACAATTTCTTTACGTAAGGTATGGTACTTTGGACCAGCCATTGCGACAATGTGGGACTTAAAATTTATAGCCATGTTCGAGAAAAACGCCTAAGTTAATCTTGCGTCCGATATACGGCAGCAAGTTTGCAGCGGTAGCAGAAATGATAGGGATTAGACCCCTTTCGGAAGCAAAAATGATAGGGTGATGTATATATATATATATATATATATATATATATATATATATATATATATATATATATATATATATATATATATATATATATATATATAATAATATATATAGAGTAAAGTGACCAAATATGGAATACCATTTTGTTATTTATGTGTAAAATTTTTCTTTTGTGCAAAAATGGTTTGTTATATTACTAAAACCGTTTATTAAGGATCATTTGAAAATTATGAGCTAATAAATAAAAAGTTGCATATTTCTGTGTGCTATATTTTGTGAACCTAATATGGAATACCTTAGTAAATAAATAAAATATGTTAAATAAACGTTTATTTAATCCTAAAAAATAATAGTATCTACAAACACATCAACCAGAAAACTATCTGCTTTCAAAGAAAATATAAAATTTAAGCAAATTTTAAAAAAATGTTCAGTAAAGCAACTGAAAAACGACTTTCTTACAAACAAAAAGAGACTTTAATTGTGCAAGACACAAACACAAGTTATTTGCAAAAATCACAAAAAAAATGCTCGATCAGTGCACCTGACAATTATTGGTGTACCCAGTGACTGCACAATATACACTGGATCCAGATTTCTCAGGTGTGCTCAGGTATATTCCATATTTGGCACTAACCTCACATTAAATTGAACCTTGTTTTTTTTGCTAAAAACATGAAATTAACGATTAACAATGCCAACAATAAAAAACAATGACATTCGAGGATAGGCATGCAATCAAAGGAATTCAATTAAACTGAGACGTCTTACCAGAAAAATACTTGCCTGGAAATAAACTTTCAATATCAGCAAAAGTGTTTACCGGCGGTATGATCCATAATAATGCAAATATGGCTACCAAGACTTCGCGGCAATGCAAAAATAAGCGTTTGTTGATGTGTCAGTCTTCAGTTAGTAAATGGCGCAAATAGTTTTTGAAATACATCGATATTCCATATGAAGCACCTATTCCATATTTGGTCACTTTACTATATATATATATATATATATATATTTTATTATCGGACATGCAGAACCGATCCCCTGGGAAAGTTTTTCCGATACTCTCCTAATAAAAATTTTTCCCATATGTTGCGAACTTTTTGCCGGTCACTGTATATAGATATATATATATATATATATATATATATATATATATATATATATATATATATATATATATATATATATATATATATATATATATATATATATATACAGGGTGTTTCATTAAGGGTGATGAGGTACCATATCTCAGGAATTGATACTCCAGGAGCTTTGGAAAAAAAATCCCAAGAAGGAAAGTGGCCAAGAGAAATTGCTGGAAATAATTTTTAAGTTCCTAACTCTGCCGCTAGGGGGCGTAATTACTGTGGTCATGTAAAAAAAGACATTTTTCTGGAAAATATCCCTATAAAAGCTATCAAAAAAATATTACACTGATAATTCTACTAGAATTCTACATCTTTTTGGTTTAACACTTTTTGCTGTAAGATGTAAAATTAGGGCGGGAGAGGAGGGGGAAATTCTACTGATAAAAGTGTCCATAATTTTGGTTTGACTCAACCGAATTTGATGAACTTGCTCTCGTTTAAGAAAGGAAGGCTTGCTAATTTAAACGAAATAATAGCTGTGTTACATTGACTTTCGCGGCACTCGCTTGAGGGCGTTGTTTGAAAAACTCCTTGTTTTTTCAATTTCTTCTTCGAAATTTTAAATGGAATGACATAATTATTATATCATAATCGAAAAGTAGAATAAATTTGCAAGAGAAAATGTAAAAAATTCTATTCGATATCTTCATTAGTTTCGGAGTTATAGCCAAAAGAATAATTCATATTATGTTAATTAAAAAAAGCAATTGTTTTTATGGGTCCATGGTCAAGCGTGCCATGAAAAATATAAAAAAATATTTTTAAACTTTTTATTAAGTGTGATACCTGACAGCATATTCACGTTCCGCAAGAGGAGCATTTTCAAAACACTGAAAATATATGGCCAGCATATCGTAAGCCTCGGCGCTGGTACAAGCCATTTTTGAAAGATGCAGCACAAAAGTTGAATAACGATAAACTCAAAATTCACAAAAAATCCGAGATAAAATTTGGACAGATACTTATCAAAGATTGATTAGTGACATTTCAATTTATTTGCTTCCCTGAAAACCTGCCGATTAGTTTCGGAGTTATAGCCAAAAGAATAATTAATATCATGTTAATTGAAAAAAGCAATTGTTTTTATAGGTCCGTGGTCGAGCGTGCCATGAAAAATAAAAAAACATTTTTAAACTTTTTATTAAGTGTGTTTTTCACTTTTTATTCCATTACTAATGCCTTTAATTTACTTACTATTATTAAAAAATTATCTAGTAAGCCATGAAACAAAATCGGCAGGTTTTCACGGAAGCAAATAAATTGAAATGTCACTCTAATCAATCTTTGATAAGTATCTGTCCAAATTTTATCTCGGATTTTTTGTGAATTTTGAGTTTATCGTTATTCAACTTTTGTGCTGCATCTTTCAAAAATGGCTTATACCAGCGCCGAGGCTTACGATATGCTGGCCATGTATTTTCAGTGTTTTGAAAATGCTCCTCTTGCGGAACGTGAATATGCTGTCAGGTATCACACTTAATAAAAAGTTTAAAAATATTTTTTTTATTTTTCATGGCACGCTTGACCACGGACCCATAAAAACAATTGCTTTTTTTAATTAACATGATATTAATTATTCTTTTGGCTGTAACTCCGAAACTAATGAAGATATCGAATCGAATTTTTTACATTTTCTCTTGCAAATTAATTCTACTTTTCGATTATGATATAATGACTATGTCATTCCATTTAAAATTTCGAAGAAAAATTGAAAAACAAGGAGTTTTCAAATATCGCCCTCTAGCGAGTGCCGCGAAAGTCAATGTAACACAGCTATTATTTCGTTTAAATTAGCAAGCCTTCCTTTCTTAAACGAGAGCAAGTTCATCAAATTCGGTGGAGTCAAACCAAAATTATGAACACTTTTATCAGTATACTTTCCCCCTCCTCTCCCGCACTAATTTTACATCTTACAGCAAAAAGTGTTAAACCAAAAAGATGTAGAATTGTAGTAGAATTATCAGTGTAATATTTTTTTGATAGCTTTTATAGGGATATTTTCCAGAAAAATGTCTTGTTTTACATGACCACAGCAATTACGCCCCCTAGCGGCAGAGTTAGGAACTTAAAAATTATTTCCAGCAATTGAAGACACCGGTGCAAAAAGGAGGTAGCTCCATTTTTATAAAATTTTCAGGAGACAGAAAAAACTTATTTTCTTAAAAAGACAAATTCTAACGTACTTTTTGTAAACGCTATTTTACAGTTTGATGGAAGATGCGTAATGTCTTAAAGTTTTACGTTTTCTAAATATTTTGGTTTAAGCATAATTTAAAAAAATATATCAAGGAGCTGCCTCCTTTTTGCACCGGACAGCGATATAAAATCTGTCAGTGCCTAAAACTAACTACATACAACCAGCGGATACGTATTTAGTGCCCGTTTACATGAAGATATGTATTTGTGGCGCTTTAGTGCTAAAGGACCGGGAGTAAAGATGTAAATCAGGATTCGGTAAAGTCAGATTCATTCTAGGTTGTTGAATAATAAATTCATCTTTAAAAATGGCACTGGAGCTACTGTATGCAACTTTTTGTATGTGTATTCCATTACACGGTAAGAAGAGACAGCAAACTTTCGTTTTTTTTTTTGGATGAAAATAGTTTTCTTAAAAAGTCCACTAAAATGGTCACTTAAAAGTTTATCTTGAATAACCGGAACTCCTTCAAAGTTGCGACACGTATTTTTTTCCAGGGGTACCCATTCTTCTGGTAACACTATTCTTTCTCGCTTTTTTTTCTTTTTTCTTCTTTCGAGTTTTTCTTTCTTCTTTCACATAGTTATTCTCGATTTTAACCACAACATAAGAATTTCCTTCAGCTTCCGTTTTTTTCGCCACATTTTTTTCCACGACCTTTCATCTCTAACTCATTTTTTGCTAACTTTTTTACTTTTATTCTTTCATCACTGTCAGTCATTCTCGGTTAGGGTAGAAATCTCAGCACTTTTGTCTTCTGACAGCCCACGAAGACCGAAGCCTAAGTACCATGTACCGGGGTGTACTGGGGAAGCCCGACTCACGAATTAAACAGAGAAAATCGCCCACCACTAGGTCGGGACAAAAATCAGGATCGTTGTCCGAATCATCAAACTGTTCACATGACCTACTGCGAGACATTTTACTGATTTATAAAAAGAAAGAGGAAAATTATTTTAATTTACTTTTGCTCAACTGATAGTAAAAAACGGTCCACAACTGATAGTAAAGAATGCTCAAAATATGCCAACAGCCTAACACAATAATAACGGCACTACTTCTTTATTGTTTGCAAATCCAACATGTGTTAATACTACAAGTGCCGCATCGAAGCGGCAGAAATATGATCTAACTCAGTGCAAAAATGAGGTAGCTCCGGAGCTGCCTCCTTTTTGCACCGAATTAAAGTAGGAGGTATAGGAATATTCCATATAACCCTGGTACAAATGAAAGAATCTACCTCGTTGTTGCACCAAACGATGGAGCATCCTTTTGTTACTGTGTTACGCTGTAAAACTAAAAATCATAAAAAAATGGAGCTACCTCGTTTTTGCACCGGTGTCTTCAATTTCTCTTGGCCGCTTTCCTTCTTAGGTTTTTTTTTCCAAAGCTCCTGGAGTATCAATTCCTGAGATATGGTACCTCATCACCCTTAATGAAACACCCTGTATATACAGGGTGTCTAAAATAGGTGATACCACTATTGCTATCTCCGAAATGGTAAAAGATACGAGGCCGGTTAAATTAGAGAAAATGTGCCATTTCTAGTCCCTATTCATATTCCGTTTACGGAGTTGCCAAATTCTCTATAGTTTTGTTATCTACAGGGGTTAACCGGAGCTACCTCGTTTTTGCACCGGTGTCTTCAATTTCTCTTGGCCGCTTTCCTTCTTAGGTTTTTTTTTCCAAAGCTCCTGGAGTATCAATTCCTGAGATATGGTACCTCATCACCCTTAATGAAACACCCTGTATATACAGGGTGTCTAAAATAGGTGATACCACTATTGCTATCTCCGAAATGGTAAAAGATACGAGGCCGGTTAAATTAGAAAAAATGTGCCATTTCTAGTCCCTATTCATATTCCGTTTACGGAGTTGCCAAATTCTCTATAGTTTTGTTATCTACAGGGGTTTTTTAAAAATAGTCAAAAATTTAATTCTCAAATATCTTGAAAACTATTATAGTTAGAAAAAAGTTGTTTTTACAAAAATCACACGATTTTTTACCTTCTTTAAAGTAACGTTATTGTTTTGTTTATACCATTTGTTTTTACTGAGTTACTGATACTAACTTGTTTTTTTCAAATACGGACCTGGATTTTTTGCTGCATTTTTTGAAAGAATACTTCATACCCTTTACAACTATGTATCACGTGATTATGGTTTTCGACGTTTTGATCAGGAATAACATCATCAGGATTTTCTATCGATACGGACCTGGGATTTTCCATGTTAAGACACAATTTCACAACCTATCGCTGTGGTTTAAATTATTCAACTGATTAATTTTAAACTATGTTCATGATTACTAACCAGAACCCTTTGGTCATTAAAGTTTGTCAAATTGCACTTAAGCCAATGAGTTATTGAAAGCAAAAGTTTAGCAGACGCAGATCAGATATAATTAGCGGCCTAACTAGCCTAACAGCACCTAACTAGTGGTTAAGTTTACTACATATTGTAAAAGGCACCCTTGATGATACGTCTTCATTATTTACGTTTTTAATATTTTCGTATCCAAAAATCACCTTTCAGTTCAAAAGATAATAATAAATAATCCTATTTTACCTAATGGTTTCATTTCTGCTGCAACTCATTCTGCTGGTACAGTTGAATTACTATTTACTGACTTTGAAAACAAACTATATTATCTCAAATTAAAGAACTTTAACTATATTCTAGCATAAAACCAAATGGTTGGGGACAATGTTGTCATATTATTACATTATAAGGAATTCGAAACTAAAATCCGTTTTCTGCTTTTATTTTTGACGTTGCGTTGAATTATAACATATGGACGGGTGGACGAACAGGTTGATGGACGCGATTGGACTGACCACAGGAAGCCAATCACGCCTCTTAGAATTAATTATTAGGATTTGTTATAATTAAAACTAAGCTTATGCTTTTTTCTGGCGTTGGACCAATTTTACAAACTTGAGGGTCCTGTATATTAATCACGATTATAATTAAAATTTACCAGTTAACACAATTTAATCCATAGTTACTGATTCTGACCTAATTGTCGCCATAATAGGTGGTGAAATGGGGCATTAACTTGAAAAATGCCAGGTCCGTACTGGTAGAATAGCCTGATGATGAAACTATTCTTCGCCAAAACGTCGAAAAACATAATCAAGTGATACACAGTTGTAAAGGGTATGAAGTATTCTTTCAAAAAATGCAGCAAAAAATCCAGGTCCGTATGTGAAAAAAACAAGTTAGTATCAGTAACTCAGTAAATACAAATGGTATAAACAAAACAATAACACTGCTTTAGAGAAGATAAAAAATCGTGTGATTTTTGTAAAAACAACTTTTTTCTAACTATAATAGTTTTCGACATATTTAGGAATTAAATTTTTGACTATTTTTTAAAAAACCCCTGTAGATAAGAAACTATAGAGAATTTGGCAACTCCGTAAACGGAATATGAATAGGGACTAGAAATAGCACATTTACTCTAATTTAACCGACCTCGTATCTTTTACCATTTCGGAGATAGCAATAGCGGAATCACCTATTTTAGACACCCTGTATTCTAAATTCTTAGAGTCCTTATTGTTCACTAAATTTGATATTAAACACTTTTCTAGTTCATAATTACAGCAGGAAGACATATTTTTAATATTCGCTAACTGAACCTCCAGGTTATAAATAGCAATAGACTTGTCCTTCACGATTCTAGCATACTGTTTGGTTTTTTCTTCCAGCTCTAATTTTATCTCGTATATTTCAAAATCACGGCTAAAATTACAATTACCAAAAGAAAATAAAACAATAAACTAAAATTTAAAACGGCGTACCTCTTAATGAAATCTTCGTTCAGTATATTTCCACAACGGCCTTTCCAAAATTTCACCTCATCCCTTAATACATTTATTTTTTTTTTAAACTTTATAAATGATATTATGAAGAACTAAATTAAATTAAATTAAGCAATAGTAATTTAAATATGCATTTTTTATATTTTAGTGGAAATATATATATATATATATATATATATATATATATATATATATATATATATATATATATATATATATATATATATATATATATATATATATATATATATACAGTGACCGGCAAAAAGTTCGCAACATATGGGAAAAATTTTTATTAGGAGAGTATCGGAAAAACTTTCCCAGGGGATCGGTTCTGCATGTCCGATAACCTAAAAATCGATTTTGACATACGTCACGTGACCACAGGTATAGCATCAAATTAAAAAAAAAATTGTTAATTTACAAAAAGTGAGGTTAGTTGACGAGATATCAAAAAAAGTTATTTGAAAAAATTGCTTAGAATTAAATTCTAGGTCCTTGTGCAAAATTTTAAGATTTTATTTAAAAAAATTGGAAAACTCAATTTTTTTTAAATATTTTTTTATCGATTTACAAATTTCCGGTTTTTTTCGTTTAGATAGCTTGGCTAATGTAAAGCCCATGTATCTGGATGAAAATAAACGAATGTAGTAGTTTTTTCTACAATTGACAGGACAAAATTTAAAAAAACAGGGTTTCGCCGGACGCTAGCTGTTGCAATGATTTGTATCTAGCAGCAGTGTCAAAATTTTAGAGACATTTCAATGAGATTACATTGAGAAAACCTTAATCGTCTTAAATATATCTGAAGTTCGACTTTTTGTAAAGTTAAGGGGATTAAAATAGATAATAAACAAAAAATTACCTGTTTATTTAATCGAAATTTTATAAACGAAAACCAATGTAAGAAAAACTTAAAAGTAGTCAAATTCTGTACTAACAACACAAAAAATCATTGTTTTTCCTTGGGTGCACAAAATTTAAAACTCAGTATGACCACCATTTCTCTCCATACATACTGTTGTTCTCGAGCGCAACTCTCGATTAACATTTCGGAGCATTTTACGATTTATTTGCAATACACAATTTATAATGACATTCTCTAAATTTTGTATATTCCTAAAGGGTCGATGTTTGTACACAGGGTTCTTTAGGTATCCCCACATAAAAAAATCTAACGGAGTCAGATCTACAATTCTACAATTGACAGGACAAAATCGAAAAAATAGGTGTTCGCCGGACGCTCGCTGTTGCAATGGTTTGAATCTAATGAAATGACTGTATCAAGATTTTATTAAGATTTTTCGCACATAAATTTAACAACCAGGTCTATTTAGTTGTACTTAAAACTACCAAAGCAGGCTCTGAAATTAAAACAACCAAATAATCTAGTAGGTTAAAAACAACAGAAAAATGTCAAACAAATTATAATTTGTTTGATTTCAACCTATGTCATTGGTTTATGTCTCACATCTTACTAAGTTTGATATTTTACATAAGTTTATTAATATTTTATTCCTTAAAATGGCACCCACACTACTTCTTCAGGAAAAGATAGAAATTATTTTAATTTCTGGAGATAATTACAAAAGCCATAGAGAAACAGCAGCAATTTTTAATGAGAGGCACCCCGATAAATCCCTCCATTATTCCACAGTATCTCGTCTAGTCAATAAATTTAAAGAAACGGGATCGGTAGAAAATCAGTATAAAGTTTCCCATGAAAAACCGGTAACAGGTGACGAAGGTTCTCTGGATGTGTGTTTGTCGATCATAGAAACACCCCAATTAGCAGTTAGTCAAATATCGGAGATCACTAACATTCACGAAAGATCTGTGCGGAGGATATTAAAAAGAAACAAATTTCATCCGTACAAACCTAAATTTGTACAAGTATTAAAAGATAGGGATTATGACGCCCGCTTCGATTTTTGTGCCTGGTTCCAGGGTATGATTGAGGAAGATTTTAATTTCCCAAAGAACGTTCTTTTCTCGGATGAAGCTACATTTACCTCTAACGGAACCGTCAGTTCACAAAACTGTAGATGGTGGGCCACCGAAAACCCAGACTTTGTAATTCAGAGTAAAGACCAATATAGTTTTAAGGTTAATGTGTGGTGCGGAATTTTCAACCTCAGAATAGTGGGACCTTTTTTCTTTAGAGACAATTTAAATTCAGAACGATATTTAGAATTTCTACAAACTGAGATATCTGACTTTTTAGACAATTTGTCATTAGCCGAAAGAAGAAATTTATACTTTCAACAAGACGGAGCTAGCATTCATTCCACAAATGAGGTGAAGAGATGGCTGGATCAAGAATTTGGAAACCAGTGGATAGGACGGTTTTCTGAAAATCCGTGGCCTGCGAGATCACCAGATCTGACTCCGTTAGATTTCTTTATGTGGGGATACCTAAAGAACTCTGTGTACAAACATCGACCCTTTAGGAATATACAAAATTTAGAGAATGTCATTAGAAATTGTGTATTGCAAATAAATCGTAAAATGCTCCGAAATGTTAATCGAGAGTTGCGCTCGAGAACAATAGTATGTATGGAGAGAAATGGTGGTCATACTGAGTTTTAAATTTTGTGCACCCAAGGAAAAACAATGATTTTTTATGTTGTTAGTACAGAATTTGACTACTTTTAAGTTTTTCTTACATTGGTTTTCGTTTATGAAATTTCGATTAAATAAACAGGTAATTTTTTGTTTATTATCTATTTTACTCCCCTTAACTTTACAAAAAGTCGAACTTCAGATATATTTAAGACGATTAAGGTTTTCTCAATGTAATCTCATTGAAATGTCTCTAAAATTTTGACACTGCTGCTAGATACAAATCATTGCAACAGCTAGCGTCCGGCGAAACCCTGTTTTTTTTAATTTTGTCCTGTCAATTGTAGAAAAAACTACTACATTCGTTTATTTTCATCCAGATACATGGGCTTTACATTAGCCAAGCTATCTAAACGAAAAAAACTGGAAATTTGTAAATCGATAAAAAAATATTTAAAAAAAATTGAGTTTTCCAATTTTTTTAAATAAAATCTTAAAATTTTGCACAAGGACCTAGAATTTAATTCTAAGCAATTTTTTCAAATAACTTTTTTTGATATCTCGTCAACTAACCTCACTTTTTGTAAATTAACAATTTTTTTTTTAATTTGACGATATACCAGTGGTCACGTGACGTATGTCAAAATCGATTTTTAGGTTATCGGACATGCAGAACCGATCCCCTGGGAAAGTTTTCCGATCCTCTCCTAATAAAAATTTTTCCCATATGTTGCGAACTTTTTGCCGGTCACTGTATATATATATTATATATATATATATATATATATATATATATATATATATATATATATATATATATATATATATATATATATATATATATATTTCCACTAAAATATAAAAAATGCATATTTAAATTACTATTGCTTAATTTAATTTAATTTAGTTCTTCATAATATCATTTATAAAGTTTAAAAAAAATAAATATATTAAGGGACGAGGTGAAATTTTCGAAAGGCCGTTGTGGAAATATACTGAACGAAGATTTCATTAAGAGGTACGCCGTTTTAAATTTTAGTTTATTGTTTTATTTTCTTTTGGTAATTGTAATTTTAGCCGTGATTTAGAAATATATATATATATATATATATATATATATATATATATATATATATATATATATATATATATACACATATATTATATATATATACACATATATTATATATATATATATATATATATATATATATATATATATATATATATATATATATATATATATATATATATATATATATATATATATATATATAGTTAAGTATGTTTGGAATTATCTGGAGAACTACTGTTTCGTCTTCCTCGGTGTCTAAGTTGTTAAAAGACATATATAATATATATATATATATATATATATATATATATATATATAGGAAGGATAACAGAAATCAATAAAACAGTCCTATAAAACTGAGAATGAAAAAAAAAATAAAAATAATTCTATTTTCCGTATAAGTATCGAAAATAAATTAAAAAGTATGTAAATTAAATGTATTAACTTTCCACTAAAATATAAAAAAATGCATATTTAAATTACTATTGCTTAATTTAATTTAATTTAGTTCTTCATAATATTATTTATAAAGTTTTTACACTCCTTTTTAAAGTCTCCCCGTGTTCTATTTTTTAACTCTTAAATTTAAACACATTTTTTTAATTTTGTTATTTTTATCAGAAATGGTACTTCTATAGCTCTTATTAGCCCTCCTATACCTTTCTAGTTCCTCATGAATATCCATATTTTCTAATTCTAAATTCTTAGAGTCCTTATTGTTCACTAAATTTGATATTAAGAGCATTCATCACCAGCTGAAACATACTAATTTGTTTCAAAGAATTGCACCAAAACTAACCAACGAAATGATACGAAATTTTGGAAATATATTATAATTTTATAGCAAAATGAGGGAAAGTCATTTAAAAAGAAAAATCAAAAAATTATTTTTAAAATTTTTGTTATTTTGTAATACTTATTTTTTTAAAAGACTTTCCCTCATTGTTCACGATTTTCTCTATAATTTATGCGGAGATCGAATTTTTGATTAAACCTTTAGTTTTCTGTAAAACTTTGGAATTCCGTAATTAATGAATTTTGGAGAAAATCGCGTAGCTTTTTCGGCAGTTAACACATTTTGGCAACACAGCAAGCATCGTACGACACCGGGAGCAGTCTTATTATTACGATTAGCGTGTGATTGTGATTTGGATTTTCGGTGTATTTAAATAGCTATCATGGGGCGGACTAGAAAGAACGAAAATTTATGTGTCAGAAAACGATTATGTTCATCCACAAGTCGCAAAAATAGACGACTTTCTATGAAAAAACGGTAAGTAGTGTGTAAGTAGTTCTACTGGTTATGGTAGGTATATATGATTTATATGAAATTAACCGATATAAACACGTAATAGTCTAAGATCCGAAGTAAGCTCGTCCTTCACCGATCTGCTTACCGGATAAAAAGTATTTTTCATCAAACATAATATGTTAACAAATATATCGCGAATGGGTTGCCTAATGAAATATGGTCATGGCTATCCTTAATTAAAAATACTGTAACTCATTTTTTGTTTAATATTTCACTCACTTGCTTACCAAACGAACTTAATACACTAATCGAAAGTATAAAGCATAAGGAACATGCAAAAGTTAGGTTGCCTACTTTTTTTCGGTCCCTATACCGGGTTGCCAGGTACTTATAAACAGGTGAGTCGATTTTAGTAATTTGTACTCATCTGCTTTCTCTTTGAAACTATATTAAAATAAAGATAATTTTATTGCGAACACGGTGGTATAAGGTTGCCTGCGAAAAATCGGTCATGAATCATGGTTGCCAGGCTTTGAAATTTAAAAATTGGAGCAAGCGATGCGCGACAGAGAAGCATTGCGCGTACTATCCGGTGCGATAGAGGAGGACACAGCATAGCAGCTGCGCGTGACGCAACGTTCGGATGAAAGAGAAACTTTTTTTACATGACACTAATGTGTTCATCATTTTACATACATTTTACATACCCTAATTTCGTTCATATTAAAAATCCAAATTTCATTTTTGGGTTGAAGTTTTAGTTGACAAAAACACATTTTTTGCCATAAAAAAAACAATTGAATATTGATTGTGGTTTCTCCGGAGGTGAGTTTAAGTTTTTATTTTCAATGGCAACCTACCAATTTTTTTTATACCATTAGATAGCTCTTTAAATTCCCTTTTCGGTGACATAGGTATCATAAGTGGTAGTTTGCTCTCAAAATGGCGACACTGGAGGCATTTTTCCTCAGTTTGAGTAGGTCGCCATTTTGAAGTCCCTGGTTGTTTCATTAAATAACTCTGTAGTTTCGTGAGGAAGACTGTTTAACTTTTATTTTTTAACATCATTTCGTAAAACTCTTTTAAATAATTGGTATCTGCAAATTTATGTTTTACTAATATTGCCCATTTTTAAAGCAAATTTTCACCAAAATATTAAATAGAAAGTACCAAAAGTAAAATAGCCGTCGCGTAGTACATGTTACTTATATTACCTAAAATTATCAAAAACACATTTCAACGGTTTTTTCTAAAAAGAAAGTCAAATAAACAAGACAAAGTACGTTAAAAAGAACATTTATTTAACATAAAATCGGCTATGCATTTACCTAAGTTGGCGTTAAAAAACAGCCCACTTAGGTAAATGCATAAATCTGATTTTATGTGTAATAAATTATAATGTTAATCTTAACGTACTTTGTCTTATTTGATATTTTTTGGAAGAAAACCGGTAAAATGTGTCTTTTTGATAATTATTATCAAAAAGACAGGTAAATGCATAGCCGATTTTATCTTAAATAAATGTCCTTTTTAACGTAGTTTGTCTTGTTTATTTGACTTTTTTTTTAGAAAAAAACCGTTAAAATGTGTTTTTGATAATTTTAGGTAATATAATAAGTAACATGTACTACGCGACGGCTATTTTACTTTTGGTACTTTCTATTTAATGTATTGGTGCAAATTTGCTTTAAAAATGGTCCATATTAAGAAAACATAAATTTGCATACACAAATTATTTTAAAAGAGTTTTACAAAATCATTTTAAAAAATAAAAGTTAAACAATCTTCTTCACTAAACTACAGAGTTATTTTATGAAAATATCAACCAGGAACTTCAAAATGGCGATCTACTCAAACGGAAAAAATGACTCCAGTGTCGCCATTTTGAGAGCAAACTACCACTTATGATATATTACCGAAAATGGAATTTAAAAAGGTATCTAATGGTATAAAAAAATTGGTAGGTTGCCATTTAAAATAAAAAACTTAAACTCACCTCCGGAGAAACCACAATCAATATTCAATTGTTTTTTTATGGCAAAAAATGTGATTTTGTCAACTAAAGCTTCAACCCAAAAATGAAATTTGTATTTTTAATATGAACAAAATTAGGGTATGTAAAATGTATGTCAAATGATGAACACATTAGTGTCATGTAAAAAAAGTTTATTATAAAACAATAGAAATACATGCATGCGCACTCTCCTTCATCCGAAAGTCGCGTCACACACAGCTGCTATGCTGTGTCCTCCTCTATCGCACCGAATAGTACGCGCAATGCTTCCCTGTCTCGCATCGCTTGCTCCAATTTTTAAATTTCAAAGCCTGGCAACCGTGATTCATGACCGATTTTTCGCAAGGGTGTTCGCAATAAAATTATCTTTATTTTAATATATGTTTCAATGAGAAAGCAGATGAGTACAAATTACTAAAATCGACTCACCTGTTTATACCTGATGGCAACCCGGTATAGGGACCGAAAAAAAGTAGGCAACCTAACTTTTGCATGTTCCTTATGCTTTATACTTTCGATTAGTACCTATTAAGTTCGTTTGGTAAGCAAGTGAGTGAAATATAAAAAAAATTAATTACAGTATTTTTAATTAAGGATAGCCATGACCATATTTCATTAGGCAACCCATTCGCGATATATTTGTTAACATATTATGTTTGATAAAAAAGACTTTTTATCCGGTAAGCAGATCGGTAAAGGACGAGCTTACTTCGGATCCTGTACTATGATTAAATAAAATAATATAAACCAAGCGCCAATTGAACTGTTAAATATAACATTTTGATCCATTTTTGACACCCCGTACATCTGAAATGACTTGATAGATTTTAAAAAACGAGGTAGATTTGTTCTCTTTGGCACAAGAAGCATACATCAAAAGTGCGTAATTTGTGAAAGGAATTGATTTCTAATGAATCGCTCTCTCAGAATTTTTCTCGGTTTTAAAATCAATTAAGCTGTTTTAGATTTATGGGATGTTCAAAATGGGGTAATATGTTACGTTGACGCTCTATTGACCGTGAACTTCGGATATAGCAAACTCCGCTTATTACGTAGGTTAGGTTGAATTCAAAATTATTTCTAAACACCAAAACCTTTAAATCAGGGTAAATTAATTATTACAGTTTCTGTTAAAAACTGGAGAATATTCTTTTTCTAGAATATTCTTTTTTTAGATAAAACGTGATGAATCCTTTTGGCAAAATAAAATGTTGCCGAAATTAAGATTTTTTATGACAATTTTATGTTTCCTGAACTGGTTGATCCGCTTTTGCCAAAAACCCTACCCATTGGAGATAACATATGTGAAGGAAAAGTATCTTATATTATTCCATAAATTTGTTTGCTGTTATGTCATTAGGTAGTATTATTTTATAATATTACACATTTATTAATGCACTTTTTCTTATAGATACGTACAAAAAAGAAAGAAAAATGGCTGCCAGTCTACCTACCTATCTGTTTATGTATTTCTGTCTATATCTATTTTTTTACAACTTTTATTTTTTCCAAATAAATAACGAATTCTTGAAAATTTGTCTTTAATTTTTAACGATTCCCATATGATAGACAAAAAGATTAAATAAACAAATAATATAATGAATAAAAAGAAATCAAGATCAATAATTATTATCAAAGAATGTCCTATGTCCAACATTTAATAGTTTGCGATTATTTACAGTGAAAAGTGAAATAATTTGAAATCCTAAATACATAATATAAACTTGCTCAAAAAATCAATTATTCTTCAAGAAATCAAGTCCTGTCCTAATACAACTCACGACGGCGAGGTCGCGTCGCGTCTCCGAATGGCCATGTTGCCAGATTGCTCATTAACATTGATTTACGCTCTTCAGTGGCGAAATCCCGAATCGGAGCACGCGGTCCACTGATGTAGGCTCTTAAACACTTTTCTAGTTCATAATTACAGCAGGAAGACATATTTTTAATATTCGCTAACTGAACCTCCAGGTTATAAATAGCAATAGACTTGTCCTTCACGATTCTGGCATACTGTTTGGTTTTTTCTTCCAGCTCTAATTTTATCTCGTATATTTCAAAATCACGGCTAAAATTACAATTACCAAAAGAAAATAAAACAATAAACTAAAATTTAAAACGGCGTACCTCTTAATGAAATCTTCGTTCAGTATATTTTCACAACGGCCTTTCCAAAATTTCACCTCGTCCCTTAATACATCCATTTCCGTTTTACCGGAACCAGTACAAGTACTCTCACACAGAGATAAAAAAATTGAAATAGCAAAAAAAACCGCAAACATTTTCTCTCTTTTGAAAGTAACTCTCTTCTGATTAAAAATTAGAACAAGTATGAAGCATAAATTATAGGAAAGGTAAAATATACTTAGGGCGTGTACCGTTGTCAACTTCGGTTACGGTTTTCTGAAAAGTTGGTAAGATTGGAAACGCAGTCCCTATAAAAGGTGCGTTTGAGATTAGCACTCTTTTCACTCCGGACGTACCTAAGTGCACTCCGTCCGTTCGAGTATTAAATTCGGAGCAAAAAGAGTGAATCCGCTGGCGTTCGGGTATCGAAAACAGAGTGAAAAGTGTTTACTCCAAAAGTCCCGTCTCGCTGAGAGGTGCTTTAGGAGCGGGCAGGCGCAACTGCGTTTGCAAATTTTATGGTTAAGTTAATTTTTTGTTTATGTCGGTTAAATTGGAATGTTTTCATTCTAAAGCTAAGTTCTGACAGACGCGGACTGCGGAATCCGGAGAAATGTCAAGTGGCAATTTCGGATTATTTTACACTATACGTTCTGACAGATGCGAAATTTCGCAATTTTTGACGTTTGGTAAATGTCAAAAATTGATAAATTCTCAATTCTCATTTGCTTTTGTTATTGTTGATTGTTGTTAAAAAGTAGGTTGCAATGCAAAGAAACAAGACAATTTTATTAATTGCGTTATATTTTTATCTTCGTCATCGGGGCACTGTAAAAAAGAAAAAAAAAATGCTCGCCCAAAACGATGTTGGGTAAGATATTTTTTTGGCTAGGGAAAAACAAGGAGCCTTTCATTCCCTGATTCAAGAAATGAGGCTGACTGACGGAATTTTATGCATAAAAGGACCATTCATAGTCCTGTCGGAAAGGAATTACTTACTGGTAATTTTAAATAGATGGTCACTTCCGTCGATGGGCTCGTCCAAAGCCACTCTTTCATCATTTATTAAAAACTCAATCTGCAAAAATTCAGTCATTTTTAAAAATTTGTGTTGATTTTTAGCACATACACTTTAATTCCAACGAAAGTTGCTTGTTTTAGATTAGATCCAAAATATAACCTCAAAAAAGGTCGATAACAGAGAAAAATATATGTTTTGTCTTTCTCTACGAGGAAAAATCCGTAAAAAAGTTAAAAATATTCCAACTTTTATCTGTCATCGCAAAAAGTAAAAAATTTCCGCAATTTTTTCCCGCCATGAAATCTTGCTTCAAATATGACCAATCAGGAGAGATTCGCAAAAAAAATATCCGCATTCCGCGTCTGTCAGAACTAGGCTTAAGCTGGGTTCATTCTAAAATGCATTTTAAAGTTTTGGTCCGTCATTGCTGGGACCGTTATTTCCGCAGAATTTTCAACTTTTTCTTCAGAAATATCTTCGCTTTCGGAGCTTTTCACAAAATTCTTCCTTGGCAAAGTTTAAAATGGGGATGAGAGAATTGAACATATTTAATAATTTTAATTAAATCCTTGTCTAAAATTTAACCCATATGCAAGTCAAACACATGTTTATTTTTAAGGTTATGTTTTTGCACTTTCGGCGTAGAGCGTTCGTCTTTGAAAGATTTACTCCCAAAACTCTGAAGTCACGTGACAATAATCTACTTTCACTCCACTCCAAATCCGTTGGCAGTCCCGAACGTAGCTAAAGTATTTGTCATTAATGTCACCGAAGAAGAAACCGATGCGGTTAACCAGGTTTGACAACGGTACACAGCCTTATTTTAGCTTTATAAGTAAAATGATATATTCAGCAAAAAACACATCATCAGCAATAATAAAACAACATATTTTATGTTATTAATTAAAAGAGAATTGACCGGATAGGTTTTTATTTCATTTATATTAGAATATATTAAGACAAGTATACTCTTCCTTTCCGAAAGCTTTCTTTACATAGAGAGTAAACTAACAAAAGATAATAATACTATCTCAAATACATTAAAATTGATAAACAATGCTGATTGCATTCCTTTTAAAGAAATGCGTTATCAACTAAACGGTGTTACAATAGATTCAGTTAGAGATGGTGGGTTAACTTCGACAATAAAGGGATACATGCCGTATAATAAAAATGAATGCAATAAACTTAAAAACGCTGGTTGGTTTCCTATGGAATCTTCACAAGTTGTTGATGCAACAACAGGATTATTTATTGTTTGCATTCCCCTTAAATTCTTAATGGGGTTTTGAAGTCTACAAAAAAATTATTTTAAATGCCAAACAAAAACTTATTTTAGTACGCGATAATTCAGACAAAAATGCAACAATTAATACTGTAGAGGAAAAATCCAAAAATTCAACTTACCACGCTAACTTGGAATATACCTCACATTTCAGCAGTAGAAAAATATGAGAAAAATACGTTGACTGCATAGAATAATTATACTTATTGTTTCCTTTTGACGTGTGTAACTGTACTGTGCATAACATGAATAAATTATTATTATTATTATTATATTTATTTTTATGTGTTTCAAGTTTATTAATGACTTGTTGGTGTATTATAGAATTGTGTAAATGGTTTACCGTTGATAAATAAATAAATAGGGCACTTGATTTGTCTGATATAAATAACTATTAGGTACTAATTTTATTGTTTGGTTTTTCCTGACCGTTATTAGATATAAATATTTTGTATATTTCCTGGTATTGCGGTCATGTGATGATTAATTGAAAAAAGTAAACTTTTTTATATTTTTACGTTTCGGTTTATTTTGCTAAACCATCTTCAGAAATTGTCTACAAAAAATTTTTGAACTATAAAATTGAATAAATTTTAAATATAAAAATAGATAACGTACCTTAATTTAGCTTGTACACATTATACTTAAACTATTACATTTTAAAATTTTTCTATGAATAATTACACATCTGAACTTTTCAAAGGTATCTTTTAAACTGGTGTAGGAGAGCGGTACAATTAGGGTTTTATTGCCGGGTAAAGGTACGCTTGGAAATTCCCATTTAGGTATAACTATATTTACATTTCTTTTATTTATGCTTAAATTTTTGCATAAATAAAAGAAATGTAAATATAGTTATACCTAAATGGGAATTTCCAAGCGTACCTTTACCCGGCAATAAAACCCTAATTGTACCGCTCTCCTACACCAGTTTAAAAGATACCTTTGAAAAGTTCAGATGTGTAATTATTCATAGAAAAATTTTAAAATGTAATAGTTTAAGTATAATGTGTACAAGCTAAATTAAGGTACGTTATCTATTTTTATATTTAAAATTTATTCAATTTTATAGTTCAAAAATTTTTTGTAGACAATTTCTGAAGATGGTTTAGCAAAATAAACCGAAACGTAAAAATATAAAAAAGTTTACTTTTTTCAATTAATCATCACATGACCGCAATACCAGGAAATATACAAACTATTAGGTACTTAGTGTATAAGATGATTCTGCCGAAATTTTCGTTTGGTTTCATGTTAATTGCTCGATGGAATGGACCTCCACACAAGCCCAGCATGATCTTAACGGAACTGAAGAAATTTAATTAGAACCTTCACCCGATTGTGACTTTAACCTTGCTCTAAGATTCTCATGTGAGCCATGTTATGAGTTGCCTTGAGAAAATGGGACATCGTTGTTTTACTTTTAAATGCAATACAGTTTTGTATTGCTTTAAAGGTTAATTGATGTTTTGGTATTTTATGCTTTGTTGTATTTAAATATTTGTTTTAGCGAATAGCCGCCGCCGCCGTTGACATTTTTTAAATGTTCTCTTAAAATTATTTTATAAAGTCCAATAAAATATTTTAACATCATGTAAATACAAGGTTATAAAATGTCAAAACATTAATTGACCTTTAACTGGTCAATGATCACATGGTGGATTCCCCCGCGACCGCTTTTGTCATTAGTACTTTCGGACTTACAACGGAGGGCGCCACCGTTAAAATCGACGTCACAACTGTTTCTACCAATTAGTACGCTCTTAACGTTTCTCACCTGTTGTTCTGTGATTTTTACCATAACCTCAAATATGCTGGAAGACAATCAAATTGTTGATAAAAATTATGTTTTTTTGCTAATGAGGCAATTTCTGAGTTAAAATATTGTGTTTTCCACATTAAAGGTGATTTATAAACGTACGTAATATCGATATCAATAAAAAAATGTTTTAAAATTCCAAAATAAAGACAGGTGTCCGGATTATGAAAC
This sequence comes from Philopedon plagiatum, assembly GCA_963971165.1. Classification (NCBI taxonomy): domain Eukaryota; kingdom Metazoa; phylum Arthropoda; class Insecta; order Coleoptera; family Curculionidae; genus Philopedon; species Philopedon plagiatum. The sequence goes on from OZ020193.1 coordinate 65,779,835, forward strand.
CAGACTTTTATGTTTGTTAATAATATTATTATGTATGAAAGAAAATTTAGCCCTACTTAACTAATTTAATAGAAAAAGTGGAATACCCCTTTACCTTTTTATTTTATTACCAACAATATGAGGAATAGGAGGATCTCTGTTTTAGGAATTGCTTTTAATTGCTTTGTAATTCTTATAAGGATATCAAAGAAATAGTTGTTCTGCACTTACAACAAAATATGAGTTTTATATACTTACTTCAGAATCAAAATAATTTTCAGTCATACTTATATGTTACGAAGAAAAGTGTTACAAAATTACTTCAGTCTGATAAGCAGTGTGCATAAAATAGTTGGTCCACATGACACAAATAATAACTTTACAATTAGCATACTATAGTCTTACTTTCATTTCGATAACTATAAACTGATTATGCCCACGTAACCTATTGCGTATTTAAAAGTGATCTTTAAAAGAATACAAAATGGTCACTTTCACGTTTATCACTTTAGAGCAGTGGTTCCCAACCTGTGGTACATGCAGTTATTCCCTGTGGTATGCTAAACACGACATAAAATAAACACCAACCAAAAACAGACCAACTAAAATCATCCAAAAAAGAAACGCGACAAATGTTATAAATATATTGAAGAAAAAAGAAAGATGGCAACATAAGCAACACTGATTGTGGAAACTAGGTAAGTATAGTCAAAATATTTTTAATGCTTATTGTTAAAATTTCATTTTATCCCTTGGTAAATTTAAATTGTACTTAAATTGTTATTATTCAGAATTACCTAGAATGACCTAAATACAGGGATGATACTAGCAGGTGTGCAGCGCGTGAATCGCAGGCGTGCGGCCAATATTAGGGGCGGCCGCGGCCGCCTACCGACCCCCGTTTTCAAAAATGTTATTTCAATTAATTAACAAAGAAAACGGAATAGGGATTAATCAAAAAGATTTCGTTAAAAATGGACTCCAAGAAATATCCAGGAGAGGGGGCGGCGCTCTTGGCTTTTGCACGGGTTTGCTTGTGCACGCGGGCGGCCAACACCCTAGGATCGCCCCGGCCTAGATAGGTATTTTAATTAGGTGGTACCTAAAATTACGAAAAGTTTTTGGTGGTACGCCATTAAAAAAGGTTGGGAACCGCTGCTTTAGAGTTAGAGCACTCTTAATTGTCTCAAAAGAATAGTCACAGTGTTGAAAATCTGTTTTTAAGTACGGATTTGATTCAAATCAAAATATACTTTATGGTTTCTACTCCGCATGTGTTGGATGTGCCGCAAAATCATATCCTTCCTTAGCACACATGTAGTGTAAAGTTTTTTTAACCCACTGACCTTCCATTGCCCCCCATTTTTTTGGTTTGAAACCTATTTACAAGATCTGGGGATAGTCCATACGGTAAGGCTTTTTATATTTTTTATTCCTTCATAAACTTCTTTAACATATAAACCATACAGCTAAACTGTTTTGTACTGTTTATACTTGTACTGTACGAAATTAAAATTATATTTAAGACTAGGTATGTCAATGTAAGTAACTCCCGAGGTCCTGACCTGACTGCATTCTACTAAGGTAATCCAAATGTCCAAATGATACTCCTCCCAACTCTCCCAACTTCCCTTAGCATGCATATGGAGTCAAACTCGTTTTTTAGGCGATGACCTTCCTTTACCCCCTCCAATTGCCTTGAAAATACCACAGTAAACGTGAGAACGTTGCACTGCATGAAGTCAAAACGCATGCTTGGTTTTTGGCGTAACATGTTTCAGAATTTGTTCGGTTCTGTCAAATTATCATTCTGCTTTTGTTAGGTTCTGTTGAAGTTTCATTATGATAATGTTCTTTCAGGGTAAAATTTGATCTGTCTTTTATATTTCTGCTATTGTTCAGTTATAGGTAATACTGCTATTGTTATGTTGTCTTATAGCAGATGTAAAAATGGAGCCCAAAAATCTGCCACAGGCTGCTATTATGGAAAACAGTAGTATAAGTACCCCAATGATTAAAGCAGAGTCAGGGGCGAATCTCTATCAAATTGAATATGTTCCAAGCAATACATTTATGTATAAACAGACAAACGGACCTGCGCCTGATTTAATTGCCCCACTGGAACAGCTTCATGTTGTTAAGAAAAATGAGGAATGCTTAGTGGCTTTTTCAGATATAATTTTAGAAAACAGCTTATGTGGGTAAGTTATTTGTTTTCTGTCGAGATCATTAAAAAATACATACTCTACTAAAATTTTAGTAATTTTAAATTTTTTAATGACCTTATAGGTACTTGTTTTAAATTACAAGCGTAATGAAGGTTTCAAGTTTATATATGTACTTTGATTTAAAAAAAAAACTAGTTTCATTTATTGGTAACTTAATAATAGTTAATAAGTAAAAAATACGTTTTAAAAACAAGCATTTATTAAAAAACACTAACAAGAAAAATATTTTTTGTTAGGCGCTTGACGGTGCTTTCTATTTTTTTATAACTGAAAATAAAATCTCAAATTTCTTTTTTTTTTCGGATATTTTCGATATTTGGAATATTTTTAATTTCTCAGTGACTCATGATTCAGCATTAAATTACGCAACTTTACCTCAGTTTAATCCAGTCTCTATCACTTATGGCTGCCGAGATGTCAGTGCTAACATATCGAATTTATATAACATCCTGTATAGGAATTTGTTTATACATTATCATTTTGTCATGTATTTATTTATATTCGTAGTTGTAGGTATTACAAATTTTTCTATACTGCCAAATATCTGTCATACCTATTGGCTACTCAGATTAAGGAAGCGAGTTGCAATTAGCTGATTTTTAATGGGGAATAAGGGCTCACTAGGTGACGAAATTGACAAAGATGCCAAATAACATAATGATGAAGACAAAGAGGAGACGAAAACATTCCCGTTATAGTAGTTAACAAATCGGCTGAAGAGGACGCCACGTTCTTAATTTGAGTCGCCAATTCATAAGAAAGATGTTTTACAGAGCAGGCGTTATTGCACGTTGTCGTTAATTAAGTACTTATCTAACAGCTTAATTAAGCTTAAAAATCTTAGGTGTTTCTGAAGTATGTTAACTTATCCAATAGGGCATATGCATATAACCCAAATAAATGTTGAACATTTTTTTATATTTTCTACATAAATTAAATGTGTATAGCGGTTGCTGGTATCCATTTCTTTTGGTCTTTATTAACAAAAAAAAAAAGATTTCCTACTGCAAATTTTCGCGCGATTTTCGAAACTTGTAAAATGTGATCTCATTGGCTGTGTCGTCAAAAGTGTTTTTATGACTCGTAATGAGTACATGGCGAATTCCAGTGTTGTGGGGTCATTAAGAAATCAATAAAAATGGCATTTAATGCGTAACTGATTCAGTAAAATACCCCTGCACTTAAAGTAGAAGGTTCCTAAAATCATATTCATGTATATTTCAAGCCGAAATCGGTCCAGGAACCATTCAATTTTGCAATAAAAACTTCGCGAAATTTTGACACTTATCTTAATAATTTCGAATAAATAAACTGAAATTCTTTGTTTTCACGGCAGTCTTCGACAATTCAAAATTTTTCTAATTTTGCCCCGATGCAAATAAACCTATTGATTTATATATTTAACGAAAAGATAAGTGATTAGTAGTGGGAGGTATTCTTAAACAAATTACGGATAAAATAAACCCAAAAAGAATCACTACATAAGGAAAATAGTGTGGAATAATGTCGGTTAAAAATAGGATTTGTCGGAAAAAATTAAAGAAATTCGGTTTTTACTCCTTAAAATACGCTCCTGGAGGCCCATTCGGTATTCATTTTAATGTGTGATTATCTCTTTATAAGATAATGTCAAAAACTTAGATAGGAAAAAAACTGCAGACTGATTCAAAAATCTCCAGAGCATAAATCGAAATTTAATCGGCGATTGCTCCCTTCCTATAAAGAATGAAGGAACTAAAAAATATGGATACCATGTATTTTGACGAGCTCTTTCTGCTGACGTATATAGGGTTTTAATTTGAACCATTTTGACCCCACAAAAAATTAAAAACCGTGAAATATTTGGGTCAAAAATCGAAATTTCCAGTTCTTCCCAAATATATATTCATTTCCCAGTGATTTTAGGCTTAGGTAAATCTATTGCAAAAAGAAAGTATTTGAGATTTTAAAGTTTCACTCATGGATCCGATGTTTTTTTTGTTTTCTAGTTATTAGGTACCCAAGAGGCAAATGGCATTTTTCCATCTATAAAAATTCAAACCATTTTTCGATATTCACCAGTTTCAAAAGAGTTCTGAAGCTCCGGGTCCTCTACAACCTCCGAAAATTTACATCGATTTAATTCACTTTTGCGACCTGTACCCGATTTCAACGGAAATCGCGGAGATTTCGACTTTGACGTTTAATAGCTCCGAAACGAAACATCCTGTATAACTGCATTTTTGCCAAAGCTAGTTTCACTATTCCTCTATTAACTCAAAAAATTCGTTTGCTCCGCCTCTGACTGTTTCCGAGAAAAAAAAACCTTTTCGACTTAAGTTGAGCTTTACATTAACATGTAGATTGACGCGTGTCTCCTGACGTCATTATGACGTCAAATGGCTGCTTTTTAAATTGTAATAAATTATACCAAAAAGTAAACATTTTTTGTAGCTAAATTATCCTAGTAATTTTCTTCAAAATATTCTTTTGAGTTTGTAATGACTTCCTTAAACGATTTATTCAATAAAAAGAATGTGTGCATATTGCTTATGGGGTATTTGACGACGCGCGGCAAAGCCTGTTTAGTGAAACAGATATTTTCAGTATATAAACATTTGAAATACAACTGTGAATTTAATCCCATTTACAGACACTGAACTCCTTTGTTTTTTAAACTTATTTTTTATTTTGAGCTTGTAGTTCTGTGCATTATTCCAGTGTTCCATTGCCTTTTCATTTGACATTTAGAACTTGTCACCTTTATTACTTTGCAAAATTTTACATTGTTAAGCTGCGCTCAGAGTTGCCGTAACGTAAGCCGTAAGAAGTAATCGATAGTCGATAAGACGTAAAAGTTAAGCCGTAACGACATACCCATTCATAGTTCTAAGTTAAGAATCTGGTTACAACTTTCTAGGTTATGATTTTTGCTTTTTGACATCTCTTCAAAACAATTTGTTTGGTTATTAAACTGGTAATATGGATTTTGATTTTACTGACCACGAAGATATTATTATTGCTGGATCAATATTGTGCTGCTACTTGTTAGTAAGCAAATAAATAAATAGGAGAAAAACACATGGATTATGTCAAATTTGGGAATGTAAGCATGGCGGTTAGGCACGAGTACGACCGATCCCGACCGAATCGATAAGCCGTAACGTAAGAAATGAAATTGAACCATTTCTTTACGGCTTACCTTACGGCTTAACTTATTACGGCTGTACTATGAATGGATCTATTGCTAATCAAATGTTTATTTTTCTTACGAATTAACCTTACGTCTTAAAGCTTACGTTACGGCAACTCTGAGGGCAGCTTTACAGTTCCTTACTTCCATAAAATCTTTTTTCTACAAACGTGTTAAAAATGCATTTTTTAACATGCCGCAGATGCCTTAAAAATGTTAGTTTATGGCACTAGTGTGTTACGGTTTGTTTTGTCATACGAAATTAAAGTATTATTATTGTAGCAGTTGCAACAATTAGTTGAGTTTTAAGACTTCGACCTACCTTTTTGAATATATTCCCTTATTCCTTGAACGTTTTATTTTGATTTGTTTTCCATTTAGTCAAAATTTTTCCTAACCTCGAATTTAATTTTTACAAATTTTCCGTCACTAGTCTGTCTTGGATCCAGCCTTGTTTTCCCTCTTTCTGTATAGTTAATCCCTAAGGAAATATGTCTGAATTTGGCCCTAAAAACTATATTTGCCAATAAATATAAATTAGAATTTGTTTACAATGACAAACGTGAAACGTCATTTTTGACATTTGAATCGGCCGTAATTATTTTCTGTCGAGCCTGTTGCATACATCTTAGTTTTCTGTCCTGAGCCGCCCTCTGTGACTGTTATTGGAAAACGTCGAAGCCAGGAACGATGGAATCTGCGTTCTGAGTTCTAGGTCCCTTGATTTTAAAGGTTTCTAATGTTCATTCATGCATTTCGGTTCGAGGTTGACCAAAATCGTAGGTGGGGTGCATTTGTACTGCCAATTGTACGAACTATTAATGAATGTCGGTTTATGGACACGGAAAAATGTATTTAATTGTTAGTTTTGTTGGTATATTGCCGGTGTTCATTGGTTAAGTTAATTTTTACTGGCAGAACATCGTCCCAATGCGTTGAGGGGAATACCATCGAACCAAACCCTTCGAAAATGTACCTAATTGAGTACCAAAGTGTACTTACAAACAACCCCTTGTGACGTCGCTTTGCAAGAAAAAAATCGATATTGGAATTTTTCGGCAAGGACTGGGTGTGGCACCGGAGCTGGGCCTTTTCACAAACTGATCGCGTCGTCGGCAGTATCGCCATTCTAAAAGTCTTTTGGAAAGACACCCAAAAATTTGGATCTGTGAATGCGGTACAATTAACTTCTTCTACCTTGTTTTGTTATTTACCCTTTTGGCGTTACGTTGTTGGTCCAGTGAGGCCGTTTTAGTTGATTTTGTAGAAGAAATTCGACATCTCTTCGTCGGTTTTTACGACGACAGCGGACATGTTAATTTAGACCCGACACGAAAACTGCAGGGTCTTTCTGCTGGGATACAGCAATCTTTCCGCTTACTGAAAGACATACACCTACAGTCTTTCCTTTTGGCTGGAAGGCAGCAATCTTTTACTGGGGGAACACCGCTACCCCGCAACTTCTTTTGGGCTGGGAGACATCTCCAGTCCTTCATCGTGCTGAGACAGTTAAGCTGTCTAGGACACGTCAGCATTGACCTAAGACACCATCATCAGGGGACGAACCCCTTCAGGCAACCTTTTATTTTTTTTTATTATAATCAGTATCACCTGTTACACGATAACCACTTGTTTCAATTTCGGCTCTAACCATGGTTAGCAATCTTTGCTTTTAAAACGGCTTAGTACTTTTCTTTATTTTATTTCCCCCTTCAGGGTTTACTACAAATTGTTATAGCAATAGTATAATAATAATAATCCCTAATAATTTTATTGCATCAAATTTCACAAATTGACAGAATACACCGATGTGACATTCAAAATTTTTCTCTAACGAATCTGTAATATATTAGTAAATTTGTTTTTAAAGGTAGTGTTTTATTTGCCTCACCAGACAGCGCAGTTTCTTGGGTTTTTTTTTTGGATAATATGGTAACTATATGTGAGTGAGTGAGCTGAAAGCGAGATCCCAATACTATCTAGGAGGGTTTCTGTTTTTCACTCGGCATTAAAAACAGTGGCGCCCTTATTAAACCCCCCCTCTCTCCGGCATTGGAGCTAGGGCATTTTTTTTGGCACGCATGCGCAAGCCTCTCGCATTCAACTCAACTCTTTACGTGAGTTAATTTTGTAAATTCTCAATATTTTTTTTTTTTTTAATTTTTACCGAACTTTGAATTTTTATTTATGAAGGGTAAGTAGAAGTAAAATCCTTCTTCTGTGCGAAAAAGAGCGTGGCAAGTGTTAAAAGTACTTTTTCTAATTTTGACATTTAAAGTGACACTTTGTAAAACTGATTGACGTTATGAAACGTCTTACTTTTTGTAACTAGTTACATAAAGTAAAATTTTATGCAATTGGTGACGAAAAATGTATTTCAAAATTAGTGACAAAAAGAATTATTCTATTTATTAAACTGTTATAATACACGATAACAACATAAATTATAAATTAATTAATTATTATTAATACACGATAACAACATAAATTATAAATTAATTAATTATTATAAATAGTGATAACACAATTATTGCAATTATTTAAATTAATTCCCGACGACATACTAGACTTTTTTACAAAATGTCAAACTGACAACTAACATGAAGTAACAGCAACAAACTAGATTTATGTTTTAAAATTTTTATCAATTATATTAAACTTTATTTTTTTATTACTTTCTTCAAAATTAGAAAAAATCTTGTATGCAATACGTTACGAAATGAAATTTTGTGTAACTTGTGAGTTTTTGCGGAACTCACTTCGTTCGTTCCGCAAAAATCTCACGCGTTACACAAAATTAGGCATTTCGTAACTGATGGCATAAATAGCTATTATAGCACTAGTGTTAAAAGTAATACTATGGCAACTACGACGCCAACAATGGTTATTGTTTTTTTTTGACAAATGTCAACTTAGTAATTTTATATTATATCTACGATGCTACTTAAAACTATGTGTTTCCAATATGTTAAACTTTCTAAAAATTGTAATTGGGTTTTTGTTTTTTATTGGCGTTTGTAGAAAAAAATTTGTATGATATTTGTGTTAAAAGTACTTTTAAGGCACTCATTTGAATTGCAGAATTCGCTTCGCTCATTCTGCAAACTTTCAAATTCGTGCCGTAAAATTGTACTTTTAACACTTATATCATAAATAACTATTATTGTGAAATGAAAAAATATCACAGAAAACTCTGCATGCCGGGCTGCATACCCTTCTGCCACTAAAAAAATGCTAAATAAAAGCGATTTTTTACCTTACCACTAATTTTTTACTTTACTTAACCATTTATTTATGGAATCACTTCGGTGTCCGTCCGTCCGACTGTCGCAGGCGATTTTCTCTGAAACTACAAGACGTAAAAATTTGAAATTTGGCACAGAGATAGAGTGTGGTGGACCAATTTATAGACGTGAAGTATAAAAAGTTGAATTTAGATTCTGGGAGTTAATTTCAGCGGGTAAATTGGGAAATGGAAAAAAAAATCAAGAACATCGTGTAGAGTGTAAAATGAAATCTTACTGAAGCACGAATTCAACAATATATATGATGTATTTTTTATGCATTTTTTAAAACATTTTTCGGGAAAACGCTTAAAAATTTCTGGTCGCTCAGAAAAATCTGAAAAAAAATCATGAACGTTGAGAATTAGGTGTAGATTGAACCAAAATTATTAGGATTGAAAAATTCTGGCGCGGTCAATTAAAAAATAATTGTATGGTTTATGTCCCTATAACTGCCGAACCATTGGTTTTAGAGAAAAAGTTTTTTGACAAAAAATATTTCTCACGATGTAAGGAACAACTTTTGTTCTTACACGTTTTTTAGTGCTCCGCGGATACGCGATGTAATGCGACGTTGGTGCCGTCGGCGGCGGGTAGCGCAGCAGATGGACGGAGATCGGGCGGCCGAAGTTTGCTCAGGTTAAGTGGGGGACGGCTGGCACGGGACACTACGTGTGCAAGTATAGCTTGCACTTGACCGAATTTGGTAAAAATACGCTTGGGAAACAGTCAAAACTAAAGAGAACTGCGACTGAAAAATATCCACTCTTTAAAGTAGCCACAAAGTTTTACACGATCTTTTTATTTTTATTTAAAATTGTTGCAAAACATCATCAGTGTTCAACACCAAATACCGGGACCTTAATAACGAGTTGTGCTTACTTGTACTAAAGTTCAGAACGTTAGTGCACAAATTACTTAAAGTCGAGCACAATTAGGCTTACCATTAGCTCAGTGATGAAAAAGAACTAAAAATATTACTCTTTCTTAATAATCTCTTAATGTATTATCAGTACTATCATTAAGGGTTCCTGTTATGCTTTAAAATTGCGCTGATTTTAAAATTTAGAACTTTTATGTACAAGTTACCAGAATTTCAACAAAATTAAACTTATCATTAACCTCGGTAATAAATACGTAAAAATATTATTTGAAACTTTTCAGTGCTTTTCATTTTGTGAAGTCGGTTTATCTTTTGGAAAAAAGCTATTTAAGCAGTTTGTTTAGAAAATTGTTAAATTGTTGTATTTACAAGATACACTGAAATTTTTGTAGATCTCAAGTGCCAGTGAAAACTGAACCGGAGGAAACTGAAAAATATGTTGTGTATCAGGAATGGAAATTAAAAAATGAAGAAGTGGACATTAAGGAGGAAGGATTACCTCAAAACGCAATTGAGTAAGTACTTATTTTGCTAATTACATTTTCTTAATTTTTTCTATTTGTATTTTTTCTATTGTAATTTTATAAAATTATTTGTACAATTTATTTAGTTTATATATAAAATGTATAACGTTCATATTAATCGAAAAATTAATTAAGAAATAAAATAAACCGGCTTTCAAAATGCTGATTTTAAAAATACCAATGTAATACGGAACACTTTAGGATTGGATATCAGGCGAGGAAACACTGTTGCCGTTTTTAGATATTCTTTAAGCAAAAATCTATATCTGGTTTATTTTTTGTTAAATTACAGGCCGTAAAAGGCATTTTGTAGAATATCCGATAAATATAAAATCGCTGTTATTAGTAAAAGAGAGCGACCAAGCACAGCCCATTTAATCCAAAGTATCTGCTTTGGAGTAAAATGAAATAAAAAACTAATTAACGTAAAAGTTATTAAAATTACTATTTTTATTTTTTAGAAAGTGACCCAAAAACGTTTTTTTTTTTTAAGAAATACTTTTATCTTAAAAATTTGCAATATTTACAACAATAATACTTTCTTTCTAATGGATTTATGGCATTTTATAAAAAAAACTAAAAAAAGTCATGAATGACGACAAATTTTGCGCGTATACGTCGGAATGGCGTGGCACCGATTTCACTAATTTTTTCACCGTTGTATTTAGGATGGTGGTCCGGTGGGTTTGTTGGTATTTAACTTCAAAAAATTAATATAGGGTGGGGGTTGAGAGGGGATACCACCGGAGTGGATGAAGATTTTTCCGAAAATGTTGACTAATATTTCATTGTAACAGGCGTTATAAAATATTCAATGAAAAGGGTTAGAAGGAGGTGGGTGTTTTTAAAAAACTATTGACTGATATGCCATTTTTGGTGTTACTGAGGTCAAAGAATCGACAAACCTGCACTATTTGTGATTTCTGTTTTTATTGCATTTTTACTACTGTTTGGACAATGTTACTTAAAGTTTTGCTTAGTAAACACAAGTTTATTTTACTGTCTCATTTTCTGCCGCAGAATACAAATATATATTTATTTTAAAACATCTTCAGTCTCCGCAGATTTTGAGCATGTGTATTGTTTGTTACCTTCATGTTCTTTAACTTTATTTTAACATATCAGTGTCACTTGTCTTTGTGCCTGTAGTTTATTAAAGCCTATGAAAGTTGTCTTTACTCAGTTGACTCCACTGGTTACTAAAGTGTAACTTGCTGATGACCCGCTTAAATATCAACGTTAATTATTTTTAACCTTTACACCCGGGTATACAACGCAAGGATACACGACACAGATCTGGACGGATCGAACATTAAGTAGGTTTTACTGACTGCAGCCGGCGTTTTCGCCGTCTACTCGGGATTTTATATTGAAATTAATTTGATGGTAGTTTATATCCTCAAGTTTTGTGTGGTGCACCTCTGGGGTAATGGTTACCTGCTTGCAATATTTCAACTTTTTCGAATCCCATCGGTAATAAAATTAGGCGTGTTGGCTGGAATTCATCCATTAGCACAGGGCCGTCCCTATACCTATGTGCCGCTGGCGTGCAATCCAAATTTTGCCGCCTACAGCCAAATAAATTCAGTACATGGGATTAAAAAATTACTGAGGAAGCTATTGCTTTTTTTTGTAAATATATTAAAACATAAAAAATTTAAAAAACATAATATTCCATAAAAACGTTGAATTCTAAAACACATAAAATTCGTAACAACAAATACTAATATTGTTAACATTAACAAAAAATACGATGAATAAAGTACTTATTTTAATCATTATTAAAATATAAAATCTTAAATAAAATTTATCTTTTTTTCCTTCATGGCGACAAATATTTTAATAAGATTTTCTATGTCTAAATTTTCATATATCTTAAGTTCTATTGATATTAACGCAAGAGCAATAAGTCTATCTTGAGTTGTTGACGTTCTTATAATTTTTCATTATTTTCAGTTTTGAAAACGATCTCTCTCCGCTGGCAACCGAAACAGGCAATGTTAAAAGTATCCTTTAAAACAATAGAAAAATTTTGAAATTCTGAGGTTATTTTATTTTTATATATGAAATTCTAAATTTATTTTGGAGTTTCTTCGGTTCCTATAAAGTTTTGAATATGTCGGATTTCATCTGCTAAATCGACAGCATAAATATCTTTGGGACAATCGGTTCTAGATAAATCTGACAATGATATAATTCTAGATCAGTACAATGGTTTTTTAGCTCTGGACTCGAAATTTGTTTTAGTTCTTTAAAATTATGCAAAAATGCGAATCTGTATTCATGTGCTTTTAGGAGCTCAAAACGTTCTTTTATAGCAGGGGTGGCCAATCTTTCTGTAAGATGTGCCACTTTTGAAATAAAAAATTTTGGGCGTGCCACTCATTTTTCGGAAGGCAATATTTTATGTATAAGGTTAACGGCGCCGGAAGCAAAATTTGTTTGGGCATATATTGGTTCGCAATGCGGGGTATTTTTTTTGGCTTTTTCGTGTTTTCTACTTGGTTTATGCGTTTTGTGATTTTTTTTTTAAATTCATTTGTATGAAATGTTTGCTGCCACTCTAGAGAGTCATGCGTGCCACTTTGTGGCACGCGTGCCGCGCGTACTAGTCGGGCGGCAAGCAGCGGTGTGACTGAAAAGACAACCGAAACAGTCTTGCAATTTTGCCGCCCCTAACAAAGCGCCGCTGGCGTGCACCGCACTCCTTATACTCCCGGGTAGGGACGGCCCTGCATTAGCATTCAGTTTTCACTATCAAATTCATAAGGCATAAACTTCAATGACATCGCCGATTCCAATATGCACAGTGGACGTGGCCGAAGAATCGCACATCTAATTCACAGTCTAAATATATTGTTCCAGACGGCCGAAATTCAGACCACACTGTCGCTTTTCTAACCGTTATTTACTGACAATGTCCCAATATCATTTTTACTGACGAGTCGATGCATTCCTAAGATTGAAAACTATGAATACAAAATTAACAATGTCCCTGTATTTAAATTTTTTACAATTTTTTTGTTTTACTCTTTGTTGTAGTGTGTCGTCTGGTGGTAGTAATCAAGAAAAACAAAGTTACAAATGCCGTGTGTGGGAGTTCCAGACAAATCAAAACCAACATTTAAAGAGGCATCAGTTGAAGCACACGGACCCTGAACAGAATGATTTCTTTCCATGCAATGAACGTGAATATCAAACAGATACAAAAGATCCTTTAAAGAACCACATCTTAAAGCATCACCGGCCACACAAAGTCGGTTTGTTTGGATGTGACAAATGTGAATATCGAACAGTTAGAAAAGATCATTTAAAGAACCACATCTTACGGCACCACAACCCACAAAAAGTCGGTTTGTTTGCATGTCACGAATGTGAATTTCAAACAGTTAGGAAAGATTGCTTAAAACGTCACATCTTAATACATAAAGAACCACAAGAAGTCGATTTGTTCGGATGTGACAAATGTGAATACCGAACACGTTTTAAGACTTATTTAAAAAAACATTACTGGAGACATGAATCCCCCGAAAAAGGTAAATTATTTAGATGCGACAAATGCGATTATCAAACACGTTATAAGAGTCATTTAAAAAGCCATTACTTGAAACATAAAACCCCCGAAGAAGTTAAGTTATTCAGATGCGACAAATGCGATTTTCATACACGTTATCAGATAAGTTTAAAAAAACACTGCTTCCAACATAAAAACCCCGAAGATGTCGAGTTATTTAGATGCGACAGATGTGAATATCAAGCAATTAGGAAAAATACTTTAAGGAATCACATCTTACAACACCACAACCCACAAAAAGTCGGTTTGTTTGGATGTGACAAATGTGAATATCAAACAGTCAAAAAATTTCTTTTAAAGAGCCACATTTTACATCACCACAACCCCCAAAAATTCATTTTTTTTGAATGTGACAAATGTGAATATCAAACAGTTAGAAAAGATCATTTAAAGAACCACATCTTACAGCACCACAACCCACAAAAAGTCGGTTTGTTTGGATGTGACAAATGTGAATATCGAACAGTTAGGAAAGCTAACTTAAAACGCCACATCTTACTGCATAAAGAACCACAAGAAGTCGATTTGTTCGGATGTGACAAATGTGAATACCGAACAGTTAGGAAAGATTACTTAAAACGCCACATCTTACTGCATAAAGAACCACAAGAAGTCGATTTGTTCAGATGTGACAAATGTGAATACCGAACACGTTTTAAGACTTATTTAAAAAAACATTACTGGAGACATGAATCCCCCGTTAAAGTTAAATTATTTAGATGCGACAAATGAGATTATCAAACGTTATAGGAGTCATTTAAAAAACCATTACTTGAAACATAAAATCCCGGAAGAAGTTAAGTTATTGTGACGCCGGACGAATGTGAATATCGAACACATGATAAGACTTATTTAAAAAACATTACTTGGGACATAAATGTCTCTTATAGTAAGTCTAATTTAAGCAATCACTGCTTGAAACATAAATCCCCGAAAAAGTTAAATTATTTAGATGCGACAAATGCGATTATCAAACACGTTATAAGGGTCATTTAAAAAACCATTACATGAAACATGAAACCCCCGAAGAAGTTAAATTATTCAGATGCGACAAATGCGATTTTCATACACGTTATCAGATCTTTATAAAAATACACTGCTTAAAACATAACTCCAAAGGAGTCGAATTATTTAGATGCCACTGATTTGAAATGAATATGAAATGCAGTTTAAGGAACCACATCCCTCAGCACCATAACCCACAAAAGGTCGGTTTGTGTGGATGTGACAAATGTGAATATCAAACAGTTTAAAAATATAATTTAAATAACCACATCTTAAAACGTAAAACACGAAACTTTGTTTCGATGTGACAAATGTGAATTTCGAACACGTTATAAGTATTAATTAAAGAAACATTACTTGAAACATAAAATCCCTGAAGAAGTTAAATTATAGAGGTGCGACAAATATGATTGTGAAACACGTTATAGAACTTCTTTCGAAAGCCACTACTTGGAACATTAAACCCTGAAGTCGTCGAATAATTTAGATTAAGCAAATGTGCATATCAAACAATTAGGAAAGCTCATTTAAAGTTCTACATTTTAAAACACGAAAACCCGAAAGAAGTCATTTTTTTGGGATGTGAAAAGAGTGAATATTGAAAATAATTTAAAGAGTCACTACTTAAAACATAAAACCCCTCGAATCGATGGTATTTTGGAAAACGTACGACTTTAAAAAAATAAAGACAAAGTTATTTACTATTCAAAGCAATCAGTCACTGAATTTGCACTAAACACTGGTGGATTGTATTGACTGGTCAACTGCAGACGGTTGCCAAAGTGTAGGTACAAAATGTCTTGATTGATGCCATCCAAGCAATACAGTATTACACGATATTTATTTGACTAAATTTTCATCTAATAAAATTTGCATAAATGAGTATTAAGTAATAAAAAGATAATACACACATTTTGTTCTATTTTATGCATCATAGCCGAATAAACTTTTATTCCCTTCTCACTGTGATAAATTATTAAGTTATTAAGTAAAAGTGACAATGCTATTTGTCGGTTTACTACCAGTTTTAGTATGAATTGAAAAGTGACACAAGCGACCATTCATAAAATTCGTTGACGTTTGCTACATTGTTCGAAAGTGGAATTGTGTAATTTTGTATTTGCGAGAAGCGTTAAAGTGTTCTTCTTTAAAGAAGTGAGGTTGTATTCACTTGTATTGAAACCATTGTTGTAGTTTTACATATAGCTACACATTATTAGAGTATAGTGAAATACCGGCCTTAGTCGCATCCATTGCATGTGTTAAACGGATGAATGAAATGGCGCGAAACGATTTTGTGAATGAAATGCTTTGTCTATAGTTTTTTTAATGTCAGTGTGGGAAACCCATCTTAGGTAAAAGACAGTTGGGGTAAGAATTCCTTCAAAGTGTGTTACGTTTTTGTTAAACGATTTGACAAATTACGTTAACTGTCACGAAATTCGAAAATAATTTAAACGTAATAATATACTTGTTCATTGCGTTGTGATTGCTTGACTTTTGTTTTTTCTGTTATAGAAACGGACATTTCTATGCATGTTTCTTCTACTGTTTTCTTAATTTTAATTCCGATTCCGGTAAAAGATCCAATAAATCACTGACAGGAGCTGTCAAGCAATTCTTTGTTTAAAAATCATTTTTGATATTAAAATTATTGATTCCGATTGGTTGGAATTAAAACGAAAGAAATAGTGGAAGAAAAATGTATTGAAATAGCCGTTTTCAGAACAGAAGTCAAACCCAATGCAATGAACTATACCGTATCCATTTACTTTTGAGAATGATGACAGAAACCCATTTTACAACGAAGAGATCAATTATGTCTCTCTCTCATGTTCTTTCTCTCTCATTTTTTTCTCTCTCATACTCGTAAAATTTTTACAGCTGGTAGAATGTTAGGTTATGTGAAAGATTAATATGACATATTATTTGAAACCTGTCTCATGATATAAGTTGTTTTTGCAGTGTAAAAATATACTTAAAAAGTTTATTCAAAGTATTAGCAGCTTAAATTCCTGTGTTCTATGAATCTGGGACTGACTAACAACTATTGAAATATTACGCAAGGTACATATTTGTTCTCCTTTACATTACTTCGACCGGGCGTTATGGGAATGAGTAACAGGAACGCCGACATGATATAAAGTTGAGAATAGTGGGCATTACAGAAGATTTCTTTAGTTATTGAGAAAATAGTGAAAATTGCGCCCTAGAAGCGTTTGGTTTCAGTTTAAAGCAGAAGTCACAGGGCCATTACAAAGTGTATCCATCCTTCTGGAACTAGGACTCAACATTTACAGTTAAAAATTGTGAAACTATTTGGTATATTCGATTAAACAATTTTTATCGCGTCTTTAACTAACATAAACGTCCCTCATCGCAGTTAGGCTGTATTATAAGTCCATTTTCATTATATAAGTATCGGAGAATAGGGAATATTTTTTAACCTTATTATAAATTGTTTATCCTAATAAAAATATTTACTCATTTTTGAAGTTTTTCCTTTATTTATCTAAATACTTTTCCTCCGATCCTTTTAGTGCAAATTGTTGGTTAGAGCGGAGTATTGTTATTTGGGTAGGAAACAATTTTAAATGCTATAAAATAATAAGGTTAATGTGGCTATGCTGACACTGTTTTTGTTTAATAAAAACGAGGTTTTTGCAAATGCTGTTTGTATTCAGTAAAAACAAAGGTCTTTTGCTATAAAATCATAAAACTTACGTAAGTATTTTGTCAGGTTAGAAATTTATTTTTTATGACAACTCCGATTAAACTTTTTACTGTAGGCAACCAGAAATACTTGCGCACAAACAAAGCCGCCTGTGATGAAATGTTTGATTATTCTATTTTATTGGCAACAACATCGTTTTTATTTGTCTTTTACTAATGCCCCTTTTGCTAATAAGGATAGAGAGAAACCGGATTCCGCTGGGATTATATCAGGAAAAAAAAAGAATTTTGCGATGACTGATCTTTCGAAGTATATAACCAGCAATACTTCCACAAGCAAAGAATGTACGATAAAAATTTGAACAAATCCTTTTTTTATTTGTCTTTGTCTAATGCACTTTCGCCAACACGGATAGAAAGAAGTCTGATTCCTCCGTGATTATCAGGAATGAAAAGATGAATATTGTGATCACTAAAATATGTTTTGGTGTAAACGGTCCATGGAACTGACCAATAGGGTTAATTCTTGTTCAATTGTTTTTTCTGTCATCATTCTCAAAACCAAATGGATACCGTTTAGTTGGCGCTTGTCGGCTGGTACCACGTTACCAGGGGCGAACGGATGGGAGGGGGGAGTGCCGACCCCCCCAAAGCTATGGAAAATTGAACCAGTTGGGATTAGTGTTGTAAATATCCGTATTCTTTAGATATCCGAATAATACGGAATCGGAATCAGCTAATATCCGTATCCATTATCCGAATCCGTATCCATTTCTTGACCCGCGCGAAAGCGGTTACAAATCATGTATACGTATGCAACACTAAAACATTTTCTATCCGGATACGGCTAGGTAGGTGGATGCGGTATCATATCATTTGAAGTCGAAGGTTAGGGATAGGAAGGCACCGTCGGTCGTTCTCGTTTGAATTCGATTCGGGTGAGGCGGGTCAAGTTTAACCAATGGGTCTCATCCCATATGATACCCGTTACCCCGATAACTATGCTATCTTTTTTTAGGAAACGTCATTAGAAAGAGAAAGCATAAGATCAAATATGCCAAATCGCAGACCGTGTTGTTCGCTTACACTCGATTCCGATTCCGTTTTCTCTTTGCACTTTGCATTAGTAACCTCCCGATGCGAATTTATTTTGATTCCGAATCCGTACTCAAGTTCTCGCCCGGTTACGGATAATCCGGATTCTTTTAATATTCGTA
Organism: Philopedon plagiatum; assembly: GCA_963971165.1. Classification (NCBI taxonomy): domain Eukaryota; kingdom Metazoa; phylum Arthropoda; class Insecta; order Coleoptera; family Curculionidae; genus Philopedon; species Philopedon plagiatum. Next base: position 65,798,374 of record OZ020193.1, read on the forward strand.
TCCAACGGATTTTTGGATACGTATCCTTACATCACTAGTTGGGATATCACAGTTGGGATATTTGGGTGTCAGTTGGAAATTTTTGAAAAGTAGGTACTGGGTGTCCGGGTTTCGTTGTAATTGCAGGGTTAGTATAGTTTACCAGCCCGAAAATACCTTCTAAAAAAGATTTTCGTTTGCACTTTGTTGCTAAAATGTAAGACCCATTTTACATCATTCCTTATATCTTAAGGAAGCAAAATTGACATTTCGTCAAAAAATCGTACTGTGCAGGGGGTGGTAGGGGGTGATTTTTCAAAATTTCCCAATTTTTTTTTATTGCATTTTTTACATCTATGTCACCTGGTCATCAATCTGACTGAATCTTATTTCAAAATTTTAATCAGATATATTTTTTTTCTAACTTTAAAAACATCGCCCGCTGTACTTTTATATGGAGCGCTTTAATGAATAATCGCTCGCCCTGAAAACCCATAATTGTGATAACCTTTAACTCGGTATAACTCTAGAATCCTTTAGCTAATCAAAAACACGCTTCCCATAAACGTTGTAGACCGAACATCAGGGATTACAATGCTTTTTTAAAATTATTAATCCGATAAGTAGTTTCGTCAAAAAAATGAAAAATGTAAAACGATGTCGCCGCAAGCGCGGTCGACCGTGGAGATGCGCTGAAGATTCACATTGCCATGGCTAAGCCAGGGGATAAACGACTCTATGTTTCATCGCGCACGTAAGTTCGTTTTTCGTTCGATCTTGGTGTGATTAGGCTAGATTCTTGTATAAAATTAAGTCGTGATCGTGATATCTTAAAAAAGGTTAGTGATGATGATTTGATTGAGTTGTTTTGAATAATTTAATTTTAATTCAATTAAAGTTTTTCTTAATTTTTTAATAATAATAATATTAATAGATAAATTATTGCAAAAAAAACGTATTTTTTTAATGAAAAAATTAATATTAGTCCAATTATTTGTACACAGACTGTTTACAAAAAATAGTACAATTTTAATTTTTTTAATAACAGAAAACAGGCTTTATACGTTCAGGATTTTTCTGTAAGTACCTACAGTATACTAGTATTTCTTTAGATGTCCAGAAACACGCAGTAGGTATATGGTTGTTGATCAGTCGAAAATATCCTCGAAATTATATTGTTCCCGATTGTTGTTTATCAGCACAGACCAATGTGTTTTGGAGTATATTTTCTTCCATTTGAATATGCAAAAATGATGTCTTGACAAATATTAAGTACTTCAGTTTCTTTTGTGGCACTGCTTGATTCGTTGCAAACAAGAAGACTAATAAGAAAATATAAATCGTTTGGAATATGCTTCTTATAATCACAAATTTTAAAGTTTTTGAATTCCGCATTTTTTGGTATTTTATTTATTTCCATTTCTATATTTTGGCAAATTTTTGTCAACACTTGTAGTTCTGACGTACCACAGGATAAACTGGAAGCTTCGGTTTCAGTCTGATGGACGATTGTTTCAATAGCTTATTGCTTAGAAAAGCTTTTGAAGAACATCCCTGGTTCGTTTTGCCTAGGAGATTTTACTAATTCAATGTCGTCGCTAAAATACTCTGTAATTTTTTTAACTAGGAGTCGGTCGCTTAAATCTATGTTTTCACCAATTTCACAATATCTGTTGCTGTAGAATACCCTTTTTCTTTTTTAAAACCTTGCTCTATTTCACTAAGTAATTGTTGTATGCTTCATTTTCCATGTCCAATTTTCTTTTTCCATTTGCGATATTTTCCTGTTTAGGTTTATTCTTGGTATTGCGTAATTCTGCAGAAACGCATGAGGCATGATATTTTATTTCAGGTGCAATTAAATCGCATTCGCCAATTCTGGAAAAAAATATTAGATTGTCTCGCGCTATATACATTTAATTTTATCTTCCATGTTGTTGCTCATAACCTGGCATAGTTTTTGATTTCGTACACGTTTTTGGCAAAATACGCACCTTTGCACATCAAACTGAGTCCGTAAACGATGTTTTTGAGGTGTATCCGCTGGGAGTAAACTAGTAATTATTTTCGTATGCTTTGATTTGTATGAGGCAATATTTTGTGAGCTGGTATACGTTTTGTAGCAATTTCTATGCCAATTTAAATATTCGCGCTCTTTTAAATCGTTAAAATTTGAAAATATATGCAACACCATAGCATCATTTCCTTGACAGATATCCATACGAACCTCTGTATATTCAATAAATCTCTGTTTAGATTTTGGTTGAGATATAAATGATTTTGGTGATTTTTGTCAAATGTCACATAACTGGTAATTAAATATTTTGTCTTGAATTTTAGCAGCTTTTTTCTTAGGGGTCTCAATTTGATTTTTGACTGTAGTTTACTGTCGGAACTGGTACTGCTTTCAAAATACACTGCTTAAACGGATCTATAAAAAGTGTTGCATATAAGCATTAATAGGCAGTACTGTTATTAAAAGAATCTTACCTGAAAACTAAAAATTTCTCCTTAATAACAAATCTGTTACAACAGTTACTCATGTAATGCAGTGCACCCGCAAACACTTTCAGACTTTTAGCAATGTCCAGTAAGTCTATGTAAACACTATAACTACACTGTACGCACCCTATATTTTTTGCAATGTAAACTTTTATAAAAAAAATAACAATTATTACTTAAAAGTTAGTTAAAAAAATAATACAGTAAAATAGAAAACGGGAATACACAATCCAGCATTTTTGCTGCAGTTGCGTCTGGCTTTAAATTTAATAGCTACTGCATTTCTCCCAGTAAAAATGCAATAATAAACGAAAAACGAACTTACGCGCGCTGTTGAACATAGAGTCGTTTATCGCCTGGCCTGGCCATGGCAATATGAAACTTCGGCGCATATCCACGGTAGACCGCGCTGGCGGTGACACGGCTTTACATTTTTCAATTTTTTGACGAAACTACTTATCGGACTGATAATTTTAAAAAAGCATTGTAATCCCTGATGTTCGATCTACAACGTTTATGGAAAGCGTTTTTTTGATTAGCCATATGATTCTAGAGTTATAACGAGTTGAAGTATATCACAATTATGAGTTTTCAGGGCGAGCGATTATTCATTAAAGCCCTCCATATAAAAGCACGGCGGGCGATGTTTTTAAAATTAGGAAAAAAATATATCTGGTTAAAATTTTCAAATAAGATTCAGGCAGATTGATGACTAGGTGGCATAGATGTAAAAAATTTAATAAAAAAAATTTGGTAATTTTTGAAAAATCGCCCCCTACCACCCCCTGCACAGTACGATTTTTTGACGAAAAGTCAATTTTGCTTCCTTAAGGTATATAGAACGATATAAAATGGGTCTTACATTTTAGCAATAAAGTGCAAACGGGGTGACACAATAGGAACAGCTTTTAACTCCACTAGGTATCTCGGTTGTTATTAGAGATAGAAGGTTGCAGCTTTCGCGAAGTGTTTCTACTTTTTGGTGAAACGAAAGATGGCATAAAAATATTTTTCATGGCCCCCTTCGTTTTTGACATACAGGACGAAATTGATTTTTTCCATTTTCGGAACCCCTCGCATTTCAGTTATCTTGTAACTTATAAAAAAAGTAAAAATTGATCCTATTAGCGTTTTTTACGTAGAATCGAGTGGCGTGGTTAGATTTTCATCAGATGTGATATTTTTCGAGATATCAACCAAACCAATGTTTTTTTAAATGGAACACCCTGTATGTTTCTTAATCATTAAATTTCCCCTTTCGACAGCGTTTCGAAATCATGTTATAGTTATTTTTTATTTTTACCCCTTAAATCGAACTATTTAATTTTAAACTTTAATTTTAAGTTTAACATGTGGTTTAACATCAATTCAAGTACATATTTAGATTTAAAAAAGAACTGGTTAAATCCTGGAGTTTCATTAATTTATTAAAATTTGTATTATTTTTTAAACTACAACACTACCTGATATCTAGATATATAGAAAATCCTAACCAGAGCTAAAACTGCTTAGTTTTTTATCATTTGAAAATTGAATTAGTTGTTTGAATTATTAATAGCAAATAAAAGTCAAATTTAAAAACAAAACATACAAAACTTTAGGTAACGAAAAGAGTTAGTCCTTTTAATCCGTCCTTTTGAAAGTAATAAATAGCATATTAAAGCCTCTATACCTAAATGCATTTATGACACAGTTTTTTTATTCTGCGTAAGGCATTTATTAATGTTAATGGACGACCTTGCAAATCTCTAAATTCTTGCTCCATTGCGTTGCAGAGATCTTGCATTGTTCGATGTTGAGTACCATATATTTTATTTTCCAAATACACCCAAAAGACCTTGGGTGCCATCTTATGGGGCCATGGGTCAAAATCCAACGACCTGGGAAATTGTTATCTAAATATGGTCTCATTATTTGTGCACTATGTGCCGGGGTACCATATGCTGGAAATATAACTGATTTAATTGGGTCATGTAGTTCAGCTAAAGTATTTTCCAGTATATTTAGGTACCCATGTGCTGTTGAATTTCCTTTATATGTATTCGAGGAATTTGAATCTATATCGTAGAATGAAATATGCTGGGCTGAAGCCAAATCGACCTTGTTGCTCTCTAGGATAAATCCTGTGTTGATTTTCTCTAAACCAATATCTGCTATTTTGTCTGTTTATTCACTCTTTCTGCGGGAAGTTGCAGGGGTGTTTTCTACACTTGCCAAAACATTAATTTCTTCGACTTCCTGTTGAAGGTTATAATTTCGTGAGCGAGGTTTTGCAAAAGTTATACCTAAGCTTTGTTCTTGTTCTACAGAATATGGCTTTATTCGGTTACCTTGTATAATAATGGAATAATATAGCATATACTGATTACCAGACATAATAAGAAAATAAATACCTTTCTAAATACATAAAGCATTCCAACATACATGAGCGCCCGCAGACTTTTTTCTCAGGGGGGGTAAAATGAAAAAAAGTAATATATTTTTAAAGATTTTACTACTAATAATTAAAAAGTATGACAATTTCACAATCTCAGGGGGGGCCACGCCCCCCCCCCCCCTGGCACCCCCCTGCGGGCGCCCATGCCATACTTTTCGTTATTGGTAAAATTGTCATTTACTGCCATATTATTATTTAAAATTGATAAATAACGGATTAAAGATAAGTAATATAAGTAGTAGTAACTTAACAACTGACTCTTCCCGTCTCGGCCAACTACGCAAAATTAAAATTTAAAATTAAATACTTCGAAAGGGGAAATTTAATGATCGAGAAACATACAGGGTGTTCCATTTAAAAAAACATATGTTTGGTTAATGTCTCGAAAAATATCATATCTGATGAAAATCTAACCACGCCACTCGATTCTACGTAGAAAACTCTAATAGGATCCATTTTTACTTTTTTATATAAGTTACAAGATAACTGAAATGCGAAGGGGTCCGAAAATGGAAAAATCAATTTCGTCCTGTATGTCAAAAACTAAGGGGGCCAAGAAAAATGTTTTATGTCATCCTTCGTTAGTAGGCTATGGGGTAAGTGACCATGGGAAAATTTTAAAGGACCTCCCACGATGCCGCCTTTGATAAAATGCCGCCTTTGATAGATGCCGCCTTTGATTAAAATGCCCGCCTTTGATAGATGCCGCCTTTGATAAAAAAAAGCCGCCTTTGATAGATGCCGCCTTTGATAATGGCGCCTGGACCCCCCCAACATGCCGCCTTTGACAAATGCCGCCTGGACCCCCAGGTGTTTATTGCCGACGCGTGCCGTCAGGTATGATTAATTGATTAGTTCCGGGTAATTGTGATTAGTCGCGGGTGGCCCCTCCACGGGGACGAATATTTTTTTATTAAGGTGTTAATTGCTGTCTCCGACAATAAGGGCACGTGCCCGATAAACCATTTTAATGGGTTGGTTGGTATGGCAAAAGGGATTGTGTAAAGATTTATGACCTGGCATACATAAACAGCCACCTGAGCGGTAGTTAAACAGGTGTTAAAAAGGTCTTGAGTGGTTCAAATGGAAATTTATGAGTCGGTATTAGTGTCGGTTGCTACTTTAGACATAATTAGTTTTTATTATATAGAATAATATATGAAGCGTGTCTGTGTGTGTGGCTGATTATCGTAGGACGACTGTTATTAAGGCGTTTTAATTAATTAAGAGATAAACAGGTGCCTGCCCAAATAATCTTAAAAAATATTGATGTACCCATTAAGACCTTATTTTAGTGTATAAAAGTAGATACGCTGAGCTAGAAAGATCTTCAGGTGAATTGATTTTACAACGTTGGGTTGCTCACGCGTAGCAGTTTCGTCCCCGTTGGGTAGCTCACGCGATGTACTTCCGTCCCGTTCAGATTGAATTACGTATTATTTTTCACCCTATCTTGGTAAAAAGTACAGGGCATTTTATAGTAATACAGTATGCATCAGTCTGGCATAGAGCTGTGTATATATTTTAATATTGTTTCTGTATAGTACCAGGCGTCTAATAAACTAATTTATCTACTTTTTCTTATTTCACCAATATTGAACGAAAGCAAACCGGCTGATTGGTCGAAACACAAAAAAAAAACAACTACTACGGTTATCTATTCAAATAATAGTACTTCTAGATAGCTGTGAAAATTTCTTAAAATTTCTTCGGACATGCCAAGTAGATGTTATTTGACTGAAATATTTAAATTTTTAATGGTACAGTACTATGGTATTTTAGTTGAATACTATCTATCAAATCATATTAGTATTTAAGATAAACTTAAGATAAATTTAATATTTTGTTATTTTTTTGCTGATATTTATAAGATATTTTTGTTTTATGTGAAATTTTATATCAACTTACGTTTCTTATGCAGAATTTATGTAAACTTTATGAAGACTTAGGAAACACTTAGGATGACTTTATGTTAACTTTACGTAAAATCTTATCGACTTCAGATAATTTAGAACTTTTCTTGTCATTTTTATTTAAATACAACAAAATAAAAAATAGACGAAGTTTTAATATTATTTTATTAAAAAATATATATTTGTGTGTGTGCAATTTTAAACCTTAACTCATACATAGGTTAATACTACATTAAACTGAAAAACAGCGTGGGATTAAGGTAGAGCTTAATAGCAAAACATTTGAAGCCTATCACATTAGTAAAAAGGTAAGAAAAAAGAGCGTTACTTACATATTTGTTCCAAAATCCGAATCTAGTTTTTAACACAACACTTGTCTTTTTACCATTACAACACATTAAATGAATCAGTTTATAACGTTAAGCCATTGTAATAAAACCTGATACAGTAATTTAAGAGATAAATATCAAAATAATTAAATGTTTTGAAACATTTGTCGCATACTTTAAATATATCTATATATTTTTTAGTAACGCCTAAAATTGATAATATAAATTTAAAATTATTAGTTTATTAAAAATACCCTGTTAGAGACATCAAGATGGTGTAATAAAACTTGATACAGTGATTTTAAGAGATTAATATCAAAATAATGAAATGTTTTGAAACATTTGTCGCATACTTTAAACATATCTATATATTTTTTTAGTAACGCCTAAAATTGATAATATAAATTTTAAAAATTATTAGTTTATTAAAAATACCCTGTTAGAGACATCAAGATGCTAACATTTTACAGTGTCCTTATATATTAAAAGCACCACAAAATGTATTTAAATGTTCTAATTGTTTTTTGTAGTTTTTCACCTTTTTCTTAGATGAGACCAGTTTTCTTGCAGTAACTGAATTCGTAGACTGTGTTTTTCCATTTCTTTCTCTTCGTCTTTTAAATTCGTCAATAACTGACAACGAATTTTAAAAACACTCATCACTTCATCCCTTTGGCTGACAGGAAAATCTTCCAGCCAGGCACATTTGGAGGTACTACCTTTGTTTTCCTCATAGACCATTTCTTCTTCCTGACTATCCCACTGCATTTGATCATAGTTTGGATTATTGTTCTTCAAAATGTTTTGAGAAACTGTTCTTTTAATTTTTTTCTCAATATTTGTTTGTAAAATGGTATCGAAACTTGTCGACTGGCGATATTCTTTATTTTTTTTTATTTTCCCATAAAAATTGTTTTCACTTTTAAGCATGCTCGACGGCTGTGTAAGTAGGTTTCGCAGCAGCGATTCCTGTGGCTTTTGAACGGGTTCCATTTCTTTGACTACAATGTTCTGAATTATGTTAATTTTAGAGGCCTCTTCTTCTTCTTTTTTCAAGCCTTCTCGATTTTGCTCTAGGTCATCTAATAAATTTGAGCAAGTCAAGTCAAGTAAGGCATCCATTCCATCATGCAAATTTAGTTCTTCTTCTTCAGTCCAGCTATTGTTAAGTATGTTTTGGGTAAAAAACGGCAAATTCTCACCTGGTAGGGTATTTGGGGCTATATTTCCCCCTGAAATAACATCTATTTCGGAACTACAATACGCACCACTCACTAAGCTCATTTTGAAAATAAATGTTCTAAAACTTTTTATTAACCGCTTTAACTACAAACCACAGACTGTATAGCGATACTCAAAAACCCCCTTTTCTTATATACTCGGAGGCGTGGGAAAATACTCCACTCATATTTTTATTAATTCTGTTATTTTAGATTAACTTAAAAACTGTCCAATCCAAGGAACCTTTTTTAACCCTAATTTTTCAGCTGTCACTACTAACCGCCAATAAATAACCAATATCCTGCCTTCTCTTACCTGTCAGAGATTTTTTTTTGAAATTTATCCGTATTATACAAAAAAACGAACAGATTTATTATACTTTTTAGGCTGAATTCAAGTTAAAGTGTTAACGCTGTTCTCAGTAGGGTGGATTTTATTATTTCCTGGATTACGTTTAAGTTTTAAATATTCATTCTTTGTATGAAATTTATTTCGTATATCTACATAAAAAATGTTGGTTTTAAAATTAACAGCTTGATGGCTTACAAAACGAATTCAGCTGTCACTACTAACCGCCAATAAATAACCAATATCCTGCTTTCTCATAATTGTCAGAGAACTTCTTGAAATTTATCCGCATTATACAAAAAAAAAACCCACAGATTTATTATACCTTTTTAGGCTGAATTCAAGTTAAAGTATTAACGCTGTTCTCAGTAGGGTGGTTTTTATTATTTCCTGGATTACGTTTAAGTTTTAAATATTCATTCTTTGTATGAAATTTATTTCGTATATCTACATAAAAAATGTTAGTTTTAAAATTAACAGCTTTATGGCTTACAAAACGAATTTATTACATTTAAAAATTCCCTTTGTTTAATAGGAACTGCTTTTAAAAGGGAGAATATTATTAAACCACAGGGCACTTTTATTGTTTCCTTTCTAAAACTGAAAAGAATTAAGTTCATAAATAATTCACATAAAAACCTTTTTTATTTCACTTTATTTACCCGTCTAGGAATATATATATATATATATATATATATATATATATATATATATATATATATATATATACATCTTAATATTAATTCTGCGTCCTTTCACTTTGCAAGGGTTGGGCGTCCAGGCATGTATACCTATATTTTCTTATTTACCTGTGTAAACTGTGTCATTCTGTTTGCCAGAATATAAAGTTTTTTTAATATACATGGTTTTTTACATCAGTATAGACAGATTTACATTACTATGATATTCTGCGTCCTAACATTTTGAGATGATTCTGCGTCTCAATATACATTTTCATAATACCAGTTTTGGGCGTCTGAGGATAATATACTTCTTATAAAACATCCTATTCTGCGTCCGACATTGTTGCCGGTTCTCGGTTGTCTAAAAATAAATTCGCAAGGGTTAATGACCTCTAGAAAATCTCTTTAAGCACGGTCATTTTCTTCTTTCCAATCGCATGATGCAATTTTAATTGCATCGCGTCAAATTAGAACACCCGCTAATTATTTTAGACTTTGCTTGTAAAATTTGGTAAAAACATCCATCGCCAACTTAAAGAAGTTAAACGACAAACACATATTTTGGGCTAACTTTAAAAGTTTCTTTTTTAATTTATCAAATACTATCGAGAGAGGTAAAAAATCATAAACTACAGTTAAAAAATAATTGGATGATCAAATATATTTCTTAAGGTTGGCACTACTAATTGTTAAATTATTTGCATGGAATAAATTTCATACTAGACAGGCTGTCCGCAAAGGCATGGTCTGTAATTAGTGATTAACTAGATTGGACCAAAATAAGGCTTCATATAAAATTTTATCTTATGTCCCCTCGTTAATGAGCTACGGCCCCTTAAAGAGGGGACTCTGAAGATAATTTTCACTTAATATTTTTGAAGCCATCCAAGATAAAAATACAAGATTGAAAATTTTAGTAAACTTTGTGCGTTGGGTCGATCTATTATCTTAAAAATATCGGTAGTTTAAAAAGGCTAAAGAATTTAATGTGTTTTTATTAGTTTTTGTTTTCTTGCCAGGATTCACTCGGTTGTCGATTTACACCAAATAATCAAGGAGATCCGACCCCCCGATCGTTGATTCTGAAAGCACATAATATGACGGCCGCGCTTTGCTCTTGGATAGACCAACTCCAGCATTCGTGAGCATAATAATTAAAAATTACTTGTTATGTAGACCTTTGTCTATTTTTTCCCTAAAGTCGTGACATTACATTTAACAATACTTTTTAGGTTGTATGTGTTTATGCACAGAACTGTAATAATTGGTAAATATAATAATTGTAAAAATAATCAAAGTTGAAAGAATTGGGATATGTTGAAATTTTCTGGGAGGTGTATAAGAGGGATGAGTTTAAGCAGGCATAAAAATTCAGTACGGAAGGTAGGGGATAACCGGAAACAAAATAAAGTACAAAAACAAAATTTTTTCATTGTGATAAAAAAAATACACATTGTTTACAGGAAAGTCTTATTAATAAAACAAATACTATACGTTGAGTCACCCTATAACTACTCAGACTTAAGATAATATTCGGGAAGAAAAGACAAGATACAAAATTATACGTTTTTCTTTTTTGACTTAAAGAACAAAAAATAACCACAGCAAACAAACTTAACATACACCGGGTGCCCTCGAGATTACTGGCCAGCTCGTTATTTTGTTAAGAAATAATATATCGATCTGAAATTTTGGAAGGTCGTATGGTTGCTTTAGATGCAGATTTTGAGTGCTCAAACGTCTGTCTGTCGTTTCCGGTTCAACCGGAAATACACCCAACTTTGTTATTTTAAAAGAAACACCCTGTATATTTTTAAAAATCTGAATTTTACGTAACATTCTAAGTATAAAACATGATCATACCCTATATCTATCTTTAACAGTTTTCAAGAAAATAGCGTTTGAAAATGTCGAAAGAGTCTCAAATTATACTGTTTTACACATAAAACAAATGAGTATGCGAAAAATTTAATATGTTATTCTTACTTCTTTTTAGGGGCCTTGTATGGTTGTGTCGTGACAATTTCACTTCCGGTGCAACCGTAAGTGCTACAAAATATGACATTCAGGTACAAATTACTTCAATAATTTCAACTGACCGCCCTATTTTAAACTCTAAATCCTAATTTATCTGACTTTTCTCAATACTTTTTGTATACGCTATCCCAGGTCTAGAGTTGATAGTTTTGTTAAGATATGGACAACTAAAAATCTAGCAGCACTCCAATTTTCAATCTTTTCAATTTTATCTAGGCGGTTGTGAACATCATTTGTCGTTTGAACTGCTTCATAACCATGTCAATTTCCAATTATTTAATCTAAGATGGCTGTGAATGCAAGAAACTCTTCATATTATTATTTTACTTGTGTTTTCAAGCCATCAAAGATATTTTAAACGAAACACCCAGTATATTTTTTAAAACCTGGATTCTACGTAAAATTCTAAGTATAATCCAAGCAAACCCAAGCATACCCCATACCTATCTTTAACAGTTTTCAAGAAAATGACGTTTAAAAATTAATAATCAGAGTAGTGCTTAAACTAACAATTTTATTAGGTTTTTATTATAAAAAATAAGAAATTAGCCATAAATTAAATGTTCAAAGCGTTGACCGTTTTCTCTCTAGCACAGACGAACTCTTTGTTGAAATTCCCTGAGCACGTTGTTCATTTGTTGTTAGGTGATAGTATTGTTGATAGAGAATCTGTACATTTTCCCATTGAGGGAAGTTATCTGTAAAATGTTCTATCTGGTTCTGTAAAAAGGCTAGGTATCGTGATGCAGTTAATGGTTCTTCAAAAAATATGGGTCCTATAACATTAGTGCCTATAACACCAAGCCATACATTGACACCAAATCGTTCTTGAAATGCCCCCTCCCTCACCAAATGCATATTTTGAGTCGCCTAGTACTTGGTATTGTTTCTATTAAACATACCCAAATTGGTAAAACGTGATTCGTCGGTAAATAATATTTGAAATCTTAAATGCCGCTGCTGTTGTTCGTCTTCAAAATACCAATTGCAGAACTCAAATCTTCGAGCATAGTCAGCTTCATAAAGGTGATGATGAATCTGGTACTTGAAAGACTTATAACCATATTTTGCTAAAATGTTTCTTACGCTTTTTTTGCCAATTCCGATTTCTTCAGCAATTTGTCTTGTTGAAGTTGTCGGGTCGATTTCAACACAGGCCAATGTGTTTATTTCTGACTCTTCATTGACGATAAAACCTTCTCCATTTTATTTTATTTTCTTAACTAACCGCTATTATAATACTACAGAAAGCTGTAAAAACTAAAATTATCTATGATGGCGTGAAAACACAAATAAAATATGACAAGTTTTGTGCATTCATAGCCATCTTAGATTAAATAATTGGAAATTGACATGGTCATGAAGCAGTTCAAACGACAAATGATCTTCATAGCCGCCTAGAAGAATTTAAAAAATTGAAGATTGGAATGCAACTAAATTTTTAGCTGTCCATATCTCAACAACTATCAACTTTCGACCTGGGATAGTGTATACAAAAATTATTGAGAAAAGTCAGATAAATTAGAATTTAGAGTTTAAAGTAGGGCGTTCAATTGAAATTATTGAAGTAATTTGTACCTGAATGTCATATTTTGTAGCACTTCCGGTTGCACCGGAAGTGAAATTGTCACGACACAAGCATACAAGGCCCCTAAAAAGAAGTAAGAATAACATATTAAATTTTTCGCATACTCATTTGCTTTATGTTAAAACAGTATAGTTTGCGACTCTTTCGACATTTTCAAGAGCCATTTTCTTGAAAACTGTTAAAGATAGATATAGGGTATGACACATATTTTATACTTAGAATGTTAGGTAGAATTCAGATTTTTAAAAATATACAGGGTGTATCTTTTAAAATAACAAAGTTGGGTGTATTTCCGGTTGAACCGGAAACGACAGACAGATGTTTGAGCACTCAAAATCTGCATCTAAAGCAACCATACGACTTCCCAAAATTTCAGATCGATATATTATTTCTTAACAAAATAACGAGCTTGCCAGTAATCTCATGGGCACCCGGTATAATACGTATATAACTCAAAAAATAAATAAAAATACAGGTCACATATTTGGCTACCCTGTAGGTATAGGGTGTTTCTCGTAAAATGTTCATTCAAGTTTATTAACCCATTATTAAGCTAAGAAGAAATTAAAGAAAAAAATGAGTATGTGTAGTTTTTTTCGAACTATCCACATATCAAGTTAGAAAAACAATTGAAGTTTAAAAAAAAACGACGGAAAAGACCATTTAGACCGTTATATAAAATGTTGTGGCAGATTCTGGCTAAACCGAAAGTTAACTTAAAAAGCAAAATATATGGAAATAGTTTTTATCACACAAACTGCTAATATCTGCAAAAAACACTTGGTGATCAAATTTTGGTAAATGAGTTTTTCCTTTAGCTTTTCTTCGTTTTTTTCCATTTTCGGACCCCCCTCTCATTTCAGTTATCTCGTAACTTATAAAAAAAATTAAAAATGGATCCTATTAGAGTTTTCTACGTAGAATCGAGGGGCGTGGTTAGATTTTCATCAGATGTGATTATTTGTGTGTGTGTGTGTGTGTAAGTTTCAATGGCTCTGGAAGCTTCCAACAGGCCAGACTAGTGATGTGATTATTTATCGAGATATTATTAACCAAACATATGTTTTTTTTTTAAATGGAACACCCTGTATATTTCTTAACCATTAAGTTTCCCCTTTCGAGAGCTTTTCAAAAATATATAACACTTTATAGTTATGTTTTTTTTATTTCAGCCCTTAAATCGAACTATTTAGTTTTAAACTTTAATTTTGCGTAGTTGGCCGTGTTTAACATGTGGTTTAACGTCAATTCAAGTATTTCGATTTTAAAAGCGAAACTGGTTTAATACTGTATATTTTTTACGGGCTAGAAAAGAAGGTAACAAATTAAAAATATATTTTTGGATAAATGAAGTTTTTTCTGATAACTTGTAAAATATATCACTGTAAAACACAAGCTTTTTAGAGTAAAGTAAACCGCAAACAAACTAAAGAATGGTGTTTCCTTATGAGTAATAAAAAACCGTCTATTTTTAGAACAAGCACCGTTGCCAGCTCGTCGGGCGCAGAATTATCTTAAAATGGATAGAAATATACATCGCCGTAATATACGCCTAGCTATCGCTTCGCCGCCTGGTGTTAAAAGCGTGAACTTTGCACTGTATATTAGTGTTCATTTTGTCGGGTTTCTGCATCCTTAAGGAGAGCTCAAATTGCCCGCCAAAGAAGTTTACGTCAAATTACTGTACGCCAATGAAATGTAAATCGTAAACACTCATAGTGTAGTAAAAACAGTGACTCCCAGTTTATTATAATTTAAATTATAATGGGATAAACTTTCTGCGTCCGTATACGGACGCACAATCCTAGTGGACGCAGAATGATATGGAAAAATAAAATGTATGGACGCAGAAGTAATATTAAGATGTATATATATATATATATATATATATATATATATATATATATATATATATATATATATATATATATATATATATATATATATATATATATATGGTAAAATATTTTGCATTGAAAACTTAAACACGTTTGTGAATAACTTTCTTTGTGTAGGGAAATTATTTCTTGTTATTTACATAAAAAGAATAGTTTTTAAAATTAATCGGCGGATACTACGGGATACCTTTTAAATAGGATATTTTATTACCCTATTTTTATTAAGCACATGGAAAAAGCAGGCTGAGATACAGTTTGATAAAGATTTTGTTTTATTACGTCATGTCTGAAATAATATTTATGCTTCTTCGAAATAATTCTATAGCCCTTTTAAAAAACGGTTCTTTATGAGAATGTCATTTCTCTGAATTAACTATTTTTTAAAAAGTAATAAACCCCCTCCAAAATTTTTAGACTTTTTTAATTGTTTGGGGGCCTATATAAGAAATTAATTCAACAGTAAAAATTCTTATTAGTTGCAAGACTTCGAACTAGTGTTTGAATCTAAAATACTAGTGTGTGTGTGTTGGTAAATGTGTAGTGTCTTAAAAGTTTATTTTATTTACTACTTTACACTAATATGTAAGTACCACAGTCCATAAATTACCGTGTTCAATTTGAAATTTATAATAGTTTAGACTTCTTAAACCGCCTAGATAAATTATTATACTTGTTATAAATGGAAATTTGCGTTATATTATTGATAAGCAATAACAGCACTTATGAAAAATCAAAAAAGTAATTTTTATATTATTTTATCAGCCAAATTTTCTAGATAGCAGATCTTCGTTTTTAAATAATTTTAAAACAACACTTCTTTTCTTTGCAAAAACTGGCCAATTATTTTTTCTTTATGTAGAACGTGCGCGTACATACATATCTTTCTTTCCAAAATACATCAGTATCTACATATTACACACAAGTAAATAACCAAGAATTTATAAATTATTATTATACCTCGATTCAGATTGTTTATTTTGTACATATTATGCTGTTTTTGTAAAACGCGCCTCAATTTTACCTATTTTAAAGTATACACGTCCTTTAAGGAGGATTTCACCGTATATTACGTATAAATGCAGACTCTCCCACAACTTTACGTGTAACTTGATCAGTTTATATTATTGTAATTAACTTGGTGCATAGAGTTAAATCTAATTATTCTACATAGCTTCTTGGGAGGATATTTTTGAAAATATCGCCACAAAATCAGAATACTGACAGGCTAAATAAGATGCTGGCGTAACATTCACGTTAATTAAATCAACTACATTTATTTTTTTGTGAAATCCAGTGTAATTAAATAAAACAGCTATTATTATTCCACATTTAAATCTTAAAATTTGTATGTAAAATTTTGTATTTAGTCTCTGTTTTATGACGTAACATTGACGTTAATTAAATCAACTATCTTGATTTTTTTTTTGTGAAATCCAATGTAATTACATAAAACCGCCATTATTATTCCAAATTTACATCTTAAAAATTTGTATGTCAAATTTTGTATTTAGTCTTTGTTTTAATAATAATAATAATAATAATAATAATACTTTTTTATTTCAAATTTGTTACAATAACAAAATGAAATGACGTCAAATAGCCAATTAGAAAAATCAGAGGTGTCATATAACTATCATACCAATCCACTACACATTTAAATAATCGTCTAGGTCTAGACAATAGGGTTCCAGCTCAATTAACAATTTTTAATTTTCATTTTGAACTAGCGTTGACTATCAATACGTTTAATGCATAGTGGTAAATTTTATTATTATATTATTAAACAGTTTAACACACATATATTCTGGACTTGTTTCAGTAATATGAAGGCTACGCGACGTATGGGATAGCTTAAATGGTCTGCTCTTGTTAACCGATTGATATTGTGTGAGTTAAACAAATATTGGTTTCTACGTAAAAAACATTAGACATTCATAAATGTATAAGGCATACACAGTCTGTATTTTCAGCGATATTTAACCTACTGTCTACGGTTTCTATGTATGTAATATTTTCTAATTTGGATCTTTTTGGCTACACAAACACTATGTTTGTTTTATCTGAATTAAGAATTAATTTATTTTCCGTAAACCATTTTCTTACCTTGGTAAAAAGTTATCACTGTATGTTAATAGCTGAAGCATGTTTTTACTGCCAGATATTAAGTTTGTGTCATCCGCATAATTAATTATTGCCTGAAAGGGTTGATCTGCTTCCGAATACAAGTCATTAATGAATATTACGAACAAAAAATGGCCCCAGAATGCTACCTTGAGCAAATCCATATTCGTTATTGTGATTTACAAAACTCTCCTTCCTTAGTGAAGCCTTACTATCTGCGTTCTTACATTGAGATAGGATTTTAGCCATTTTAGAGCATGGCCCCTTATCCCGTACATTTCCAGTTTTTATTAGTAACTCTCTATTTAGACATTTGTAGGCCATAGTTAAATCTAATTACACCTGGTTACAAAATTAACTAATCTTTTACACAAGGCAAGTTCAAATAGTTTGAGAAAATCCAAGCAATTTGCTGCATTTGTTTGGGGGCTCCTTTTTATACAATGGTTAAATTAATGATACTTTTATAACTTTTTTAATTCACTTATAGAGTTTTTAATAACACCTGTTGGTACTGCATCGATACCACTGCTGTGATTATTTTTAATCTCATTTGCTAGTTCACAAATTTCTTCATGAGTAACAGGTTTTAAAAACATTGCTTGATTGTTAGGTGTTATATTACAATGGTGGCAATGGATATTTGTGCCCTTTAAAATTTTTGGTACATGCAGTTGACACTAAATCTTCATTGTATTTTAGGTCATAAACAGCTTTGTTTTATAAAAATTTCGTATAAAATAATAAATAATGCTACTTCTCTCTTAAAGCATTTTCATGTTTTTCTAATTTTTCTGTATATTTAATCTAAACTTTTTACATGATAATCTCAAAAGAACGACTTTTTCGCAAATCGTTAATACATTTTTTTCCTTTTCCGACTCCATCCATGGACACACTATATGTAGTATCTTAAATGTTTATTTCATTTACTACTTTACAGCTAATATATGAAGACCACAGGGGAAGAGTGTTCTAAGGGGTTATATACAGTTAGAATTTTCAAAAAAAAAATCGATTTTTTAGGTTCATTTTCGTAACGTACATATATTCCAGTACACACACAGAAAATTTCAAGGCAATCCGGGATTATTTTCGAAGTTACTCGCATATTGTAAAGACGTGTCAGAGCGATTGTACACTATGTAACGTGCTTTTTGTAACTTTAAACGCGTTTTTCTCAAAACTGTGTTTTTAAAGTCGGTGACGACGATTTCGCGGAAACGGCTGAACCTATCAGTCTCAAATTTTAACACAAGCTTCTTAAGTATATTTTTAGTAATTAATCGAAGGTTTTTCTCACCAATAAATATTTTCTTTTATATAAACAATTTAAGGCCAAAAATTTTGACCAAATATCGATTTTTTTTTCTGAGAAGCCGCCATTTTTGTCAAAAAATTTTGCGTATTCCATCGACTAAATAGAAGACTATACATTACTTTAATGAAATCCGTTTGGTTTTTTTTTTTCATTTTCGATGATCCAGTCCAGAGATATCGTTGTCACCACAAGGTGCCTTTTTTTTTTTGAGAGGCACTCATGGAGATCAGCTATAGCAGCTTTCAAAATTATTATTTTTACAAATACAAAAATCCTAAAAATACAGTTAAAAAGTTACCATAATATGTGTACAAGTTTTCAAATTAATAAATTTAGAAGTCTTCTCAGGAAAAATTCTTGAAAAATCGCTTTTTAGGCCTCCTGACTGTATATAACCTCTAAGTCACATTTTTATACTATACGAATTTGAACGTTTCAAGACTTACACGGGAGGCAAGAAGAAATATGGCTTGCAATATTTTTTTATTGGAAGTCATAAGCATAGGCAATATTTATCCAATATTAGATTTAAAAATAAACAATGTTAGAAAAAAAATGTAAAAATCTCCTCTCCGATGTACCGAAAAACGATCCAATCCGCAGTAAGTAGCTTATTAACGCGGTTGTAACAAAATTCGGCATTACTAAAAGGCTTTGAATTTTTATCGTTATCGTTATCGCTTACTATGTTTGCATTAAATACATAGGCATTATGGACATTGTTTACGGTATTTACTCGTGTTAAAAAAGAAATCGCTTTATAGTTACTAAGAATGATATAGTTTGACTGATATCGCTTGCCATATCTATATTATACACATGGGCATTGTTAGAAGCACAAGGCAAATAAGTATATAGTAGGGTTGTGAAGCTTTATCCACAAACTTCTTAAGTTCGTGCAACTGGTCATACTTTAAATTGGGAATAGGTCAGTGTAAATTTTATCAGGTGTTCAGCTTTCCTATGACAGGACTTTTTAGCTCGAAAACCAAATGTTGACAAAGCGCCATTGTAACTTTTTCTCGCTTCTAAAGTTCGAGGATGTTGATGACTTATTTTTAGCTCTTTTATTGGCCTTGTTGGAAATGAAGAAGTTTTTTTATACATAGGTTTTAAAAATAAATAAAAATAAAAACAAACAACGAACAATGATTCCCTTAGGACGACTAATTGATAACTAAGATGCTAAACGAATTCCAAACATTTTAGCGCGCGAGTGGATTGTTCTTTACTGAATGCGAGCGGACTTAGATAGTTATTCCAAAGTATATCAAATTTTTATCGCTGATTTTAATGGATTTAAAGGTATCAAAACGGTGAAAAATATAAATTTTTAAAATTTTTGGACTTAGATTGTTTATACCCTGTGGTCTTCATATGTAAGCCGTTCTACTTATGAGAAAAACGAAGCTCCTATCTTTATAATGTACAAAAATTCTGATAATGAATTAGAACATGGAATATCACAAATAAAATAGGGTCGATTAAACAAAAAAAAGGGATACACCACATATCATAAGAAACAATACCTACAAATTAATGCATGTATTTTTAACTAAGATATGCTTACTTTTTTGGTTAAAATTCTGATTATAATCTTGGCTTTAGTGTTAAGAGTTTTTCATATCGTTTTATTACTACCATACGGTGAGCATAAATTAATAAAAAAAAAATACTATTAAAGTGTTGACATAAAGATTTTTGGTTTCAGAATTTGTTATTACAGCAGTGTGATGAGTAAAAATTACATTTAAAAAACATAATGAAAATAATAGCGAAAATATTTTAATTTTGATTTTTGTTCTTGCTGTCATCTAGTTAATATAAATTAATAAAATATCTTTTAAGGCCTATTTAAGACATTGACATAAATGTAAAGTTTTTATTTTCAGAATTTTGTCGAAATAAGTTGGTAAGTAAGAACTCAAATTTGATTGGTTGAACAACCCAATTCTTATTAGAATACTTATTATAATTTCCTGATCATACTTCTATTCTTAATTTCAATCAGCTGTGCTTTGTTCATCGCGGTTATTAATAGAAGTACAGAACACACGCCCGATCATTTCTATTTGGTTTGTCAAAGAGTTAAGACGTGCTAGCAAAAAAAAAATGGAAAAGTTTATTATTATTAAAGATGCTCTTAAGAAGGTACGCAAATACGGTATTACGGGGCGCAATCTTGAATTTAAGCTGAAGCCTGTGCCTGAAGGTGCTGAACCTGCCGGATGGATAAAAGAAGCCATCAATCAAGTCATTACGAAAGCAACAGAGAATCTGGAACCATCAGATCATGTGGGTTTCAGCTTCTGAAGCAAAGACTTTGCTCGTGGTGAAGGCTGGATCCGCTTTAGACCTGCAGACGAAATAAATTACGAAGATGTGTGGGATGTCGTCAGCAACGTTTATCAATCTAACTCAACTGGTCTAAACACCGAATCATTCTGTCTTAGTGTAACAAGTGTTCGTTTGCCAACTGGCCAAGGGAGAGGAAGCAAATACAACGCCTTTGGAGAGGAATGTAGAATGAGAAGAGGAATTATAACTGTTAATAATAAAGACAATTTATGTTTGCCTCGTGCCTTGGTTGTTGCCATGGCTAATATTAACAAAGATCTGCAATTTAGTAAAATAAGAGCAGATATTGGAAAGGTACAGAAAACACAAGCTCTTCAGCTGATGAGTGATGCCTGCGTTGATATAGGTCAAGAGGGAGCAGGCATTCCTGAATTGCAAAAATTCCAGGGGTTTTTAAAAGAATATAAGATTGTAGTCTACAGTTATGGGTCAAAAGGAAGAGATGTAATTTTTGAAGGATCCAGCGAGAGCAACAAACGTCTTAATTTATTATTTTACGAAGGACATTTTAATGTAATTTCCTCGTTGACTGCTGCCTTTGCGTGTAGTTATTATTGCCAGGAATGTCATGTTCCATTTAATAACAAAAACGATCATAGATGTGGAGGAACATGTCCTGGATGTCAACAATCTCCAAAGTGTGCATATGATCAAATTAAGATAAAGTGTGATTCTTGTCTTCGATATTTCCGAGGACAAATATGCTACGAGAATCACTTGAAAACTGGATCATGGGAAAAAAGCACGGTTTGTAAAGAAGTTAAAACGTGTGCAAGCTGCTTCAAGACAGTAAAGAGTAAGAGGAAACATATGTGCGGGGAGATCTTTTGTAAAAATTGCTATACCCATGTCCCTGAAAATCATTTGTGTTACATACAGAAAGATACTGGAAAACCTAAAACAAAGGATCTGTTATTTGTTTTTTATGATTTGGAAACCCGACAAGAAGAAGTTTTAGAAAATGGTTCTCTTCGCCACCAGCCTAACCTTTGTGTTTTTAAACAATGTTGTGATGTGTGTATTAACGAGATAAATTTATATTTTTGTCAAAAATGTGGTTTTCGAACAAAAATAATAAAGGAAGACGTAATTAAGACATTTGTTAATCATCTTTTGACAATCAGAAAGAAATTCAAAGAATTAGTGGTCATTGCCCATAACGGTCAAGCCTTTGATCACCAATTTATATTGAATCATATATTGACAGAAACTGATTTAACTCCTGAACTAATAATGAGAGGCTCAAAAATAATCCTGCTGCAGATGGGAAATGTCAGGTTTATTGACAGCCTAAACTACTTCCCTATGGCACTGAGCAAATTACCAGAAGCTTTTGGTTTAGGAGATAAATTTAAAAAAGGCTATTTCCCACACCTCTTTAATATCAAGGCCAATGAAAATTACGTTGGAACTTTACCTCCAATAGGATATTACAGTCCTGATACAATGAAAGAGAATGACCGAAAAACGTTTATTCAGTGGTACGAAGAACATAAAAACGACCAATTTGAAATGCAGAGGGATCTGGCTGACTACTGTGTTTCAGATGTTGAAATTCTTACTCATGCTTGTTTAAAATTTAGGGAGCAGCTCATGTCCACTACGAATGTCTGTCCTTTCATGGAGGCCTCCACTATCGCATCAGCCTGTAACAAAGTATTTAGAAGGAATTTCCTAAAACCAGGCACTATCGGGATCATACCTACAAATGGCTATAGGTGGAGGGACAATCAAAACAAAATTGGTATTAAATGGCTACTTTGGATTGAAAAACAG
This sequence comes from Philopedon plagiatum, assembly GCA_963971165.1. Lineage (NCBI taxonomy): Eukaryota > Metazoa > Arthropoda > Insecta > Coleoptera > Curculionidae > Philopedon > Philopedon plagiatum. The sequence goes on from OZ020193.1 coordinate 65,820,885, forward strand.
AAACAAATAAACATTTTGCATGCTGGTAAAGGTCCAGAAATGGTTTTATATGGGATTAGAGTTGACGGATTTTGCGAAGCAACAAATGAAATTTTTGAATTCCATGGTTGTTATTTTCATGGATGTCCTAGGTGTTACAAGTTTGAAAGAAACGACCCTCTTCATGATGATCCCACAAGTACTTTAAATTTACGTTATATAGCCACTCAAGCAAAAATTGAGAAACTTAGAAGTTTCGATTTTGAAGTAATTGAGAAATGGGAATGCGACTTTAAAAATGAAATGCAAGAAAATCCTAAAATCCAATATTACACCAGGAGTCATCCTTTGCTAACGTCCACTCCTCTAAATCCTCGAGATGGTTTTTACGGTGGAAGAACGGGTAACACTTGGAAATATTATGAAGCTAAAGACGGAGAACAAATAAAGTACGCTGACGTTTGCTCCCTCTATCCTTTTGTATGCAAATATGGAAAGTTTCCTATTGGTCATCCTGAAATAATTATTGGAGAAGAGTGTAAGACTTTGGATTTATTAAAAACCGATGGTTTGATAAAGTGTAAAATACTACCGCCGAAGGATCTTTTTCATCCTGTGCTTCCTCAAAAACTGAACAACAAATTAATGTTTGTACTTTGTCGCACGTGTGGTGAAAGTATGGATAATAACAATGAATGTGGCCACAGTGATGATGAAGACCGTGCTCTTAATGGTACATGGGTTATTGATGAAGTAGTGAAGTCGGTAGAAAAGGGTTACAAAATTTTGGAAGTTTATGAAGTCTGGAAATATCAAGTTCAAAGATTTAACAAACATTCTGGACAGGAGGGTTTATTCACAGCCATGATGGATAAATTTATTAAAATTAAACAAGAAGCAAGTGGGTGGCCTGCTGAATGTCAAACAGAAGAACAAAAGGCAAAATATGTTGAAGAATTTTTTGAAAGGGAGGATGTTAAATTAGAATACAATAATATCGTCGGAAACCCCGGTTTAAGATCTCAGGCTAAATTAGTTTTAAACAGCTTCTGGGGAAAATTTGGTCAACGAGAAAATCAACCAAAGACTAAAATTGTAAACCAACCTTCGGAATTCTTTGCTATGTTTAGTAATCCAGCTATTTATGTAAACGCTGTCCTTGCTATTAACGACAAGACGTTGGTAGTAAATTATGAATACACAGAAGAAACTTTTGATCCTCTTCCTGCTGTGAATGTAGCGATTGCCGCTTACGTCACAGCACAGGCCCGTCTTAAGCTATATTCATATCTTGAACTTCTGGGTAATAGAGTTTTGTATTACGATACAGACTCTGTAATATATCTCTCAAGAGGTGACGAACTTGATTTACCAACAGGCAAGTTTATTGGAGATATGACTGATGAATTAGAATGTTACGGATCTAATTCCTACATCACATCCTTTGTCTCTGGCGGTCCAAAAAATTACTCTTTTAGTGTATATTCCACTAAAAAGCAAAAAGAGGAAGTCATTTGTAAAGTTAAGGGTATTTCCCTAAACTATGCAGCATCGCAGCTTGTTAATTTCAACACCATTAAGGATATGGTTCTTAAAGAGTCGGCGCCAATACCAATTATATCGAAGAATATTCGAAGAACAAAGGAACATGAAGTAACCACACGAACCGAAGTTAAACTGTATAGACCAAATTCTACAAAAAGAAAATTTTTAACAGATGGAAGCTCTGTACCTTACGGATACAAAAAAGCAACAAGAATTGAATAAAATATGTATTCTCCGCTCACAAAAATATATTATTTATTTGGTGTAATAAAAAGAATTTACTGAATATTTTGTTTTACTGGTTTTTGCTTTAAAATTTCGTTTTTACCCACAAAAAACCGAAAATGGGGTGCGCTTAAGAGCTCAGTTCACGATTCTGGCAGCCTCGTTAAGATTATGTCTACTAATTGTTTTACGCAAAACTTCTTTTGTGTTTAACATTTTATTAAACATAACCGACCGGAAGCTCTTAGTTTTTACCTTTATTTTTAATAACAATAAATAACCGGTTAAAAACGTGGTTTTAGAATAAATACGTAAGGATCGCTCGTTTTCTTACCTCTTGTTGATATGCTTAGCTTAGCTTCAAAATGTTATGCTATTCAGGCAAGGTAATAAAGCTGGGTAGTACAAAATTAAGTTCTAAGAAAACCCACGCTGTTGTATATATATTTTAACTTATGAGAAGTTTTATTGTTTCAGGGAATCCTTTGTTCAATGCGTTTTATGTAGAGTAGGACTGCTTTATATATTTTCCTGCAACTGTGGGTTCTGTATATGCAGAGCGTGCATGGACTATTTGGCGGGAAGACAGCAGCGTTATCCCGCCTGTAGTAATTGCCTCACGCCATACACGCGAAATGGTGTGGCGGAATGGCTACGAAACGAACTTGTCGGTGTGCATAATGTAGTAGTTGGAAACCAACACAGACTACAGAGGCCACCGATAAGATTGATAGCCGAAGTACACGATCAAATAGTAAGTATTTATTTAATATGTATTTAATTAATTGTAGTTTTTAATCATAGCTGTAAAATTCCAAATAATAGGTTAGTTTTTAATTTTAAAGTGTCGACCGGGTACTAATAAATACATTGGTATTTTAAAAACAATAAAAAAGAAAAGAAAAATTTACTGTGACGGGTATTTTACGTAATGACAGTGGTTGTGACCCGTTATTTTTAGGTTTTTCCAAAAAGATTTTTAATAAGAATATATAACATTAATATTATTGCTGCTTAACATAACCTACAGATATTTTATGTGGTACTATATGCCCGTTTAGTATTGAATTATTATGAAACTAGCACAATTTCACAAGGCGGTATTTAATCTTATTATCGGTAATATTTTTTAGATAGAGATAAGTGATGATGATGATGATGATGATGAATTTGACGGGGGTGAGGCTGTGTTGGCAGATTACGTTGAACCCGAGCAAGAGGCCAACACACCGCATTTTGCAGGGGAAAACGTAAGAATTTTTACTTTTTCATATTTGCAGGCAAAAAAAAAATAATGATTACCGTGATAAGGTTAATTAAAAAATGTATATGACAATTAATACGGTCGGTGTACGACCGAAAATTTGCTTTGCTAGCGAAAATGTAATTATACTCGAAACTTCCTACTGGGCTTTTATTTTCAAATACTAGGTTTCTTTTGAAAACGACAAAAATATTCTCTCTCTGAGTACATGATTTTAGACGATCTTGTGTGCATGTGTGATGGTGTGTGTATAAAATATATAAAAATTTTAATTCTATTATTGTTTTCAGGTAATGATTAATCATGAGGACATTGTCGGCAACGACCCGTATATGCCTGAAATTTACAGGGCGGCTTACGTTGAGCCCGAGCAGCCGGTCATGCATGTTGCAGGGGAAATGGTAAGAATTTTTATTTTTTCTTATTTGCAAGAAAAAAGGAAATGATTACCGTGATAAGGTTAATTAAAAATGTATATGACAATTAATACGGTCGGTGTACGACCGAAAATTTGCTTTGCTAGCGAAAATATAACTATACTCGAAACTTCCTACTGGGGTTTTATTTTCAAATACTAGGTTTCTTTTGAAAACGACAAAAATATTCTCTCTCTGAGTACATGATTTTAGACGATCTTGTGTGCATGTGTGATGGTGTGTGTATAAAATATATAAAAATTTTATTTCTATTATTGTTTTCAGGTAATGATTAATCATGAGGACATTGTTGGCAACGACCCGTATATGCCTGAAATTTACAGGGCGGCTTACGTTGAGCCCGAGCAGCCGGTCATGCATGTTGCAGGGGAAATGGTAAGAATTTTTATTTTTTCTTATTTGCAAGCAAAAAGGAAATGATTACCGTGATAAGGTTAATTAAAAATGTATATGACAATTAATACGGTCGGTGTACGACCGAAAATTTGCTTTGCTAGCGAAAATGTAACTATACTCGAAACTTCCTACTGGGCTTTTATTTTCAAATACTAGGTTTCTTTTGAAAACGACAAAAATATTCTCTCTCTGAGTACATAATTTTAGACGATCTTGTGTGCATGTGTGTGTGTGCGTGTGTGCGTGTGTGTGTGTGTGTGTGTGTGTGTAGGTGTGTGGATGTGTGTGTGTGTGTGTGTGTGTGTGTGTGTGTGTGTGTGTGTGTGTGTGATGGTATGTGTGCGTGTATAAAAAAAATATCAAAATTTTAATTGTGTTATTGTTTCCAGGTAATAATTAATTATGAGGACGTCGTCGACGATGGGCCGTATATGACTGTAATTTACAGGGTGTATTAAGCTGAACCTGAGCAGGCTGTCAACACACCACATGTTGCAGGGGGAAATGTTCGCTGTCCACTCTGTAGTTTTTGTGGCTAGAGCTGCTACTAAAAAATGGTTTAAGAACATTAATTTTTAAAATGAGCTTAGTGAAGTGTAATTCCGAAATAGCCGTTACGGATGTTATTTCAGTGGAAAATATAACTCCAAATCTCCTACCAGATGAGAACTTGCTATTTTTTACCAAAAACCGTTTAACAATGAATGGTGAAGAAAAAACTAAATTTGTATGATGGAATGGATGCTTAACTTGACTTGATTTGTTCAAATTTATAAGAAAAGGGTTTTGAGTATCGCTATGCAGTCTGTAGTTTGTAGTTAAAGCTGTTAATAAAAAGTTTTAGAACATTTATTTTCAAAATGAGCTAAGTGAGTGGTGCGTATTGTAGTTCCGAAATAGATGATATTTCAGGGGGAAATATAGCCCCAAATACCCTACCAGGTGAGAATTTGCCGTTTTTTACCCAAAACATACTTAACAATAGCTGGACTGAAGAAGAAGAACTAAATTTGCATGATGGAATGGATGCCTTACTTGACTTGACTTGCTCAAATTTATCAGATGACCTAGAGCAAAATCGAGAAGGCTTGAAAAAAGAAGAAGAAGAGGCCTCTAAAATTAACATAATTCAGAACATTGTAGTCAAAGAAATGGAACCCGTTCAAAAGCCACAGGAATCGCTGCTGCGAAACCTACTTACACAGCCGTCGAGCATGCTTAAAAGTGAAAACAATTTTTATGGGAAAATAAAAAAAAATAAAGAATATCGCCAGTCGACAAGTTTCGATACCATTTTACAAACAAATATTGAGAAAAAAATTAAAAGAACAGTTTCTCAAAACATTTTGAAGAACAATAATCCAAACTCTGATCAAATGCAGTGGGATAGTCAGGAAGAAGAAATGGTCTATGAGGAAAACAAAGGTAGTACCTCCAAATGTGCCTGGCTGGAAGATTTTCCTGTCAGCCAAAGGGATGAAGTGATGAGTGTTTTTAAAATTCGTTGTCAGTTATTGACGAATTTAAAAGACGAAGAGAAAGAAATGGAAAAACACAGTCTACGAATTCAGTTACTGCAAGGAAAACTGGTCTCATCTAAGAAAAAGGTGAAAAACTACAAAAAACAATTAGAACATTTAAATACATTTTGTGGTGCTTTTAATATATAAGGACACTGTAAAATGTTAGCATCTTGATGTCTCTAACAGGGTATTTTTAATAAACTAATAATTTTTAAAATTTATATTATCAATTTTAGGCGTTACTAAAAAAATATATAGATATGTTTAAAGTATGCGACAAATGTTTCAAAACATTTCATTATTTTGATATTAATCTCTTAAAATCACTGTATCAAGTTTTATTACACCATCTTGATGTCTCTAACAGGGTATTTTTAATAAACTAATAATTTTAAATTTATATTATCAATTTTAGGCGTTACTAAAAAATATATAGATATATTTAAAGTATGCGACAAATGTTTCAAAACATTTAATTATTTTGATATTAATCTCTTAAATTACTGTATCAGGTTTTATTACAATGGCTTAACGTTATAAACTGATTCATTTAATGTGTTGTAATGGTAAAAAGACAAGTGTTGTGTTAAAAACTAGATTCGGATTTTGGAACAAATATGTAAGTAACGCTCTTTTTTCTTACCTTTTTACTAATGTGATAGGCTTCAAATGTTTTGCTATTAAGCTCTACCTTAATCCCACGCTGTTTTTCAGTTTAATGTAGTATTAACCTATGTATGAGTTAAGGTTTAAAATTGCACACACACAAATATATTTTTTTTAATAAAATAATATTAAAACTTCGTCTATTTTTTATTTTGTTGTATTTAAATAAAAATGACAAGAAAAGTTCTAAATTATCGGAAGTCGATAAGATTTTACGTAAAGTTAACATAAAGTCATCCTAAGTGTTTCCTAAGTCTTCATAAAGTTTACATAAATTCTGCATAAGAAACGTAAGTTGATATAAAATTTCACATAAAACAAAAATATCTTATAAATATCAGCAAAAAAATAACAAAATATTAAATTTATCTTAAGTTTATCTTAAATACTAATATGATTTGATAGATAGTATTCAACTAAAATACCATAGTACTGTACCATTAAAAATTTAAATATTTCAGTCAAATAACATCTACTTGGCATGTCCGAAGAAATTTTAAGAAATTTTCACAGCTATCTAGAAGTACTATTATTTGAATAGATAACCGTAGTATTTGTTTTTTTTGTGTTTCGACCAATCAGCCGGTTTGCTTTCGTTCAATATTGGTGAAATAATAAGAAAAAGTAGATAAATTAGTTTATTAGACGCCTGGTACTATACAGAAACAATATTAAAATATATACACAGCTCTATGCCAGACTGATGCATACTGTATTACTATAAAATGCCCCGTACTTTTTACCAAGATAGGGTGAAAAATAATACGTAATTCAATCTGAACGGGACGGAAGTACATCGCGTGAGCTACCCAACGGGGACGAAACTGCTACGCGGGAGCAACCCAACGTTGTAAAATCAATTCACCTGAAGATCTTTCTAGCTCAGCGTATCTACTTTTATACACTAAAGTAAGGTCTTAATGGGTACATCAATATTTTTTAAGATTATTTGGGCAGGCACCTGTTTATCTCTTAATTAATTAAAACGCCTTAATAACAGTCGTCCTACGATAATCAGCCACACACACAGACACGCTTCATATATTATTCTATATAATAAAAACTAATTATGTCTAAAGTAGCAACCGACACTAATGCCGACTCATAAATTTCCATTTGAACCACTCAAGACCTTTTTAACACCTGTTTAACTACCGCTCAGGTGGCTGTTTATGTATGCCAGGTCATAAATCTTTACACAATCCCTTTTGCCATACCAACCAACCCATTAAAATGGTTTATCGGGCACGTGCCCTTTTTGTCGGAGACAGCAATTAACACCTTAATAAAAAAATATTCGTCCCCGTGGAGGGACCACCCGCGACTAATCACAATTACCCGGAAGTAATCAATTAATCATACCTGACGGCACGCGTCGGCAATAAACACCTGGGGGTCCAGGCGGCATTTGTCAAAGGCGGCATCTTGGGGGGGTCCAGGCGCCATTATCAAAGGCGGCATCTATCAAAGGCGGCTTTTTTTTATCAAAGGCGGCATCTATTCAAAGGCGGCATCGTGGGAGGTCCTTTAAAATTTTCCCATGGTCACTTACCCCATAGCCTACTTTCGTTTCATCAAAAAGTAGCAACACTTCGCGAAAACCGCAACTCTCTATCTTTAATAACAATCGAGATACCCTGCAATTACAACGAAATCCGGACACCCTGTACAATTCTCAGGTGGACCTAAACTTAAGTTGTAAAAAATAACGTCTTTACTAATATTAAAATTAATAACAAGATATTATTATTTTTCTTTTAAATTACCTCTCTGGCATACTATATTATATTACAAAATATTTCAAGATTCAGTTGGGAGATGTTTGAAAAATGAGTTAGGAAATTTTGATTGATTATGGTCTAATGGGAGAGAGTAATAAAACCTAATTTAATATGCAGAATCGTTACCGGATGTCGCATTAATTTTTAGAATTTGAAAAGGCTATATACATTTAAGACTTTTATTAGATTTACCTAAGTCAAGAGAATCGGAAAGAATGTTTTTTTATGTTTTTCCGAAAATAGGAATTTCTATTTTTCCCATAGGCCTACCATATATTTCATCTTAGATTTTTCCATTCTTAGAAAAATGCCTATCAAAATAAACTTTAACAAAATAATAATAGAATTTTTATTTATCCCTATGTGAACCCGTAAAATTCAAGGTCTTGACTGACAGACATATCAATGTCCAGGCTAAACCACTAGCCCTAGCAACACCAAATTTGGAATATACATTCCGCATGGTGTATATTGTAGATGATAGGTTTGTTTCTGCAGCAGTTTGAAACTAGTCGTAGCCTATCATCTTCAAGGAAAACAGTTTGCTGATCGAGACCGAACAATCTCATTGGCTCTGGTAGATTTGAAACTGCTGCAGAAACAAACCCGATACATACGTCGTTTTCGGAAGGCTAGTGGTTATGGTCACGGTTGACAGTTATGACATTTAAATAATGGATTAAACTTCATTTGTCAACCAATTGGTGGACAAATGAAGTTTAATCCATTATTTAACTGTCAGTCGTGACCATGACCGCTAGCCGGCCGAAAATGATGATAGACGGCGGCACCCTAGCACCTACCTATGTTGAATATAGCTCCAGCTCGGTCGGTTCTATAATTTCCCTGTTCTCGTCCAACCAAGCCTTAGGGCGGCTTAAGTTCAGTGGATACAAACGGCACCTGTCGATCTGATCTAACACCCTTGCTTCGTCTGAAATATCCCTGGATTCGGTCGCGATAGTCTGCGGGCAACTGCTCAGTCTCGCTTCCCTCGCTATACGCTTCACGCCATTCGCAGGCCCGTCCTGGATTATTTTTGAGCGGACAGAAGTGGCGCTGCATGGATCAACCAAGGAAGTTGGAAGGGGAATAGCTATAAAGCCGGCTAAACAACGGAAAAATAACCCTGTGCTGGATTGTTTTTCAGCGGACATAAATGGCGCTGCATGGATCAACTCGATCTAAAATTACTGCGCAGGCGCCGCAACTTTTCGGTGACGGTCCGGATAGCGGATAAAGGTGCGCGCACACTTAGGCGAAGCGTCGCGAAGAGAATTTTATCCATCCAAGAACTTTACATGCAATCAATTGGGAGCCCGCACACTGAAGCGTTGAGAAACGTTGTGCGGGCTTCCATTTGATTGCACGTAAGTTTCTTGGACGGATAAAATTCTCTTCGCTTTGCGACGCTTCGGCTAAGTGTGCGCGCCTCGCAGCCGGCCAATCCGGGTTGTCCACAACCCCCGCAGATGGCGTTGGAGTTCCTATTCTGCTACGCAATGCTCATCATCCTTCCCGTCCATTTTATCAGTCATCACGTCCGCGGAGCACAGTATACGGAATTTATAGTAAAGACAGTTCGGCTTTGCCGCCCAAAATTGTTAGCTTAAAAGTACTGATATCGGAGGGCGCTGACCATGAAACTCGTCTATCGCCACCTACAATGAAACTGTACGTGTCCATTGTCCATATTAATATTTTCAACATTAATCAGTTAGATGGCACCGCAAGTATCAAAAGGGGTTGGTTTTTAACTTTTTGGGGTGAAGGGAAAGGAAGAAGAACCGAAGAATCGCCATTTGGTTGCTGTTTGATTTGCGTTACGCCACAGAAGACTTTTGTAGGTGAAATTTTCTGTGGTTACTCATTGTTATTGTCCATCGAGTTTTTAATAGTGTGTTAGAAAGGAGACAAAATAGCAAGTTATTTAACTTTTGAAAACCCAGGATTTATTGACGTATAAAACTTAGAAAAGTAAGTTTGGTACTAAGAATTTTTTTAAAGAGTTCTCGCAAGTGTATGAACAAAAAAGCAATAATAATGTAAGTACCTAGGAATGTATTTTCCACACTCATCTAATTAAATTTATTGTACTGCTCATTTGGTCTTAGCTTTCTACATTGGTCTTGTAGGATATTTAATTTAATGTATCTATATGTAATTCATTAAAATATTATGTTACTAAATATTTTATGTTTTTTTTTCAGTATTACCTTGTAACCAATTATGGCATCCTTGCCATCTGCTCTATATGATATAGGTTGTATGTGCAAGCTTTACTTTGCAAAAAGCCATACTTCGTCCATCGGAACCACCATAATATTATACACTTACATGCATTGAAATTGACCAACTACACAATTTTGAAATCGAATGCATTTTCTTAGAAACCAGTCATCTTTTAAATAATACAAAAAGACATCTCGATTGATCTAGGCCCACTGGAATGGGAATTAAATAGTCGGTTATAAGATAAGTATACTTTTTGTAATTAACCTGGTGAATGGTTTCTTAAAAAAGCATTCACTTTCGAAGTATGATGATGTGGGTCGATTTATATGCACGTAAGTTTACATATTAATACATACAGTGTGTCCAGTGTCCATGAATGGAGTTGACACGAGGGAAAATATTTTTATTATTAATTTTACCACCAAAAGTCATTCTTTATAAACAAATTCTGCTTGTCAATAAATAAGTATACCATATAAAAATCTGAGTTCAGATGTACAGGGTGTTCGTAAATTAAGAAAAATTAAAATGCTTTACGAAAGAAGTACCATTATTTAGTATTTTCAACCGAATGTTCATAAAACAAAGTTGTTTATGATCCAAAATAAAGCCTAATTACAAATTTTCAATCAAGACTTCAATCTTTTAAATTTAGAATAATAATAGGGTTTTTTTGCGACTATTGGCAGCATTTGACAAAAATTCAAAATAGTCAATTTAGTTAACGTCAATGTTACATCAGCATCGTCTTCACGTCTGTAAGTATTTTGATTTCGTGACGGTAGGTTCCAAAATGTTCACAAAAGAAGAACGTATTTATTTAATATGGTGGGATGGGAGGGATCTATGTAGAATACATTAGAATTTTGATGTCAAAATTTGCATTTAGGCTTTGTTTAGGATTACAGACCACTTTGTTTTACTACCATTTTATTTAAAATAATAAATGCTCCTCTCCCAAATCACTTTCATTTTAATTTATTAACATCCTGTACATATGATCTCACATTTTTATATGGTAAACGTATTTTTTCAACAAGCACAATTTTTTTATAAACAATGACTTTTGATCGTAAAGTTGATAATAAAGATATTTTTCCTCTTGTTAACTCAATCCGTGGACATCCTGTATACATCAATAAAGAGCGCCGTTTACTCTGTTGGCAAAGCAGGAGTTCAAATATGTGCTCCCAATAATAATGATTTCTTTGTTTTTAAGTTAGATTCGATCGATCATTAAAGCAAGCTTTTAAGTACAGTCCAAGGATGGCGCCAAGCAACAGTTTAGAAAGAGATGAAGTATTCAGTTTCTTGTCTATAAACATTGTTAGCCTATGCCGCGGAGCATACGGTCCGGCTGGATCTTTAAGGGACCACTTCCCAAGAATTTGAGACCAGCTGCAATTCGCTACACCCCCCGCGAGTCCCGCGACAGCCCTCGATCGCGCCATGAAACTTGTTCACAAAGTTTTGTCTGGTTTCGCCTTTGCGTTACCTTTAGTCTTCTTCTCGATTTCCCTCTTCACTGGCAGGGTTGGTTAAATGTAGCAGGAATTGATTTTGCTGCATTTGTTACATTTGCTGCGTCGCAAATACAGAAATGTCGCAAAAGCCACCTCGCTATGTAGCAAAATTCTGATTGGCCCAGTATTTTCTTGTTTTTACATTTGATGTTAGAATTGCTTGTTCTTATCGAAATGAATTGTATGTTGTATTTTTATCATGTTCCTACAATAGATCGCGATGGTCGCAGTGGAGGGTCAGTTCTTGACCCACTCACCTTAATCCTAATCCTAATCCTTTTATCATGTTCCCAAGTTTTCCTAAATAAGTACAGCAGTTCTAACTTTGTTTTCTATAATGGAAAATGTTATTATAATGGAAAATGCGGATATGTATTTTAGCAAATGTAACGACCATCGTAAATTGTAGCAAGCAAATGTATAATTCTCGACATCCCTGTCTATTTTGTTTTTTGGATGTTTGTATGTCAGAAACAATATATGAGTTCTTTACTCCAGTCTTGTGTTAACGATCCTAACAATTTTTGCTGCATAAATGTATGTGATAAATTTTGCCAACAAAAATAAATGAAAAAATAATGATTTTGTAAAACAAGCTTACCAGGGATATTTTGGGAAACAACTTGGACAACAGTATAAATATTTGGTGCCACATAAAGTTTGCAAAACTTTTATGGAGTCACCTTGACACTAGAGCCAAGGAGAACGCAAAGGGCTTACCTACATTTAGAGTGCCGATGACATGGAGTGAGCCAAGAAATCACTTTGACGATATATGATATATTTAATATTTTTATTTTATTTTCATTATAAGAGGTTTGCCTTTATCTCAAAAACTAGAGTCAATTTGGCAGATCAGGACGGCAATCCAGAGTTAACGTATACTCGGCACGACGTATACGTTTATTTCCGAAGCTTAACACACAAACGTATACCAATCAACAACTTGTGTTGTAATCCAGCAAGTGAAAATATTTTCTCGAACAATGCATTAATTGATAAACGAAACTGTTTTATTTATGACATTATGTTCTAAAAGCGGTAAAATATCAGTCAGTAAAACTTAAAGGCAAAAAGACCGCCATCTTGCTTCAATCAATCACATGAGGGATGCAAAGCACATCCAAAAAACGTCCCGACTTTACCCGATCTTCACTTCGGAAATAATCGTATGCGTCTAGACGAGTACTCGTTAACTCTGGATTGTCCTCCAGATATTTTTTTGTATTCAGGAGACTACAATTACCCAAAATCGACTCCTAAATCCCATATTGCGGTATCACTGCTCTCCTGTGATTTATTTAAAATAACAGCTTAACAATTTTAATATTTTTTTTTTTCGAGAGTCAAGAGAGCCGAAAAGATGTTTTTTTTTATATTTAACGTAAATTCAAAAATAAGAATGTCCGTTTAAAAAAAAACTCCTGTCAAAATAAAACATTTTTAGAAAACAATATCAGCCAGATTCTCCAACGCTAGTCCGGTCTAATTTGACAACCAAAAGTTTTAAACTGACAAGTGTAAGAATAAAACATTTAAGTTTGATACTATGAATTTATTTATGAGCTTTTTCGCAAATTTATAAAGAAAATGGCAATTTTAGTACGTACTTTCGACAATAATAGAACTAAATTCATTACAGCAACTCGTTCCAAGATGAAAATCATTTGGAAACCCATCAAATCGCTGAAATATCAGAATAATTCGTAAGTTTTTAGTGACGACTTATTAACAATGACACGACAAAAACCTGTCAAAACATAACTGATCAACTATAAGATCTTAATTTAAACCAGTACTAAATCTTAAACCTTCTTAGTGAATCTGAACGTATAATTTTTATTTATCTCTATACGTACATATACCCGTAAAGTATTGACTGACTAACATATCAATGTCTAGGCTAAACCACTAGCCCTGGGCAACACAAAATTTGGAATATACATTCCTCATGGTGGAGATGATACATAGCCGGCACCGCCCTAGCACCTACGTATGCTGAATCTACCTCGGTCTGTTCTATTTTTGTCTATCAGAGTCAATTTGCCTGTTCTCGACCAACCAAGCCTTAAGGCTGCTTAACTTAGGTGGATACAAACGGCACATGTCGATCGGATCTGGCACCCTTGCTTCGTCTGGAAAATCCCTGAATTCGATCGCTATAGTCTGCGGGTAACTGCTTGGTCTCACCTGCGTCTCTATATGCCTCACGCCAATCGCAGGCCGTCCAGGATTGTTTTGAGCCGACAGAAGTGGCGCTGCATGGATTAACCCAGTCTAACTAATTAGCAATCAGGGGCAAACATGACGGCACGCTGTCTGCCAGAATGCAAACTGCCCTAAACCTAGTAAACACATGATGTTCACAGGAGGGGCTTAATATCAATCCGAGTAAGACTAGTCATAGTTCCCTTCACGAGAAGGAGGAAGTTAAATTTGACACCTCCAGTCCTGAATGGAGCAAAATGAGCTCGGTACGCGTGAATTTATTAAGCCGAAAGTATTTAAAAAAAAATCATTATTATAAAAAAGCAAAAATGTTTTACCATTATCACGAATCTCAATGAATTATATTACATTCGATGGGAAATTTTGAAATTAAACAGAAAAGAATTGGCTTACCAGCTTGATTTGGCCGAAAGAGTCTGTCGTACCTATTGGAAAGGTGTGAGATGGGGTTAAATTTTATCATTACCATGTGAAAACTTGTTTTTTTTTTAATTTTACTCGTTTCGATGTGATGTTCAAAAATATCTTGGTACACCTGCCCAAAAACTGCCGGAAGTATCAAGCACACCACTTTTATTGCATAGGCTCGATTCACATCAGTTATTAGAAGCCGTGAGTTAAATAATTTTATTTCGCAGTAAATGTCTTATATAAAATATTGGATTGTGTTATTCTTTTCTTAGATTTAAAGTTATATGAGGATAAATAGAATCATAGAATTTATAGAAATTTTTTATTTCTAACATTGTTATACAAACATTCAAATGTAGCTAATATAATGAACAATTCTTTATGTCCGAGCAAAGTATATTTATTAATAATAATCTAAATCGTTATCACCACAATTATAATGTCTGTCGTTCTCTAATTCTTCACTTTCTTCTTCATTTTGATGTTGACTGAGAATTTCTTCAACTTTTAACGGTGCTTCTGGGCCTTCATACCACAATGGTTCGAGTTTACTAAATTCGTTCAATTGCCATCCACATTCGGTCGGTTCATATAAAATACATTGTGTAATTTGAAAATGAGAAATACGAAAATACTTCGGTTAAAGTAATATAACATACAGGGTGTCTAAAAAGTCTTAGTGTGGGTAAATCTCTTTGCTATTAATAAAGATAGAGACACTAAATTTTAGTTGTATCTTATTGGTTAATAAACCTACTTTTTTATGTAATTTGACTTTTTCAACCCCCTTGGGGGGTGGGGGGGGGGGGTGACGCTAGAGAGTTGAGGTAAAAAATTTTGAATGCAAACCTATGCCGTGTGGTCTCTTCTTTTAAAAGTCTTCAAAAAAGAAACATTTTACCGCAAACCCCTATAAAAATTATAAATCGTGTAATCGGGCTAGGCTTAAGTCGACCGTTAGTCGACCTCTTGTGGCATACAGTACCAATCTGCGCGCACATTTATTTTTTGTTTTGTGGAGCACTGTTTTTCTACCTTTTTTCCAACTTTCGACTTCTCTATTTGTCGTTTTTTATATTTTTCGATTTTTCACATCTGCGCAGTAGACCAAAATGCGTACCAGGCGCAAACCGTGCGTGCTAGACATGCGCACGGACATTCAGGAGATGGACTTTGGTGTCTACATTTGAACCCATTCACTTTTAGGAATATATCTCCAATAGTAAAGGGACCACTACGTATTTAACTTTATAACTTTTTTCCCCAGTTTTTAGGAGATTATAATAATTATTAAGTAAAAAAAAATTCGCAAAAACATTTACTCCGAAATAAAAGTAAACTCACGGCTTTTAATAATTGATGTGAATCGAGCCTATGCAATAAAAGTGGTATGCTAGATACTTCCGGCAGTTTTTGGGCAGGCGTACCAAGATATTTTTGAACATCACATCGAAACGAGTAAAATTAAAAAAAAACACGTTTTCACATGGTAATGATAAAATTTTACCCGATCTCACACCTTTCAAATAGGTACACCAGACTCTTTCGGCCAAATAAAGCTGGTAAGTCAATTTTTTTCTGTTTAATTACAAAACTTCCTATCGAATGTAATATAAAATTCATTGAGACTCGTGATAATGGTAAAACATTTTTGCTTTTTTATAATAATGAATTTTTTTAAAAATACTTTCGGCTTAATAAATCCACTCGTACCGAGCTCATTTTGTTCGTATAACTATTAATTAATTATCAATTTACATAAAAAAATTTTGATTCCGCGATGACGGGACTTTCAGTGTCACCGGCTCCTCACCTAGTAAGAGTGACCCAAACAACAAAACTTAAGACAGGAGATCTGACTGGTCACCTCAAAATACTAAAAGACATCCAGTTAGAGGATATGACCAAACTAACTGATTCAATGCCAAAAGTGTGCGACTTTCAGCGCTCTTTTCAAGTGGTTATAAAAGGACCGTCGAAGTATGAGCGAAACAGCGCTGCAATTTGAGAAAGGTTCACTTGTGTGGTACACAGATGGATCAAAGCTGGCAGAGGGGGTGGGAGCGGGGATCTTTGGGCCAAAATGCCGAATTTCAAAGCCTCTGGGCCAAGCACCTTCCATCTTTCAAGCAGAAATATACGCGATAGATTTATGCGCCACCGAATGTGCCAACAAAGGCCTTAAAGGCGCAAAAATCTACATTCTATCGAACCGCCAGGCAGCTATAAAGGCACTAGCTTCATGTACCTTCTACTCCAAACTGGCGTGGGACTGCTGACAATCCCTCAACCAACTGGCAAAGAATAATAGTGTAACTCTAATGAGGGTGCCGGGCCATAAAGGTGTGGAGGGCAATGAAATTGCTGACGAACTTGCTAAAGGAGCACAGGCACCTTTTTATGGACCTGAACCCTTCTGCGGCATCACTAGAGGTCGCCGTATGGAAAGTATCAGGGAATGGGAAAAAGAACAGAAAACAACCCACTGGAGGAACGCTCCAGGACAAAGACAGGCAAAGAGAATGATTAGTTATCGGCCTGACTACACAAAAAAGCTCCTCGAGCTTCAAAAGAATGAACTTAGACTGGTTACTTGCCTTCTCACTGGACACGGCCCTTGGAGGTATCACCTCAAAAAGATGGGAAAGACTGATGAAGAACACTGTAGATTCTGTAACGATGAAACTGCCGAACACTTGCTCTGTGAATGCAGACTTATCAAAGGCTGCAGTATCTTGATGGAGCGTTTCTCACGCCCAAAGATATATTAAGGTGCGCCCCAGAAACATCTTAAACTTCGCGAAAAGTTTGGGAATTGATTGGTAAATAATGTAGAGTATTTACAAAAGATCCAATTCGGTCGCAGTGATGTAGGGCTACCAGAGCAGAACGACCCCATTCAATACAATACAATACAACCCAGTCTTACATTATAGCGCAAGCGCCGCAACTTTTAGCTAATAGTCCAGACAGCGGATAAAGCTGTGAGGACGCCTCGCTTCGGGCCAATCCGAGTTGTTCGCAACCCCCGCGGTTATCGTGGGGAGTTGCTATTCTGCTACGCAGTGCTCACCATCCTTCCCGTCCATTTTATCAACCACCACATAGTCTGCGGAGCATACGGTGTCGGGCTGGATCTTTTAAGGGGCGATTTCCCAAGAATTTAAGACCAACTTCAATTCGCTACATCCTCCTCGAGTCCCGCGACAACCCTCGGTCGCGTCAATGGAACGTGTTCGTCTTTTCTGGCTTCGCCCCCTTCGCGCTAGCTTTAGTCTTCTCGGTTTCCCACTTTGCTCCTTTGGTAGTGTAGTAGCACATCCTTCTTTACAAGCAAACTTGTGAGCCCCTTGTTTCTTTCTTATTGCATTACGGCGACGTAAAGATTTTGAATTGCGCCCTGAGGACGACGCTGAAGTGGCTGCAATCATCGTCTCGGGAAATCCCACCATAGCCAATGGGGCGCGTTAGAGCTGACAGCCCAACCGTCCCGCCGCACTCTGTGGTCGCCTTCACCATCAGCCTCTGGCTCGTTTAATTTAGACAAATAAGAAACTGGATTTATCTTTGTCATTTTCAACAATATTCATTGATAACGTGTCAAAAACAAAACACTAACTTAACGGTTCTTCAAGCTCAATTCATCATTCGGACCCCTATTTCCTGAAGACCAGGGCGGTCACCTCGATGACTCTTCGTTCCTTCCGCGGAACCCAGTAGATCCTCAGACCTATACGGTTTTCTATTATATCACGCTTCCTCCCTGCCACTCCTTCTCCGGAGCTTTTTAGTCCGTGGAAGTTACATGACTATATTTCACTTCTTCATGTAGTTGAAGTTTGCCTCAAGGCAGCCTCAAACAGAAACTAAATGCAGGTCTTTTCTAAAGCTAAACATTTTTTAGCAGATTTTTCACTTTTACATAAAAGAAGGGAACAGTCCGCGGAGCCTGACATTTCTTTTTTAAATTCAAGTGGTCATGTGCGCAAAAAAATTAATAAAAATCCGTAAAAAAATAGGTATACTGTAATCAGGTCTCCAAATTCATGAACTTTTTCTCAGTTTTGACCCTTGTGCATGAAGAAAGGGTACCTTCCGCGGCCCCAGGTACATTTTTGCTTTAAAAAAATGCCTAATAACCTGGTAATTCGTCTTCTCGTAGCTGTTGCTCCAGCTGCATCTTTTCGACGTATCCAAAACATATCTTTAAGCAGAGAGTAGATAGATTCTTATCTAGTCTCTGCTTTAAGTTAACTAATTTTTATGAGATAACTCTCTGTTAACTTAATGTCGCCGCGTGGACGACAACTTTGTATAATTCTCAACGTTATCAAGAAATGTGCTGAGATAACTTTTAATAATACTGCCACGCCCTCGTTTTAAGGGTGTGGCTAGGGGCGAAAAGGTAACGGAACATTAAGTAGATTGAAATCAAACGTGATTTAAAAACAAACTTAAATCATTTATTTACAATAAATAGGAACATTTAATCTTGACATAAACGGAAGACAGATTATGTAATTACTCTCGAAAGACAACTTATTTTTCTGTTACTTATATTAAAGATTTGAAGATAATTTCTTCTACAATCTATCACAATCACAAACGCATCGGACCGGGGATCGTGCACTAGTGGCTTTTCCAACTCTTGTCTTTCCGATCGCCCTATCACCCAGCCAGCAGTTTTCCCCTCCTTTAGGGAAGCGTTCACTTTAGGTCAGAAACCTCAATTCTGCTGACTTGATAATCAAGCGTCGTTTAAATAAATTATTTAAAGTAATTGTTTGATTTTATAAAGCAACTATAATATTTCATAGTCGCAATTTTAATGCATAATCAATAAATAAGCTACATCCTGCCAATGTAGAGGGCAATAACTTATGAATAAGTAA
Organism: Philopedon plagiatum; assembly: GCA_963971165.1. NCBI lineage: Eukaryota > Metazoa > Arthropoda > Insecta > Coleoptera > Curculionidae > Philopedon > Philopedon plagiatum. The sequence continues at coordinate 65,839,991 of OZ020193.1, forward strand.
AATAGGATTATAGTTTATTTATTGAGCTTTCGAATACTTATTGATTATGAAACATTATTGGTTTTTCCACTTGTGACAATACTTTTGGGAGGCTTTCCGGATAACTCTTTAAGGTTTCCGTAGGGATATCTTTAAGATGTCCTAGTACCAGTTGAGAGTAAAGGAAAGCGTTTAAAGTATTAAAACTAGCTCCGCCATGATGCTCGACGAGCGACTGACGGAAATATTTAGAATCACGCTCGTAGACGTTCAATACGCTCTCTCAATCGCGCCCGTCAATGTGCTTCAATCAAAATTTATATCAATCTATATCAATCATTGACGATCGCGTCAATCAACCTAAACGATCAATATTCGCTTCAATCAGCCTCCGTCAATGTTTTTGACGCGGATATTGACAATCTTATTGATCGTCTAGGGGGCCCTTAAAAAGAAATAAAAAATATACCTGGCGCCGCGGAAGGTGTTCTTTCATGCACATGGGAGAAAGTTGAAAATTTTTTTTTTAGCGAAGCTACAGTGTAATTTTGTCGATTTTTACCTTGTGGCCCCCTCTAAATAGTTCTTTAAAAATTTGATGATAATAATTGTGCTCCGTATTTATAGAAATTTCTCCATCTTCTTTATAAGAACTAATATACTTGTCTCTATTTTTGACTGTTTGGGATAAGTGGTCATTTCTAAAAGAATATGGGCACTTTACAACACTAGAATCATCACCAATTAAGCCATCAGGACCTGCCCCCAAAATCCCTGCATTTGTCAGCCAAATGCCAGTTAGTTAAATGTCGAGGTTTAAATTTTCTGTAAGGTATTAATATCTCATGCGCGGCCCGACCATAAGGTAATTTGGTCAATGACCCACCTAAATTTATTTTCAATGATCCGCCAAATAATTTATTTTTTAAAACCAAACTTTTCTTTCAAAAGAGTGAAAGTTCCATGCGAAAAATCCCCAAGAAAAAATCAAGCCAAGCCATCGTCGAAAGATATTCAAACTTGCTCCTGGATGGACCGTATTTTAAATTGGCCTCATAGGTTTATATGGACGATATAAATTTATTAAAACTAAGAGACATACGCGCTTTAGGAATTTAAAAAGAGACAAAATTTGTCGACGGCCCACCAATAATATCGTGCCACTCCCACTATGGAAATACACTCGAACCGCCCCTTGAAATATACTCTCTCAAAACATTTGGGTTGGACAAAGAAAAACTAATTGGGTACTTAATATGCGCATTGTATTAATGTATTGTTAATTAGCGGCTAAACATACTAAGGGCTCACGCCACGCCAATGTCAGTCATCAAATATAACGCCATCGGCACGGGTTTTCTCCCATTAGCAACGTGATCCAGAGGTAGAGTCTCAGCTAGTGAACCAAGAGGTCGTGGGTTCGAGGCTATGTTCGGGTAGATTTTTTAAAAATTTTTGCTATCTAAAAATTAGATCGACTCTTAAAGGTGTATTGGCAACAAGTTTAGCACTTGTTCCTCGATTAAATATTTTTAAAATTATTGGTAATCTCATATCTACTACAGCTGGCAGCCTGTATCATACTTATAGTACAAGGTGCGCTCTCTATTGAGGAGACGCAGACGTATCAAAACGGGAAGCCGCTAACAATCTTAGACTAAAACACGACAAACAAAAGTAATACTAAAAGTCATAAACATCTAGAGTAGAAATGTTCAATTACTACAGTACCTATTTTATGATTTTTGCGGTGTTTATTTTGGTAGGTAAATAATTTCTTGGCAAAACAAGGCACGTTATAAAAAAACCTTCCCTAATTAAAAAAGCATATTTTGCTTGTTGCGTTGATATTACTAGGTGCCCAAAAAATTTTGACCCACCTGTAAAAAAACTCACGGGCAGGGCCCGGTGTCTATACCATCCTTCTTATGTGTTCTTCCCCACTAAATAGCTTTTACCCCATCTAGATTGTACGTATCTAAAACAAAACATATAATTATCAAAGTTATTAACTAAAAATCAACGTACTTAGCTATATATTTACGTGCACGCCCGCAGACTTTTTCTCAGGGGGGGGGGGGAGCAAAATTGAAAAAAAATAATATATTTTTAAAGATTTGATTTGTAGTGATTTATACAAATACACTAATAATTAAAAAGTATGGCAACCTCACAATCTCAGGGGGCCACGCCCCCCCCCCCCCTGCGGGCGCCATGTATATTTATATAGTCATAGGTACAGCTCAAGCACCTTTTTGTAAAATAAAGTAGGAATCTATCCTATATAATAATTATACAAACAAAAATGTACTCACCAATAAATGATGTAAAAGGACTCACAGGATATCTGCTTCTCTTACACAAGGATATAACTGCCCCAAAGTTACTTGCTGTAAGTCGAAATTTTCTTATGAGGTACCAAAATGGAAACTTATTCTGTTATTATTGCAGCGACATGTTTAATTTTATCGTCGTCACTAATGCATTTTTGCCTAAAGCAACCTTTTTTATCTGTGGCCATAGTGAAGTCATTAGATGATATTATGTTCTCGATAATGGTCAAATTAGTTATCAACTTGTTCTGGCTCATTAGTATCACCATGTAGAAGCCAGGCGAAACTCACAGTATTGACAAAGATTCCAAGTTTCGTTTTTAAGACATTTTTTTTTATTCACTTATAACTTCCACGATGGCAGCATATGGTTTTGGTGGATACAGTTCGTTTGCAGTTTTTACTGGCACTCTTTTTTATTTTGGCGCATTCCATATACTTTCCTTGTCAGTAACTAAAATGTTATAAGTAGTGGCTAAAAAGAGCCATTATCACTATGTGATGGTATTTAATCCCTCTCTAGGGCAATCACAAGTTGCAGAAACCACATCTCCTGATTTACTTAGGGCGTGTACCGTTGTAAACTAAGGTTACGGTTTTGTGTCCCGTAAGTATCGGTAATCTGAAAAGTTGACAGATTGGAAACGCAATATCTGTCATTAATGTCACCGAAGAAACCGATGCGGTTAACCAGGTTTGACAACGGTACACAGCCTTAATGTAATCTGAAATATAGGTGCACTTATTTCATGCACAAGGGACAAAGTTGAGAAAAAGTTTTGGTTTTGGAGAAGACCTGATTATAGTGTATTTTGTAAGTATTTTTATTAATTTGTTGCACATATGACCCCTTAAAATTTGTTAAATCAAGGATATGTCAGGCGGCCCGGACTGTTCCCTTTTTTCATGTAGAAGTGAAGAAAATAGTAAAGTTTAGTTTTGGAGAAGACCTGCTTTTAGTTTCTGTTGCTGGCTGCCTCGAGGAAAACCTCACCTACATTTTTAAATATTAACGCTCAGATTCACCACAAAGGTTTAATATTTAGTATTGGTTTAAATTAAGATCTTTTTAGTTGATCAGGTAGGTTTTGACAGGTTTTCGTCATGTCATTGTCAGTAAGTAGCCTTAAAAACTTATGACTTAGTTTAATATTTTAGAGATCTGGTTTCCAAATGATTCTCATCTTGAAACTTGTTGCTAAAATGGATTTTGTTCTGTAATTGTGGAAAGTACGTACTAAAATTTTCTTTTTCTTTATAAATTTGCAAAAAAACTTGGAAAAAAATTCATCGTATAAAACATTGTAGTCTTATTCTTGCACTTGTCAGTTTAAAACTTTTGGTTGTCAAATTAGACCGAACTAGCGTTGAAAAATCTGGCTGTAAATTTTTAGTTTTATTTTCTACTTTGATATACTTCAAATAGTAAGTAAAAACCAAAAATAGAAAATTTTAAATCACTCCTACCGTTGTTTGAGGAAAGACTTTCCTCAAACAGCGCTCCTACGCTACTTTAGTTCGATCTCCAGACTATGTGGTGGCGCTGGAATGTGACGTCTGATTGACATTTCATGTGTTTTCACAAATGTTTATAGTTTGTAGTCTTCTTGTATTATTGGTCTTCGATGTTGCTATCAAAGAAAATAAAACAGTTTGGTTTGGGCTTGGGTTGCCATAAATTAAATAGGTCTGTCTGTTTAGTAATATTCCTTTCAGGTGTCTGACGCCCCGGAGCGACTCGCCCCGGAGTCACTCGACACCGTTCCGAAAGGAAAAATTGACAAGTTTGACATTAAACTCGTCATAAGTAATGCACGAGAGGGCAGGGGGGATAGGGCTCGACCTTAGACAGGGAAAAGGCGATTTTAAATCAGTGACCTAGTCATGACTACGTCACCTTATTTGGCAACGTTGCTCCATATACTTAATGTTTAACCTAAAAAATCAAAGTATTAAGATTAAATGAGACAGTGTTGCCCAATGGTCTGACTAGGTCATGACTTGGTCACTGATTTAAAAATGGCTAAAGAGAGAGGACGCGTAACGATGCCTGCCTAGAAGCGGCTAGAACTGCAAACAAACCGACGTTGCCATTCTCGGTGTTCCTTGTCTTGCACCGGTAAACTTTAATTTCCTTTGCAGGTAGATCAGCCACATAGCCCAGTGGATAGAGCATCCGCGCACCATTGTTAATTAGTCTATAAGTTTGTTATTAATATATACCTTTCAAAGCGCGCTCATTGTCCGAGATGTGTTGGTTCGAATCCCGGCTCGGCCGCATCCTTTTTTTATTTTTAACGGTGGATCGGAGGGCACCCTAAGGTCGGAACAGGGTTAGCACCTGGTTAGGGGCCCTGACCAGTCTCTTTCCTCGCAAGCGAAGAGGGATCGGTGCGAAAAAAAATCCACTATTTAAAAATCTTCGAGCTACCGCACATATGGCAACGTCGGTTTATTTGCAGTTCTAGCCGCTCCTGCCTGCCTGCCTGTTACCGACTGCCACATATATCATGGCCGGCCAAAACAGCAAGGTCTCTCCAGTGGCGTATCGCGCAAAAGGAGTAAACGAGGATTTTAAATACGGTCATATTGATATAATTTATTAAAAATAAAGTTGTTTTAATGACGATGGCCGTTTTATTGCAACCTAAAAGTTACATTTTAGTTTAAACTAATAGTATGTTTTTGTTATGGATACTTTCAAGTTGTTGACTTATAGAACCAGAAATGAACTGTATAAAATAAGAATTAGTTGAAAAACATTTAAATGGTTAAATAGGTTTTTTTTCAGATATTGAATATTTTTCGTTGTTTGTGAAAAATCTGGTTTAGCTTAATATAATAAGAAAAACATGCAATGCAAAACAAATTTTTATTAATTTTAAATAAATTAAGTACTAGTCATTTTGTTAAACACAAAAAATGTAAAACTACATACAAACATAAAAGACAAATTATTTTACAGCATCAAAAGTAATTAAAGGATACAGAAAACGCAAATATAAATATAAGTAATACAGTAAATGTGAAGCCTGGGGCAGCATTAATATTTTGCAACCATTTCCCTAGTGTACTACAGTGTGGTAAGCAAATATCAAAAACACTTCTTACATAATTGTATGCCCAGTGCCGGATTTAGGTCTACTGCTGCCAGGGGCTAATTCATAAGACCGCCCCTTAAGAAAACTTGACTTATCCCTGAACGTTACCGACTTTTTATATTTTTCAGCATATGTGCTTGTAAGTATATTTTCTTTTGTACTTTTACCGAAATACCTACTAATATGTTGCAACGTGATTTGATTGATTAGAGAACACTGTGATACTTTCAGCGTTTTACAAAAAATCTGTAAAATAAAGTACTTTTTAATGAATTAAGTCAAGGGTCAAGGGGTGGAAACTCATCGGTTTTTAATGTAAAAATACCTACAAGCAAATATGCCCAAAAGTGTTAAAAGTCGATAATGTTCAGCGATGAGTCCTCTTAGCATATGTAAATAAAATACCATATGCAGAAAATAATTCACATAACTATGGCTACAAATTATTAGCTATATATCACATTAAGGGCTTTAATAGCTTTTACATAATAAAAAAATTACTACGAAATTTTATATTACAGTTATGTTACAAAAAAATAATAGCAAAATAATAAAGTAAATTACAAACATACTTTTCTTGACTTTTTTGCTGCAAACTCCTCAATTACTTTGTCAAAATTAAGCTCCAGCAGCAAATCACTGTTCATATTTAAGATAGCCAGTTCATTCAGTGTATCCTCTATCATTGAATTTCTAAGATAATTTTTCACTCTTTTTAATGTTGAAAATGATCTCTCACCACTTACATTACTCACCATAAGGGACAGGAATATTCTCAGGACTATTTCTATATTTGGAAAAGTTGTTGTAACTTTAAATTTATGTAAAAGCTCCATTAGTGAGTTTGCAGTGAAATTTGTATTATCGATATCTTCATCTACTGACTTAATAAAATATTTTAATTGTATACATTCATTGCTGAGCGAGTCATCTAAGTCACTTGAATAGATATGAATTAAAATTTGTGCCTGTTTCAAAATCACATTATCATCTAGGAAGGGGATGGAAAATAAAAAAGAAAATGTTTTAGCCAGATCTTCGTAGGCTCTTCCACGCTCTTTTACATTATTTATTAAATTATCAAGTACTTTAAAAAATACTTGAGTTCGCATTTTAGTCTGCGGTGTCAACAATTCTTCTGTATCTGCTTCTCCGAAATTCAACTTTCTTTTTCGTACTCTTTTATCTTCTTTATAACTCACCTCTTGAGATAGCAGTTGCCCTTGATTTTCATAAAAATCGAACTTATTTCGAAGGGATTCATAAAAACCATTTAATGAGGAATATAAATTTGAGCATATATCCAGGCTTATAGCTGGATTTTGCAGGGACTTGCTGACCTGATCAGCTCTTTCTAATATATCGTACCAAAAAGCAGTTAGAAAAGCAAATTCTAGTGTTGAAAACTTTTCAGCCAGACCATTAGCTTGACATCTAACATGCATTTTTTCCGTAGTTCGCTCACCTATTGTAAGAAGAGATTGTTTAATATCCTGGTAACCATACTTTAGAGCTTTTACTGCATCAAATCGAGCAGACCAGCGAGTGACATTAACCCTTTTCAGTGAAAAAGTTACATTTGTATTTTTGTTTAAAACTTCTGTAAGCAATTGCCATCGATAGGTTGAAGCTGAGAGAAATACGTACAGTTCCTCAACTATTTGAAAAAATGAAGTAGCTTCCATGCAACAAGCAGCTGCATGTTGGATAACGAGGTTCAGTGAATGAGCTGCGCATGGCACGTACTTTGCAAGATTATTTTCTGATTTTATTCTGGCTTGCAAACCAGTGTAGATACCTGACATGTTGCTGGCATTGTCACAGGATTGGCCTCGACAATCACCTAGGTTTAAAGATAGTTGTTCTAAAGTCTGTAGTATTGCAGTACTCATATCCTCTGCTTTATGGCCAACATTGCTTAAAAATTTAATAAAACGTTCCTTTGGTTTTCCGAACTCTGAACAGTACCTTACAATAAATGTCAATTGATCTGTGTGTGTAATATCCGGGGTAGAATCAACAGATATAGAATAATATTTTGAACAATGAATTTCTCTCACAATTTCTCTTAAAACAAGATCCGATATAATTTTTATAAATTCGAAACAAATGTCTTTGGATAAGTATGATACTGAACCTGAACCTTTTGAGGCGTATTTTTCAATATGTCCTTTTAAGAAAGGGTCATATTCCGCTAAAACCTCTAATAATCCCAAATAGTTTCCGTTACTTGTCGATCCAAATTTTTCATCTGTTCCTCGGAATGGCAGTCCTCTAGAGGCCAAAAATCGTATCACGCTAAGAACTCTTTGCAAAATAGAGCGCCAGTAGCTACTTAGGTATTCTTGTTCGCTACGTAAGGAGTCATCAATTTTTTTAATATTGGATGATATTCTTGATATGTATGTGTTAAAGTTTTGCACGTGGGCACGGGAAAATTCATGTTTATTGCATTTCTCAATGGCATTTTTCCAATCACTAAATCCTGTAGTGGCTAGTAGAATGTCTTCTGAATTTGAAAAAAGTTTGCAATATTTGCAAAATACGAGTCCGGTACTAGTTGAATAGACCAGCCAATCACGACGCACTTTTTCGCCATTTTTCATTTTTTTATAAAAAAGTGACTTACTGCAATATCTATATTGGTTTTGTATTTTTCTTTGTGATTTTCCAAAGTCTAAAAGGTTTAGGTCCTGAGTTACAAAATTTTTAAGTACATTTTCCACAATCTGAGAATTTTTCCTCCAGAAATATGGGTCTTGTAAATCAATGGACGATCTGTCATACGGTTGAAAGAAGTCGCCACTATCAGTACTATCACTGCATACATTTTCAAACTGTGAGGACTGAGGTTCTAATTCCGATTTTTCTCCTGACGACTCGCATGACTCACTGTCATCATTTTGTGTTGCTGTTTCTATAAAAAAACATTTTTTTACAATGAATGAACATTCTTGAAATTTTCGAAGCTACTAAATTTGCGAATGACATAGTATGTAGAAAAAAAATATTTTGACATAAATAGGTATCTATTCTATTAACTTCAACTAGAAAAAAACCAAAAACTTCATGATGAAAAAATCCAAAAACAAATCATGGCTATACCTTCCCGTTCTTTTAAACACATAACGGTTAAAAAAAAATAGAACAACGAACGTTTAGGTCGATATTAAATAAAAGACAATAGTAATAAGCTACGCCAGCTACTTCGATTATATAGTATGTATCTCATTTCCTATAAAATGTATTGATTGGTTATTGTGAATCGTGATGTGATAATTCCGACACACAGATCAACGGAAATTTTTGTGGAATCAATTTTTATTTATTTAAAAATTAAGTGATTATATTCTGTTATGAACTTACCTCTTCCCATATTCGAACACGAAGGCTCTGTGGGTGATTCATGATTTGTTTGTTCTAATCTGGGAAAAAATGATTGTATTTTGGGACATTTTTCAACTACCTCCTTTAATTTATTCTGTTTTTCTATTTTTTTTCTTTTCCAAAACGCGCCGCCTTCCTTTTTACTCATTATTTTTTCCAAAGCAAATAACAATCAGCTTCAGTATACAACCTCTCACCTCTCGTTAAACGCGCACTCGAATAAATGCCAATAAAAATAAATCTGGCTATCCATACCAACCATGCATATTTCCTTTTAAATTTTTAATAAAATTCTTGAGAAAGCCGAAAAGTCGGTGTCGGGACGGACAAAGCCAAAGGTGCCGTCGGCACCTTTGGCTTTGTCGCCTTGTCGGTGTGAAACGCTGCCGATATCGTTTGATAATTTGGCCGAAGTCGCCCTGAGCTGAGCCGGAATATTTAAGTTAAAGATCTTTATTTATTTCGGTAAGGGTAATATTATTTTGGATATTATAGATTTATAAAAGAATTTATTTAAATTTAAGTAAAGTATTTTTACGTATTATAATTTTTTCTTTCATCGCCGATCTGCCGCCTCCAGAAATTTACCGCCGGGGGCTGATAGCCCCTGTAGCCCCTCGGTAAAACCGGCACTGTGTATGCCTTGGGAGAAAAAAAATTTAAAGTGAGAGCAAATTTCCGTAATTCTGGCGAATATGTTCTTTTTTTCCCAATTTTTCTTTGTAACATTTCTTTAGTTACAGATGTTATATTCCCTAATAGCATTGCTTTTTCATTATCTAATAAATTATTTTTTTGTAAAGTTTGTACCATTTGCTTTAAAGAAACAACTTTTTTTTATATCTTTTTAAAGACTGAGTTAATACCCGAATTTTTCTGGTTTTTGCTTTGCTTTTAGCAACCTCACGGAAAAGCTGTTTTCTTAATGACTTCTTTCGTGGTTTCAGGATCTGCTACAGGCAATGTAGGCTCATTTGAAGGGCCTGGTTGTGGACTACATGCTCTCTTTCTTGTCTACAAAAACAAACAGTTTTACTTCAACTAAATGAAAAAAATATTTTTTTTTTAAAAAAGCTTTTATACTTTACAACTAAAAATACCTTCTTTGACTGCAGATAGTGTGGAAGCTCAGAAAATAATGTTGGAACTGCTTCTTCATTCAGTAAACGAACTCTTGACTGCGAGTTACTTTTGTAGAACCAATGCTTTTCAAAGTGTTTTGAACAAAGGCGATCATGTTTTGAGGGCATCCAATCATCTAATTTCATGTTTTCTATCCACTTTTTGCATTGCTCTCACTCTCTAGGAAAACTGAAAGAAAAAGTTAATTACTTAGGTAGGTAGGTACTACTCGTCCTTTTTTTCCCTCTTTTATTTTTCTTTAGTTACCCTTTTTTACAACGAAACATGTATTCTTTTACACATTTTAAAATATTTAAAATTTCTTTCAATGAAAATTTATAATTTTATAACAGTACATTAGGTACGCCTATGAACACAAGGCGTCTTTCACCAAAGAACCTGAGTTTAAATACATAATTCTGACTAAAAGTAACTAAATACTTAGATAAAATTTTGCCTATTGTTACATTTTTGATCATACTTTAACATATTATAAAGAAATAACTCAAAGACTAGGCTTTATATCCAAAATTTAAACATAAACTGAAAGTGACAAAAGCATCTCTATTAGTTTTTACCTGTGAAATGATATTCCACGCTCTTTCTTCTCACTTCGACTTTTACAACAATATGCTGAACAGTTCACCATGATGAAATTTAATATACTTCACTTCTCACCTTCACTTTACTGATATAAATTCGCAAAATAAACTTTCGATGCGTTTTGTTTGTTTGCCACATAAAAAATTTCCGCCGCTCGAAACGAAAAGCGTAACAGTTTCTGCTCATTGGTTTAATGGCATGCGCGGCAAAGAAAATAAAAAGGGTTTGAGAAATGCGGGTTGCGTGTATTCCGTGCGAAACACGAGCCATCTATGAGCCACCTGCATGGTAACTCTGTTGCTAAAATGGACTTTTTCTTTACCGACTGAACAGTGACATCACCGGTCGGTAACCCACAAATTCCCTACTATACCGACTGGTAGTGCGGGAAAATTTCAAATCAAAATAAGTTTTGTTTGGAACATTACAATAAATATAAATTATAAAATTTACTTTTTTTAATAACTTTATACTGAAATGGCAACATTATATACAATATTAAACGTAAAATAACTTCATATTAAAGTATATTTTGTTTTTAAATGTCAATGTGGCCCATTCTTGAGTATTGTTACTAAAAAAAGTACATTTTATAAAATACATTTAATGCAATGCTACAAACAAAAGCTTAAAGTTGATAAGATTTCCAACAGTAGTTTTTTTATTACCAACAATGTCATCTTCAGGTAATAATAAAATATTAACAAATGTTTTAATAAAACAAAAATTTTTGTTAAAAAAACATTTACTGGCCAAAAACCACTATATAGAAATCAATAGCAAAATCAATTGTAATACACAGAGACATTAAAAAATTCTGATTTCTTGATCTTGACTTCTCGTATCAGCAACGGGGCCTCATTGTGGTACACTGTAAAAAAAGAAAAAAGCAGTATCTTTTGCTCATAAAAAGAAAATAAATAAATTGTCGCCTGTAAATCTATTATCATTGCAAATTAAGTCAATAATAATTAGAATTAATTTTACAGGACTTTTCTGTAGGCCACAATTGATCTGCAATAACACTAAGTAAAAATGTTAGCAACCAATAAGGTCATTAATTCATATCGACGCTAGAGCTGAAACTTAAAAGGGTGAATTTATTATAACAATAAATAAAGAATTTAGTAGTATAAAAAATGAATAGTAATACATAATAATATGTACAAAAAAAGTATGATATAATCAGAAACATATTGGATTTTAGTTTTTTAGAGCCATGATTTAGATAAGCATATTTACAATGATAATTAAGTATGTGTATGTACAACACACAGTTAACAACTTCAACTTTACATTTTAAAAACATTCTAAATAGTTCCAGGCGGCAATATTTACAAAACGTACCTACATAGAAAGACGAAGAAATTCTATACACCTATCACAGAACAGAAATGTTTGGAACATACAAATATATTATACACATACATGCATTCTTAACAACTACTGAGTATCATACAATATAATGTCATTTTCAAGGCACTGATCACTATTACTACTTCAACTAATTCACAATCATCGCTTTCAAAAGTCTGTTCCATTGTGAGTAGCTCTTCCAAGTTTTTTTGCACTCCGGTACACGTGGTAAGTTTGTCAAAATCAGTTGTTATGTCGTCACAATTGGGAATTGAGTCAGTATCGGGTGGTATGTCAACATCGGTTATTATCTCACAATCAGGTGTCTTATAAATAGGTGACGTATATACATTGTCAATGGTTAAATTATTATTGTGACATAATTTTTGCTTCTTGAATCGATTCGTTTTTTAAAATGACCTTTAGAAAAATCTGGAGGATTTTTCTTATCGTTACAGTATTTGAAAATAGATAACTTAATGCATTTATTAATTAGTTCATCATAAACTTCAACATGATCTTTACAAAATATAAACGATTGAAAAACTGATTTGTAGCAAGATTTTATTTTGTGTTCTAAATGATATTCATGTCCTCGAGTTTCAAGATGGCCTTTTCTATTTAAACTGATCACTAGTTACTAAAAAAAGCAGTGTGTGGTGGGTCGATTTCCACACACATAAGTGTAATATGTTTTTTCCATTCATCCATGCCTATATCTTTCACATCTATCAGTAATTCCATGATTCAAAAAAATTACATTGCAAAACACAGACTTATTGGGCAAATGTCACACATTATTGATTTTATTTTTAAACTCAAAAAGTGTGTCGAAATCATGGAAGTCTTAATTATTATGAAAATAAATATGCTAAGAATAATAAAATTTACATTAAGGTGCAAACAAGAAAAAAGTTGTATAATAGAAATCTTAATTTTGTTATTAATTTCATAGCATAAACTGTTTAAACAATAATTTCATCTTAGGTTTAAACATATAAAGCTTACGAATGCAGGAATTAAATAAATGTTAGTAAATTGTATCACAGCCTGAAGATTATTATTACTTAATCCCCTATTTCTAAAACAACAATGGGTCAAGCATTCCAATTTATGTAGCAGATAACTCTGTACCAAGTATAACAAAAAAATTGCCATTTTCTAATGATTATAATACTTTTGTACCAATATGATATAACATCTAGCAAAAATATCAAAGCTATTATTTTATCAAAGGCTAGATTTAATGAGATTATCTTACGATTTAAAATGAAAAAAAAATAAGATGCTAAACATGCACAAATGGAAAATCAGTTTTATAGCCTATATAATTAGCTTGTATGTAAGAATATTATATTTACAGCAAGCACATTTTATTAAAGGTTTTTAAAATAATATGATAAATTTACGTGCATACTTACATCCCTATTTGAAGAACAACTCACAAAATCACCTCCTGGTCAAGTAGACAACTTTCATCTATAACAAAGCGAAAAATGTCTTTTACTACAAATAAATCTATTTATTACATGATAATTACACTACTCATGGCAAAAACACCATAATAACTATAAAAACTACGTTTAAATTAAAGGATTTAAATAAAAAATGTAAAACAAAGAACTTACGAACAATCGCCATCAGTTTGCTGTCGCTGTCAAGATGTCTATCCGGCGGTAAAAAACAGTGTAGCCAACACCAACAGACACTATTTATATTTTTTGTCAGAAGTTAAAGAAGATTACCAAATTTTATGGGGCAGAATTACATTAAGATACAAATATTATATGTTTAAAATAGTAATACTTTGAAAATATGTTATAACAAAAAAAGATTATTCATATAACTGAAATTTGAAAAATAAAAATAAAAGTCCCTAGTTATGTCAAACCGGTGCCCTCATTGGTCAAACCCCCCTGCCCCAACCAACCCGACGAACTGTAGAGACAAATTTGGTGCTGCGATTGGCCCAATTAAACTGACACCCCCCTGATGCGCGGTATCCTCTCTCTTTCCCCATCTAAGGGCTCGACCGGTTCAGGTACTTGATGCCCCAGTTGAAACGAGGCGGTACGTAGAGGAATGGCTGCGACTATGCGAACCTGGTGGCGAATATATATAATACGTTTTCAAATGCCGCGGAAGTGTCAAATATTAGTTTGAAAATTTTTGTACAAATAAGTCAAGTTGACAGTAGTAATATTCCTTTCAGGTGTCTGACGCCCCGGAGTCACTCGACACCATTCCGAAAGGAACAATTGACAAGTTTGACATTAAGCTCAAGTGATAAGTAATGCACTAGGGGCAGGGGGGATAGGGCTCGAACGGTTCAGGTGCTTGATGCCCCAGTTGAATGGAACAACTGTGTGCGGCTCTGGAGCTGTACGGGAGCTCCTCCTTGGGGTGAAAGGAAGACACCTAGTGATGTATATATAACAATTTGGAAACAAATGCAATAGAGAAATTTAATAATCAGATAATTAAACAAGTGCAGAGATCTGTTCAGTCAGGAGTTGATTTCTATATTTCTTACATAAAGTAACAACGTAATAAAAACTTATGTAACTAAGGCTGTGTACCGTTGTCAAACCTGGTTAACCGCTCGGTTTCTTCGGTGACATTAATGACAGATATTGCGTTTCCAATCTGTCAACTTTTCAGATTACCGATACTTACGGGACACAAAACCGTAACCGAAGTTGACAACGGTACACGCCCTAAATATTGTAGGTATATTTTTTCCGTGTACCTGCCTGTAGCTTCAGTTTTAGGAAAGTAAATTCAAACTGGATATATGTGTACGTGGTAATATGTACAGGGATATCCAAATAAAAGTGAACATGCCTTGTAACTTTATTTTTAAAGATGAGAGAAATCGTTCAATGCTCAATTTTTTTTGCTGAAAAGATATATGTATGATCCATAACAATCCCCAAAGCTTTCATATTTAACATTTTTTCCATCCTTAAAGATAAACATAAACAAGTTATAAGGCCTGTTCACTTCAAATTTGGACATCCCTGTACAATCATGGTTTAAAACAGTTTAATTTTCTATTAAAACAAACATTGAAACTGATACTTTTGTAACCACTACTGTAAGATTAATGTAGGTATGACTACGAACGGTAAAATAAATCCCTTTGGCTCTAGAAATATAATTCACTTACATCACTGTCAACTTGACTTATTTGTACAAAAATTTTCAAACTAATATTTGACATTTACGCGGCATTTGAAAACGTATTATATATATTCGCCACCTGGTTCGCATAGTCGCAGCCATTCCTCTACGTACCGCCTCGTCAGTTGAATGGAACAACTGTGTCCTGCTCAGGAGCTGTACGGGAGCTCTTCCTTGGGGTGAAAGGAAGACACCTTAAAGGAGTCTGACGGCTGACGGTCAGACACCAGCAGTGGCACTCTGTAAGAAAAATAGCGATAGCGACCGGCGTCTCTTTGCAGATTCTTCCTATGTATCACCGTTCGATATGTTTCGAAGAGACACCTGTCGCTATCGCTATTTTTCTTACAGAGCGCCACTGCAGCAGCCGAACTCTGTAACAAAAAAAGCGACGATGATCGCTTTCCACCAAAGAAAATAAAACGGTATGAGAAAAGACGGAACAGTGTATTTCCGTTGCAACACTGTTTATTGCCAAAACAGCTAACCTCTTTACCGACTGAGAAAACTTGGCGCGGGAAACGCATTCACAAATTTTTAAAAATTTATGACTGGGTTTCCAGCGCCAAGTCTTCTCAGTCGGTAAAGAAGTTAGCTGTTTTGTCAATAAACAGTGTTGCAACGGAAATTCACTGTTCCGTCTTTTCTCATACCGTTTTATTTTCTTTGGTGGAAAGTGATCATCGTCGCTTTTTTTGTTATAGAGTTCGGCGGCAGCAGCCGAACTCTATAACAAAAAAAGCGACGATGATCGCTTTCCACCAAAGAAAATAAAACGGTATGAGAAAAGACGGAACAGTGTATTTACGTTGCAACACTGTTTATTGACAAAACAGCTAACTGTTCCGTCTTTTCTCATACCGTTTTATTTTCTTTGGGTGGAAAGCGATCATCGTCCGCTTTTTTTGTTATATTCGGCTGCTGAAATCCTGAAAGGAATATTACTTTAAACACAAGGGCGTGTACCGTTGTCAACTTCGGTTACGGTTTTGTGTCCCGTAAGTATCGGTAATCTGAAAAGTTGACAGATTGGAAACGCAATATCTGTCATTAATGTCACCGAAGAAACCGAGCGGTTAACCAGGTTTGACAACGGTACACAGCCGAAGTGTTGGAGGAGAACCATTTTTTTTTTGGTTTATGTTTATAATTTGGTAAAGAATGAACACTGCTTTAATCAAGATAAGGAAAACATGGATTCAATAATAAAAGAAGCTGGAAATACCAGTTGCAACAGAAAAATGTTATCGACAGCCCCTCATTGTCAAAGAGGAGGAATTCGAAAAATGTTGTCATGTAGCAGAAGTAAAAAACGAGCCCAAAAATCTGTCAGAGGCTGGTGTTATGGAAAACAATAGTTGGAGTATCCCAGTAATTAAAACAGACTCAGAGTCGGATCTCTGTGAAATTGACCAAGTTGCAAGAGATACACTGGGAAAGGGTTCATGTTATTAAGAAAGAAAATGTAGAATGGCTTTGTGGGCGTTCCACATATTATTTCGGAAACCACTTTATGGGGGGTAAGTTGTTTATTTTGTGTTGAAATCGTTAAAGAAATAGATCACTAAAATTTAGGATTTTTACAGTTTTTAAATACCTTATTTATTTGTTTGACACTAGGTTAGTACCTATATAAATACATATTTAAGCCCGGTTATAGGGATAATGTACACAATTATAGAGTCATCTCAGCAGTCGACGATTCCCAAAGTTCTTAATAAATAAATGGATTCCTCCCGAGGCGTATAATGGTTACTAAGCTCCTGGAGTACCAGCAGTATCTAATTGAATCCGTCGAAGAAGGTTTTCAAGTAGACAGTATTTATGCTGACTACAGCAAAGCATTTGACAGGGTCAACCACCTTGTGTTGCTTGGCAAACTGGAACAAATGGGTGTCGGGGAAACACTGCTCGAGTGGTTGGAAAGCTTTTTAATGGATATATTCCAATGTGTTAAAGTTAATAACTTTCTTTCCAAGAAGTTTGGAGTGTCATCGGGAATGCTGTAGGGATCTCACTGTGATCCGGTTCTCCTTAAGCAAGCCCTTTACCAATGATGTTGGTTGGCAGTGAATTGGAGAATCCAATTTGTAGATGACTTAATGACAGATAAATGACTACCCCTACAAATTATAGTAAAAAAACATGTGATGCGCTAACCATGGTTATGGTTGGGTATGTTCAGACCATCACACGATCAGTAGTTCCGATCCTTACAATTACTCTAAAAACTATCTATAAACAGTGTGTCAAGTTTAAAAAATAAGTTTAACAGTCTTTATCTAAAACTATGTTCACTTAATATCATTCCCCTTTAATAAGTTGTTTCAACTTTACTATAAACAATTTCAGGTTTCTCGAGTTTTCTACATCTACTGGCAAAGAATTGAATGTAATTAATCCTTTATGATAAACCATGTTTTCTGAGCTACCTTTGTTTTTTGTGGGTATATAGAAATTATATGTTTCTTGTTGGATACTGATGTAGGTACCTATTCATTAGTAATAAGTCTTCTTGTCAAGTAATTTGTCGTCAGTCCGATTTTAATTTAATATATAAGTAGCAGAGTCTGGAATTTAAGAAACTTTTCCATGGACAACCAGTTTAACCTTTCCAGCATATTTCTGATTGGGGTATCTGTTTTCTCTCCCGGAATCACGCGCATTGCTCTGATTTGCAGTTGCTGTAGCTGGTCAATTTCATTTTTATTAGCCAAATACAAGATAGAGGAACTATAAACGAAATGAGGTAAAATCAGTGTGTTATAAACGGTAATTTTCGACCATTGTGTCCAATGCACTGAAACCCTTGAGAAAAAATTTATGTTTTTTGTTATTTTGTCAATAATAGATAATAATAATAATAATAATAAAGTTTATTTAAATTAATTACAATTTAAACATGATTTCACATATGTATATTATAAATAAACTTGTTAAAACCCCTGAAGACGTGCTTGTTGGGGGTTAAAATATGCTGCTTGAAATTAAGACCATTATCGACAATAAAACTGAGGTATTTAATGTTTTTGACTGTTTCAATAACTTCGTTCTTTATTGTGATACAGAGGGTACTTTCCTCAAGTTCTCTTTGATATTTACTATTTGCTACTAACACAAATTTAGTTTTTTAAATGTTTAATTTAAGTGTATTTTGATGAAACTAATTGTTAAGTTCATCTAACTCTATATTTATTATTTGCATTAAATGCTCTAAGTTTTTTGAATAAAAATAAATGTATCATCTGCAAACAGTTGTATACACATCAGTTACGAAGTTTACTTATATCATTTATATGGAGTAAAAACATCAAAGGCCCAAGAGTACTCCCCTGCGGAACACCGTTCTCGTTGTATATTTCTGTTAATATCTCATTATTAACCCTAGTTACCTGTCTTCTGTTATCAAGATAATCTATAAGCCATTCCAAAGCTTTATCATTTATAGCAATATCCTCTTAATTTGTCTATTAATTTTTGCCTATTTATAGTTTCAAAAACCCGCCTTAAATCCAAGAAAGCCCCAAGCCCCCACCTAAAGCCGCCTATGCAGAACGCTCATTTTTAGCACTAAAGCGAATTAAACCATTTAAGATCAACTATGGAAATCAACGACTTAATCTTACATATAGAGTCTGAACTTTTGCGTGATATTAATTACAACGAGGTCATTGATGACTGCTGAAAAGAAAGTACGTCGAAAACCCTTGTGTAGTTACTTACTTACATATAGGTACTATAATATAGAGTTCCTAGAATTGCAAAGTGTACCTGTTTTTCGGTTTAGAATGTTTCGTGAATAAAGGTTTATATTTTATTAGCTTTAATATTATTATAGTTGTTTTATTTACTAGTTTTTATGTAGACAGTTACACTCTTGTTTTCTTGTTTCTATATTTCTGTTTGTTCCTGTAAATAAGTGTTTTCTTTTTAAATAGATAATATTATATACGTTCCTAGAGCTAGACCCTAGCAAATTGAAGTTTTGTGTAAGAAAAAAGGTTTTGTTAATATATAGCATTGTTGTGAAATGCTGTCGGCTGCATACCCTTCTACCACTAAAGAAAGGCCAATAAAAGCGATTTTTACTTTACTTAACCACTTATTTATGGAATCACTTCGGTGTCCGTCCGTCCGACTTGACAGGCGAATTTCTCTAAAACTATTCGACGTAAAAATTTGAAATTTGGCACAGAGATAGAGAGTGGTGTCCCAATTATAGACGTATAGTATAAAAAGTTGAATTTTGATTCTGGCGGTTAATTTCAGGGGGTAAATTGGGAAATAGAAAAAATTTAAAGAGCATCGTGTAGGGTGTCAAATGAAAGCTTACTGAAGCACGAATTCAACAATATATATGATGTATTATTTATGCATTTGTCAAAACATTTTTCGGGGAAACGCTTAAAAATTGCTGCACCCTTATCACCAAACGGATCGCTCAGATAAATCTGAAAAAATCATCAACATTGAGAATTAGGTGTAGATTGAACCAAAATTATTAATGTTGAAAAATTCTAGCCCGATCAATTAAACAATTTAATTGTTTATTTCCCTATAACTGCTGAACCATTGGTTTTTAGAGCAAAAGTTTTTTGACAAAATATTTCTCACGATGTAAGGAACAACTTTCGTTCTTACACTTTTTCAATGCTCCGCGGATACGCGATGTGATACGGCGTTGGTACCGCCGGCGGCGAATAGCGCGGCAGATGGACGGAGATCGGGCGACCGAGGTTTGCTCAGGTTAAGTGGGGGGCTGATAATAATATAATAAATAATGTGTTTAATTAGCACTTGGCTAGTAAATACAAAAAACATACAAGTACAAAATTCTAATACTAGTTACATTTTTATGAATTCTGTAAGTATTCAAACACGTTTTTACTAAAAACCGTCAAGCTAGATGCATTTTTTAACGCCTCTGGAAGAGCATTAAAAAGGCGAGCACCTTCGTAAAATAAGGATTTTTTGTAAACTTATCGTCGGAACTAACTGAATACTATAATTTTGTCTAGAGCGAATATTATCTTCAACCGAGTTGGATCTTTTTTCAAGAAACACACTTAAATATGTTGGTAGCTGCCCATGTTCAATTTTGCATATGAAAATTAGGTTGGCCCTCTTAATGCCCTGCTCTATAGGTATCCAAACCAAGAAACCAAGGTGCCTAACACTGTTCTTATCGGCGTGTTTTTATTACAATTAAGAATAATGCGCATTACTTTATCTTGTTGTATTTGTAATCTATATATATTTTCTTGAGTACATGCTATCAACAAAGAAGAACAGTAATTAAAATGCGGTTGAATAATGGTATTACCTAGTGTTTTGGCTCATTGAGATAAGCAATGATTAACCTAATTTTTTACAAAGATAATCGACGTGATTTGTAAAAGTTAACTGGGGATCTAAAAAATTACCCAAGTATTTCATTTTTGAAACAAAGTGCTGCTATTAATTTTCAGTGTTAAACCTAAATCTGAATATTTTTTGCAATCCACTTTCGAACCTACTATCATACACTTTGTTTTTAAAATATTTAATTTTAATTTATTTTGGCAAAGCCAAATATACAATATTTCAAATTCATTGTTTAAAATATCAGTTATTTCCCTAAAATTGTTTCCTGCAACACAGATAAGGGCGTGATCGGCAAATAAATTGACAAAAGAATTTTTTAAAACTATGTGAATATCGTTAACGTAAATAACAAACAAAAGAGGGCCCAAAACACTTCCTTGGGGTACAGACCATCTGCTTTTCCTGCTATTCGATAGCCTTTTATCTACTCTTGTTTTCTGATAGGTACCTATTACCTAAATAATCATTTATCCAGTCCAAAGCAATACCATTTATACCATATAACAATAACTTTTCCATAAGAATCTTACGATCAATCGTTTCGAGAGCACTTTGCAAGTCAAAAAAACACTGAACCCTATTTTTTCTTCATTTATAAAGTTCCTCCATTTTGCACACACATACTGTAGGGCCGATTCACAGGAATGCTGACTTCTAAATCCAGACTGCCCAACAAACAGTAACTGATTAGTCTCAAAATAAGTTTTTAATTGTTGACAAACGATTGTCTCAATAATTTTGTCGACTACAGGGAGTAAATTAATAGGCGTGAATTCGGCGGAACACTTTGGTTTAGACACCTTTGGTATAGGCACAATAATACTAGTTTTCAATTCACTAGGTACTTTTTCAGTAGTAGTTAAAGATGTATTTATTAAATACAGAAATTGATAACCTATTACACAAAACCAATCCTTCACCATTTTAATGTTTAGCAAATCGTCACTCGTACTTTTATTTTTAAACCCATATCAACGATATATGTACATATATCGTTGCCCATATACAACTTTTTTTAACTCCGAAAGATGTAACCAAGTTGTTATTGTTTCTGTTAATATTAGAAACCCACTGTCTTTTTTCTATAGTAGCGGAGATTTCGTCAAGACTATCGGAATAAAAATTATTAAAGTTGTCTTCTATTGTACCATTATATTTTTCAAACTCGATTGCTGTTAAATCCGTATTTGACTATTGTTTCCATCTAGGTTTTTTAGGGTTTTCCACATTTTCTTCCCATCGCCTTTGCATCTGTCTATATTTTGATCATATGTTATTTTTCACTTCGAATTAAGGAAGTCACCCTGATTCTTTTAATTTGATAGTCTCTCCAATCGTCTTTATTCTTTGTTAGCGAAATGGACGAAAAAGACGAATGGCACGGAACACTAATTGTGCAAGTATAGCTTGCAGTGCACTTGACTCAATTTTTTTTAATACTCTTGGCAAACAGTCATATGGCCTACAATTCAAAAGTAAAGAGAACGGCGACGGAAAAATATCTGCTCTTTAAAGTAAAGTGTTCGGGAGTATACGAATGTTTCTATGTGTTTTAAATGCTGTACGTATGGACATGTTGCTAAATATTGTACAGCACAGGAATGCTGTCATAAATGTGGTGGTGAACACGATGGAAGACAATGTAATGAAATAATTCTAAACTGCCCTAACTGTAAAAAACTTCGTCTGAATGACAGAAGTCATACTGCAAGAGATCATAATTGCCCTGTGTACCAAAGGAGACTACGACAAAATGTAAACTATGATACCAGCGATTTTTTATAAATAATCCTGTAATAACTGAAACATCCGACCAAATAACATCCCCTGGCTCATCAAATACACATGCCGCAGTGGATCAAAATTGACCATTATTACCAGAACGTCCAAGGGTTAAATACTAAAGTACACGAAATCTACAACACAGTGTTGTCTTACTGAAGTCGAATATGATATATGTATAGCTTTGTCAGAAACGTGGCTTTCAAATGGGGTATATGAAAACGAAGTGCTACCCAAGCTGTTTTGTGCAGCACAGGAACAGAAATAGACAAGATGATATGCGTGGCGGTGGAGTGCTTCTGGCGGTTAAAGACAAGTATAAGTGCTGTGTAGTGCCACTTAAGTTTAATGCTCCTGAGATTGATGTGATTTGTGTTAAAGTTTACATAAACGATCATTCTTACATTTACATACTTGCTACTACATAGCTTATGGATGCCCTCTGTCAGTTAGAGATGATTTTTATGCACTTCTAGAGAACTTGTATTTCCTGCTTGGAAATAATTTTATTTTATTAGGTGACTTTAACATTCCGCAGCTTAATAATTACTACATTAATAGTAATATTCATGATAACCTGGTAGAATCTTTAATTAATTTTTGAAGTTTTTTGACTGTAATCAGATTAATCGGGTGACTAATGATGATGATAGAATCTTAGACCTTGTAATTACCAATATGAACTGCAGTGTTACGAGAAGTACATTCAGTTTCGTAAGCGAAGTCAGATATCATCCAACTCTTGAAATTAACTCTTTCTTAAAAGAACCAAAACAGAAAGACCTACATTCAAATAATATTACTAAGTTTAATTTTAAAAAAGCTAACTACGGGGCATTATATCAGTTGTTTCAGGTAATGGATTGGAATGACTTGGATTCATATACCAACGTTAATTTAGCAGTAGATCATTTTTATCAAAAAATATATGAAATTTTTAATATATGTGTGCCAAAATGTCAGTGGAATAAACAATATCCTGTTTGGTTTAATAAAAATATCATTAATAACATTAAAAAGAAAGAGAAACTTAGAATAAAAAGCAAAAAAAACGGGAAATATAGAAATTAAAAATCAATTTTTTCTACTAAGAACACTACTTAAGAATGACATAAAATTAGCTTATAACCAGTATATTCAAAAAATAGAAGAAAATATAAATAGTGATTCCAGGTCATTCTGGCAATTCATGAAAAATAAAAAAGAGTCTGTGTCTGTACCGAAAAACATGTTTTTGGAAGATAAAAATTATTCTGACGGCCAGTCGATTGCCAATGCATTTTCCTCATATTTTAGATCTGTATATCGAAATTATGATTCACATGTCTGTGAAATGGAAAATAAAGTGTTGTCTGAGGCTGTGACTCTTGGGGCTGTACGGTATGAAGACATATGTAATGCTGTTAAAGAGCTAAAAGCAAATAAAGCAATTGGTCCTGACAATATACCGCCCTATGTTATCAAAGGACTAATAGGTTTCTTGGCGGAACCTTTAAGATTATTATACAACCTCGCGCTAAAAACATCAACATTCCCAGATAAATGGAAGGAAGTCAAGATCTGCCCTGTTTTCAAAAAGGGAGACAAGTCTGATATAGCAAATTATAGACCAATAGCAATACTGTCTGCTCCTGCTAAAGTCTTTGAATGAATTATTTACAAATATCTCTATGCCTCCATTTCAAAAAATTATCTATTTTTCAACACGGTTTCATGAAGGGGCGCTCTACCATAACTAATGTATGTAGTATTACTCAAAGTATTTCAGAAGCCTTAGACAACAAGTTGCAAGTTGACGTTATCTATACAGATTTTGCTAAAGCATTTGATACGGTGTCACACACGGTTCTTATAGATTAAATGAAAAATGAATACGGATTTCATGATAAACTTGTAAAATTTATGTCATTCTACTTATGTGATCGTAGTCAGAGAGTGACTGTTAGGGGGTTTACCTCGGAGTCATATCTGGCTACATCTGGTGTTCCTCAGGGATCCAATTTTGGCCCTTTGCTGTTTCTTCTTTTTATCAACAGTCTCATTAGTACTGTGAAAAATTGTAATATTTTGATGTTTGCAGATGATATGAAGCTGTATTTTAATGTAAATAATGAACAAGACTGTATCTTACTTCAGGAAGATATAGATAGAGTAACACAGTGGTCGGTTGTTAATCAAATGCTTTAATATTGATAAATGTTTTAGTGTTACCTATACTCGGAAGAGGGATCCGGTAATTTTTAATTATATTGTTTGTGGGACCGACATGGCCAGATCGGGAGAAATGCGAGACCTAGGTGTTATATTCGATAGCCAATTTACATTTAAAAACCATATTGAATATGTTTCCAACAGGGCTCTTACAATGTATGGCTTCATAGTCAGAAACTGTAGGCATTTTGCAAACGTTCATTGTATTTTAAGGCTTTATGTTGCATATATTAGGAGTATTTTGGAATATGCAGCCATCATATGGAGTCCCATATATGGTACTCATAAATACACAATAGAAAGAGTACAAAATAAATTCTTACGATATTTAAATTTTAAAGATACAGGACAATATGATCGGCATATCTCAAACACTTTTTTAAGAATTAAATACAATCTGTATAGTTTGGAAAAGAGAAGAGTTTTTAATTCTGTGATGTTTTTTTATAACTTACTTCATAATAAGATTGATGATCCAGCACTGTTGTCAAAATTAAATTTTTATGCACCATCACATAGAACACGAAATCCACCTACTTTATATGTGGATCCCTACCGTACAAATAGTTTCCGAAATGCACCAATAAATGTAATGTGTAGGCATGTAAATGATATACGTCTGGAATGTGATCTATTTAACATTAGCAAATCTGAATTAACCACTATATTAAAGGATCTTCTCTTTGTGAATGATTAGTTCACCTAATAGTACATATATTTATTTCTGTTGAAACTTTCCTACTCTGTAATTGGGCTATATGCCTGTTGAGTTTGTAAATAAATAAATAAACAACAAAGTTTTACACGATCTTTTTATTTTTATTTAAAACTGTTGCAAATCATCATCAGTGTTCAACACCAAATACCGGGACCTTAATAACGAGTTGCGCTTACTTCTACTAAACTTCAGAACGTTGGTGTACAAATTACTTAAAGTTGAACACAATTAGGCTTACCATTAGCTCAGTGATGAAAAATAACTAAACAAATTACTCTTTATTAATAATCTATTAATGTATTATCCGTACTATCATTAAGGGTTCCTATTATGCTTTAAAATTGCGCTGATTTCAAAGTTGAGAACTCTGGTGTACAAGTTACCAGAATTTGAACAAAATTAAACTTATTATTAACCTCAGTAATAAATACGTAAAAATATTATTTGAAACTTTTCAGTGCTTTTCATTTTGTGAAGTCGGTTTATCTTTTGGAAAAAAGTTATTTAACCAGTTTGTTTAGAAAATTGTTAAATGGTTGTATTTTGCAAGATGCATTGAAATTTTTGTAGATCTCAAGTGGCAGTGAAAACTGAACCGGAGGAAACTGAAAATGATGTTTATCAGGAATGGAAATTAAAAAATGAAGAAGTGGACATCAAGGAGGAAGGATTAACTCAAAACGCAATTGAGTAAGTATTTATTTTGCTAATTACATTATCTTATTTTTTTTTGAAGTTTCTATTGTAATTTTATAAAATTATTTGTACAATTTAGTTTCTATATAAAATGTATAAAGTTCATATTAATCGAACAATTAATTAAGTAATAAAATAAACCGGCTTTCAAAACGCTGCTTTTAAAAAAACAATTTAATACGGAACACTTCAGGATTGGATATTGGGCGTGTAAACATTGCTGAAGTTTTTAGGTATTCTTTGAGCAAAAGCAACTAGATATTGTTCATTTTTTCATAAATTACAGGCCGTATACCCGTTTGTAAAAGGATTTTTTAGAATATGCGATAAATATAAAATCGCTATTATTAAAAGAGAGCAACCAAGCAAAGCCCATTCAATCCAAAATATCTGATTTTAAGTAAAATAAAAAAAATAATTTACGTAAAAGTTATTTAAATTACTATTTTTATTCATTAGCAAGTGACCCAAAAACGTTTTTTTTTTTAAGAAATACTTTTATCTTTACCCTAAATTTGCAATATTTACAACAATAGATACTTGTTTTTTAAAGGATTTGTGGCATTTTATGAAAAACTAAAAAAAAAGTCATGAATGACGACAAATTTTGCGCTTGGACGTCAGAATGGCGTGGCACCGGCAGGTCCGGTGGGTTTGTTAGTATTTAACTTTAAAAAACTTATATGGGTGGGAGGTTGAGAGGGGATACCACCGTAGTGGATGAGGATCTTTCCGAAAATGTTGACTAATATTTCATTCAGTCATTTTCGGAGTTATTGAGGTCAGAAAATCGAATTTCGCCTAACAGGCATTATAAAATATTCAATGAAAGGGGATAGAAGGGAGTGGGTGGGAATTTTTAAAAAACTATTGACATATGTCATTTTTGGGGTTACAGAGGCCAAAGAATCGATGAACCTGTGCTATTTGTGATTTCTGTTTTTTTTGCATTTTTTACTACTTTTTGGACAATGTTACTTAAAGTTTTGCTTAGTTAAACACAAGTTTATTTTACTCTTTCATTTTCTGCCACAAAATACAAATATATTTATTTTAAAATATCTTCAGTGTCCCCAGATTTTGTGCATATGTATAGTTTGTTACCTTCATGTTCTTTAACTTTATTTTGACATATCAGTGCCACTTATCTTTGTGTCTGTAGTTTATTAACGCTTATGAAAGTTGTTTTTACTCCACTGGGTACTAAAGTGTAACCTGGTGATGACCCGCTGAAATATCAACGTTAATTATTTTTAACCAGGCGCGGCCCGTCCATAAGGTCATTTGGTCAATGACCCACCTAAAATTTTCAGTGATCTACCTAATAATTTATTTTTTAATTTTTTAAAACCAAAAAAGAATCTTTTGTTTCAAAGTTCCATGCTAAAACTCCCCAAGAATGAATAAAGTCAAGCCAGCCATCGTCAAAGGATATCCAAGCTTGTTCCGGGCTGGGTCATATTGTAAATTGATCTTATAGGTTTATTTGGACGATATAAATTCATTAAAAGCAAGAGAGAAACAGACATACGCGCTTTAGGAAGTTAAAAAGAGACACAATTGGTCGACGGCCCACCAATAATATCTGGCCACTCCCACTATGGAAATACTCTCAAACCGCCCCCTAAAATATATTATTTCAAAACATTTGGTTCGGAAAAAGAAAAACTAATTAGGTACCTAATATGCGCATTGTAATAACAATTTTAATTAGTGGTTAAACATAAAAAATTATAAATACGATTTCTGTCAGGCCAGCGCTAGCCATCGAATTTAACGGTATCGGACCGATTTTCTTACATAGCTAGCGTAGCTCAAGGGATATAACCGCAGCGAGGTAATCCGACGCTCGCGGGTTCGCACCTGTGTTGGGGCAAGAACTTTTTTTTAATTTTTTGTTATTTAAAAAATTAGATCGGCTCTAAAAGGTGTATTGGCAACAAGTTCTTCCTCGATAAAATATTTTTAAAATTGTAGGTAATCTCATATTTACTACAGCTTACATCCTGCACGTGCGTAGACAAATATCGTATTACTATGTCTATAGTCGCCAGCATTGTATGTATTAAAGAAAACGGAGTTTCGGCAGCGTTCCTAATTTTATTTTACGAATAGTCATACTTTTAGCTCAGAATTTTTTTCTGTTTATATTCTGGGCTTTTAGTACAAGGCGCGACACCTATTGAGGAGAAGCTAAACTTATCACAACGAAAACCGCTAAAATCTGCTAACTTAGAGTATTAAAACACATAGAAAAAAGCCATAAACAGAAGAGTGATACTGAAAGTCATAAACATCAAGAGTAGAAATGTTCAATATTCTGCAGTACCTATTCTATGATTTTGGCGGTGTTTATTTGTAGGTAAATAATTTCTTGGCAAAACTAGGCACATTATTAGAAAACCTCCCTTAATTAAAAAAGTGTATTTTGCTTGTTGCGTTGATATCACTAGTTGTCCATAAAATTTTGACCCACCTGTAAAAAAACTCACGGGCCGCGCCTGTTTTTAACCTTTACACTCGGGTATACAACGCAGGTATGCACGACACAGATCTGGACGGATCGAACATTTTATATGGAAATTAATTTGATGGTAGTTTATCTCCCGGGTGGAGGGGGAGATCGTCAAGTTTTGTATGGTGCACCTCTTTGGGGTAATGGGTACCTGCTTGAAATATTTCAGCTTTATCGAATCCCATCGGTAATAAAATCAGGCGTGTTGTCTGGAATTCATCCATTAGTATTCAGTTTTCACTATCAAATTCATAAGGCATAAACTTCAATGATATCGCCGATTCCAATATGCACAGTGGACGTGGCTAAAGAATCGCACATCTAATTCACAGTCTAAATGTATTGTTCCAGACGGCCGAAATTCACACCACACTGTCTCTTTTCTAACCCTTATTTACCGACAATGTCACTGACGAGTCACTGCATTCCTAAGATTGAATACTATGAATACAAAATCTGTCCAAAATGTCTCCAATCTACTTTTATATTTACAATTTTTTGTTTTACTCTTTGTTGTAGTGTGTCGTCTGATGGTGGTAATCAAGAAAAACAAAGGTACAAATGCCATGTGTGGGAGTTCCAGACAAATCAGAACCAACATTTAAAGAGGCACCAGTTGAAGCACACGGACCCTGAAGAGAATGATTTCTTTCGATGCAAGGAATGTGAATATCGAACAGTTACAAAAGATCATTTAAAGAACCACACCTTAAAGCTTCACAACCCACACAAAGTCGGTTTGTTTGAATGTGACAAATGTGAATATCAAACAGTTAGGAAAGCTAACTTAAAACGTCACATCTTAATACATGAAGAACCACAAGAAGTCAATTTGTTCGGATGTGACAAATGTGAATATCGAACACATGATAAGACTTACTTAAAAAAACATTTCTTGAGACATAAAACCCCCGAAGAAGTTAAATTATTTAGATGCGCAAAATGTAATTATCAAACGCGTTATAAGAGTTATTTAAAAAACCATTACTTGAAACATGAAACCCCCGATGAAGTTAAATTATTTAGATGCGAAAAATGTAATTTTCAAGCGCGTTATAAGAGTTATTTAAAAAGACATTACTTGAAACATGAAACCCCCGATGAAGTTAAATTATTTAGATGCGAAAAATGTAATTATCAAACGCGTTATAAGAGTTATTTAAAAAAACATTACTTGAAACATAAAACCCCCGAAGAAGTTAAATTATTCAGATGCGACAAATGCGATTTTCATACACGTTATCAGACTAGTTTAAAAAAACACTGCTTGCAACATAAAAACCCCGAAGATGTCGAATTATTTAGATGCGACAGATGTGAATATCGAGCAATTAGGAAAGATACTTTAAGGAATCACATCTTACAACACCACAACTCACAAAAAGTCGGTTTGTTTGGATGTGACAAATGTGAATATCAAACAGTTAAAAAAGATCTTTTAAAGAACCACATCTTACGGCACCACAACCCACAAAAAGTCAGTTTGTTTGGATGTGACAAATGTGAATATCAAACAGTTACAAAAGATCTTTTAAAGAACCACATCTTACGGTACCACAACCCACAAAAAGTCGGTTTGTTGGGATGTGACAAATGTGAATATCGAACAATTAGAAAAGCTGATTTAAAGTACCACATCTTACAACACCACAACCCACAAAAAGTCGGTTTGTTGGGATGTGACCAATGTGAATATCGAACAGTTAGCAAAGCTTATTTAAAGAACCACATCTTACAGCACCACAACCCACAAAGAGTTGGTTTTTTCAG
The DNA here is from genome assembly GCA_963971165.1 of Philopedon plagiatum. NCBI lineage: Eukaryota > Metazoa > Arthropoda > Insecta > Coleoptera > Curculionidae > Philopedon > Philopedon plagiatum. The sequence continues at coordinate 65,870,111 of OZ020193.1, forward strand.
ATGCGACAAATGTGAATATCAAACAATTAGGAAAGCTTATTTAAAGCACCACATCTTACAACACCACAACCCACAAAAAGTGGGTTTGTTGGAATGTGACAAATGTGATTATCGAACCATTAGGAAAGCTAATTTGAAGATCCACATCTTACAACACCACAACCCACAAAAACTCGGTTTGTTGGAATGTGACAAATGTGATTATCGAACATATAAGTCTAATTTCAAAAATCACTACTTGAAACATGAAACCCCCGAAGAAGTTAAATTATTTAAATGCAACAAATGCGATTATCAAACACTTTATAAAGCTAATTTAAAAAAACACTACTTGAAACATAAAACCTCCGAAGAAGTTAAATTATTCAGATGCGACAAATGCGATTTTCACACACGTTATCGGAGTTATTTCAAAAAACACTGTTTGAAACATGAAAACCCCGAAAAAGTCGAATTATTAAGATGCAACACATGTGAATATCGAACAACTAGGAAAGCTTATTTAAGGCACCACATCTTACAGCACCACAACCCACAAAAAGTCGGTTTGATTGGATGTGACAAATGTAAATATCGAACAGTTAGAAGAGATCTTTTAAAGAACCACATCTTACAGCACCACAACCCACAAAAAGTTGGTTTTTTGAGATGTGACAAATGTGAATATCGAACAATTAGGAAAGCTTATTTAAAACACCACATCTTACAGCACCACAACCCACAGAAAGTCGGTTTAATTGGATGTGACAAATGTGAATATCAAACAGAAAAGATGACTTCAAGCGCCACATCTTAATACATAAAAGACCACAAGAAGTCGATTTCAAACACGTTATAAGCCGGCTTTAAAAAGACACTACTTAAAACATAAAACCCCCGTAGAAGTTAAATTATTCAGATGCGACAAATGCGCTTTTCGTACACGTTATCAGAGGGGTTTCAAAATACACTTCTTAAAACATAAAAACCCCAAAGAAGTCAAATTATTTACATAATATACGAGCTATTATAAAACACATGTGGGTGTTATATTGGCTTATTACTGCTCAGAAAATTTTGTTTGTTGTCAGAGTAGAACGATAAAGTCCTGCGTTTGTGTATCGGACTGTGTTGGTGACAGCATCTGTGAAAAACTAAAAAAAAAAACGGTATATTGTTTCAAAATTCCAGGACTTTAAAATTAAACAAAACGATAATTTTAAATTAAGTAAATAAACAAACTTCTTGTCGATTTATAAATAAACACTGGTTATTACAAAAAAAAATGTGTTTGGACTTTGTAAATATTGTATAGTATTGGCACTGGAGCTAAGTGTAAATTGGGAATTTTAATCATGTCTACACGTAGTAAATGTATTGATCTGGAATCAGAAATCTATTATCTCGCGACATGTGATGCATGCAATTTAAAGTAGTGTGTCAACTGCTCTAATAATAATAATCATAATAACAATAAATTCCTTTATTTGCCAACACAATCGTAAGAACAACAAAGCAGCGTCAACAAGCGGGTCGCCAATATGCTTAAAACAAACTAAGATAACGATGTTAAAATAGCAGATTTAAAAATTGTATGGGACAGTGACAGTAACAAATTAAAATTAAAATTTAAAAGAATAGAAACGGTTTTTATGCAACCACTATTTTAATTGTTTTTTTAAATGCGTTGATGTTTTCTATACCTTGGATTTTGGCAGGTAGCATCCTGTATGCTTTCACAGCCATGTAATATGGTCCTTTTTTTAAAAAAGGTAGTTATGTTGGGAAATACTCAGGTCAGGCCTATGTCTGGTGTCTGGTCTGCATTATCATACCTTCCCCATACAAAGCATGATTTTCGCAAAGCAAGTGACGATTTTTCTTGACAAGCATAGCCAAGGCAGAAAAGTAGAGCGATGGAACAGTAAGCACACCCAGTTGATCAGATATGGGTCTGCAGGATGTCCCATCATGCATCGGAGAATACGCTTTTGGATCTTGAAGGTCTCTGGAGCTCTTCTCGAGGAACTCCAAAAGCATGCCCCATAGTTTATCACCGACTGAATTTGCCCAAAGTAAAGGAGCCTAACGGTATCCGTTGTATTAGTGTCTCTAAGTCTCCAGACCAAAATGTACAAACTGTTCAATCTAGACTGTAATCTGGTTATCCCAATTAAAGGTAGGGTCCAGGTTCAGCCCCAGAAACTGTATGTGATCTGTCACTGGAACGATCCTTCCACCAAGGGAGACTCCAAGTTGTTATGGGTCTTTGAGAAAACTATTAAACCGGTCTTTCCTGTGTTAAGTCTCAAATTTCTATTCATACACCACTCCTGCATTTTCTGAGCTGCCTCTGTACATCCCAGGGACAGTCCGCCAAGGGAAGTATCCGTCCCAATTACTGAGGTATCATCAGCAAATTGACACACCGTACCAACAAACCCATTGGTCACGTTGTTTACATATAGCAAAAATAAGATGGGGCCCAGAATTGAACCTTGTGGGACACCCTGTTTGATGTCAATCATCTCAGAGTAAGAGTGAGTACCTTTAGCAATTATACACAAAGTTTGTTGTCTGCCAGTCATGTAGGACTTTATAAGATTTGCTGCTCTGCTACCCCTCGCATACCATAACTTGCACCAACATCCAACAACAGCTGATGATCAACTGTGTCGAAGGCCTTTGACAAGTCAAAATAGAGCCCTGCAACCTTATAATTTTTATCAAGTTGTTTAGTTATATGTGCTAACGTATTAACGATAGCCATTTCAGTTGATTTCTTGGGGTATAAAGCCAAATTGATTTTCATTTAACATATGAAATCTTATTAAGTGATACATTATTAGTCTGACGTAAATTGCCTTCCCAAATACCTTCGACACAGAAGACAATTATGAAATAGGACGATAGTTGTTAATGTCGTGATGATCACCCTTTTTAAAAACCGGAATGATTTTGGCCTTTTTGAGGCTGTCTGAGAAGACTTGAGATGAAAAACTTTCATTAATTATGTCTGTAAAATATATCCGCCTCGGAACATAAAGGCGTGTCTGTGAAGAAACGCTCCCCATGCATAAAATTTACGTGCAAAAAATGCTTGCCACTGCAAATTGAGGATAAAGTCATGAAAATGATGAATAATGTAGAAAATAACATCATGAAAAGTTTACAGAAAGTTCTTGACAAAGTAAGAAATAAAAATGATAAAGTTGAAAAAGTTTCCAAATCTATCTAAACTACAAAGAAAATACCCAGCACTGCTAAGGGGGGGGGGGGGGGAAGGTATTTTTATTTTTTTGTCATTTTTTTTATTTTAATGTACAACATATTAAGATTATTGTGTCAAAATTTGAAGTCGATTGGAGGAAAACTAACGGAGATATGGGGTTCTAAGTCTACGCCTCTCCGGTCCGGTTTCGCGCTGCAGGGGACAGCTACCTAACAGCGGTAATAAAAGAAGGTAGAATTCGACGTAGACAAGAGCAACAAGATGCACTAGACATCTTAGCCCTTCGCTTTATGGAGCTGGCAACGATGATTCAGTGTAAGTAAAAAAAAATTCGTTTTGTGGTGTAAAAAACTTTTAAACGCGTTTTTCTCACACTTAGCTTTTTCAGAGGCGGTGCCCACTGTAGCTCAAAATCTACTGCACCGATTCTATTGAAATTTTGCACACTCTTTCTTTACATAAGTGACGAGGTAATGACGTCGAGTATTTTTTAAATTTTAACGTATTTTAAAATAACAAAATTTTCGACTTTTTTGATGAAAATTCGCATTTTGACTTCTAAGTGCTGCAAAAAATTGAAAAATCAATAAAAAAAAAACAAACTCGACGTTGTTACCTGCAGAAACTTACCAACTAATAAAATCATTTTCGTTTTTTGATTTCAGATGATCCAATGATGAGTTATGAGGGGCACCGCAATAAAACTTTTTTTTGAGACGTCCGCGGAGATTCGCTGTCAATGGCTCATTTGTCCATAAAAATTAATGAAAATTTCACAGAATATTCTTCAAATGTTATTTTATTATGTAGTAATTATAGAAATAAATATATTTTAACTGTGTCGTCAGAAGAAAATTGTCGAAAATATGCTTTTTTTGTATCGAATTAACCTTCCCCCCCCCCCCCCCCTTAAGACGAATAATTTATTTATTTACTTATTTAGTATACTACAGAATCAGATATTCCAAATGATGCAAATTTCGTATATCACTAAGAGGTACTAAAATACAGTGAACAGACAAAAACACATTATTTAAATTTTAAAGTTCTCTTCAACGCTGTCAGACCAGTACAAAAGATATTACAGTCAGAAAGAAATTTGGAATTTAAACCATAGTTTGTCCTGTGATACAGTGGCGGCTCGTCAAGGGACGCAGGTGAAGCACCGCTTCACCTACAATTTCCAAAAATAAATAAAAGGAAAATATATTTTTAACTTGATTTAATTTATGAGCTACATTGTTACGTTAATAATGTAGTATGTTTTACATAAAAACACATTTTTGATCCAATTTTATTATAAATGATCAAATTAATAATTTTTCATAAGAGAATAACATAAACGCAGCCCGTAGCGCGCTGAACACATTACTCATAAGAGCGTCGCGGAACATCACTGTCGGGGGTGGTGAAGCGCAATCGGCAGGATGAGTAGTACGCCACAAGTAAGGAGATTTGTTTACGACGGTCGCTATGGCAACGGGCGGTAGAGACGCGTAGCTAATTTTAGAACGGTGCGACCGGCAGTTGTCGCTGCAGAAGCTTATGCATGGGTGTAGGAGTATTGGGGCGTTCGGAAGTAGAATTCAATAGTATCGCGCTAGTACCGTAGAACCGTTTTATGACGATATTATTGATAGATTTGCAGCTTTAAAAGATCGAAGGATAGACCTTATATTTAAAAAGTAGATCTCATAGATAAATGCAACCACAAGTGTACGCAAGATTTTGAATGTATATATATATATATATATATATATATATATATATATATATATATATATATATATATATATATATATATATATATATATATATATTTTCAAGAAAATCATGCTGTTTTTGTTATTATTATTATTATTATAAATTTGTGTATTCCCCTTTATGTATGTACATTTTTTTTTCAAGAAAAACATGCTGTTTTTGTTATTATTATTATAAATTTGCGTATTCCCCCTTATGTGCATTATTTTTTTCACGCCCCCCCCCCACCGCTATTTCCTTGACTGCGCTTGACCCCTTCTTAAGTCCACGAGCCGCCACTGCTGTGATACCGCTCATAAAATAATTGAACCTGCCTCGTAGTTCTCCTTCGAATTAAAAATAAGATTAAACTTAATAAACCACTACAACCTATGTATCCATTAAATAACTTATAAAGAAATAGTAAGTGAGCATTTCTTCGACGAGGTTCCAAGCTTTGAAACAGCAAAAGTCTAGTTTCGTGGGGCACATTATGGTAAGGAAAGTGAAACTTAAATAGTAGGTATTTAACAAATTTGTTCTGCACTCTTTCGAGTCTTCGTGACAAGCATAACTTGGAGACCATACAGCAGAACAGTACTCCAAAACGCTCCGGACTAAACAATTATAAATACTGGTAAGTGTGTAGTTTTGGAGTGGGGTAAATTTTCGAGGAAGTTTCCAGTCTGAAGACCAAATTCTTTCATGGTCCGGATGGGGTTCCGTCTGTGGTCCTGAAAAGATGTGTACTATATCTCTTGACGAGACCTCTGCGCCATATATTTATCCTTTCTTTAACAACGTCCACTTTTCCAGACTTCTGGAAGACCAGTTTTTTAAATCCTACCCTTAAAAGTGGCGATAAAAGTTAAGTCAACAACTATCGGGGAGTTTCAGTTGTCAGAAATACCAAAGCTTTTTGATAGGTTAGTCGCAAAGAGACTTTCCTGGAATTGTAGGAGTGTCATAACTGAACAGCAACATGGTTTTTCTGAGGGTAGGTCTCCGGTGTCAAATTTATTGCTGTATCAGCACTCTCTGTTGGTAGCCTTCGGGAGGAGGGTCCAAGTGGACAGCGTCTACATCGACTTCTCGAAGGCGTTTGACAGGGTGAGTCATGATATTCTTATTAGCAAGCTTGGGACTATGGGCTTTGATTTTTGTCTCATACAATGGTTCAAGAGCTATCTGTCTAATCGTGTTCAGTTAGTTCGTATAAATAATTATATTTCAGAGTAGGTTAAGTTTTTTTTTTTTCGGAAGTGGCCCAGTCCTTTTCAGTTTATTCATTAATGACATTGGTGATGTCATCAAGCATTCTTCTTTCCTTTTGTTTGCCGATGATTTGAAAATATATAAAGAAATCTCATTTGATTTGGACAGGCAATTGCTTCAGAGTGACATTGACAGGGTGTTTGAGTGGTCGCGGGCCAATGGCCTCCAACTTAATGTAAAGAAATGTCTTTGCATTTCCTTTGGACGATCCCCGAATGTTTCTCGCAATAGATATTCAATAAATAATGTGGTGCTTGAGTCTGTTTCCTCAATTAGGGATTTAGGTGTTGTTTTGGACAGTAAGCTAACATTTTCTACCCATATAACTAATATTATCAATACAGCTAACAGAAATTTGGAATTTGTATCGAGAAATAGTGTGGACCTATCGGTAATTTCTTTTAAAATGCTGTATAATTCCTTTGTGCGCTCGAAATTGGAGTATGCCTCTGCGGTGTGGGCACCATCTTACCGGTGTCGTATTGATGATATTGAGTCTGTCCAGTAAAGAACTTTAGCTTTTAGGTCGCATTTAAATATAGTGGAAAATTTTCATATAGACTATAAAACTGTCATGGACCACCACACAATATTGAATCTTTGAGAATGCGGAGGACACAAGCTGAGGTCTTTGCTTTGTATAATATTATAAAATGTATAACTGCTGCACTGATTGGTGAAATTTATTTCAGGACATTTTCGGTTACACTTAATCATGAAATGCTCAGAATTCCGTTTCATCGCACTAATTATGCATATTTCTCACCATTATCGAGAATGTCTAGATTATTTAATCAACATAATCTTGATCCATTTGTTGGCTCATTTGCTTGCTTTAAACGAAAGGAAAAAAAATGGACATCGAATAATGAAGTTGATATTAATTGTCCATTGTTGGGTACAATTCTGTAGTATTGTTTAGTTATGTTAGTGCTGCCATCTTGTAATTCCCTGTATATTTAACGTAACATAATTAATTGTATCATAGTTTATACCGTAGATAAATACAAATGTGCCATGGTGTCACTGAGATGCCCTATGTTTCTCTTAATAAAGCCGAGCAGCCTAAAACCCTTCAGACCAATACTGTCAATGTGCTGGTTAAAAGTTAAATCCTCGTCAAAAATTACACCAAGGTCATTAAACAATGATTCGCTTTCGACAACAAAGTCATTAATTTTGTATACTGTTCTGATCGGGTTTTGATAAAAACTAATAGTCTTACATTTAGAGACATTTACATTGAAAAAATTTACATTAGACCACATAACAAAATTGTCCAGGTCAGACAACAATCCACCGCACCGGAGCCAGCAGAAACGGTGTTAAAATTTTTTTAAGTCGTCTCTCGATGCAAGAGGCAGCGTGACGATCCGAAACAAAGAATGACGTCGTTAATAAACAAAGAAAACAGAATGGTACCAAGATGTGGCCCCTGGGAAACGGAACCACAGACAACCACACGCTGACAACGCTGAGACAAATACGACTCAATGCACCTCGGGTGCCGATCTCAGACAGTTTCTTTTCACAACAAAGGCAATTAAGCAACTATTGTTAAGATAGATGAGATAGCCACCAAATTTACTGATACAATACAATATTCTTTATTTGCTTATTCACCACAATACAGGATTTAGCATCGTCAGAGATTTTAAACAAAATATTTAGATTCCAATATAAACTAAAGACATTTACGTCTTGACACATTTTAAAATTTAAAGCTGTCAATGTTACAAAATAAATAAAATGTTAGATACATAGAATCATTAAGTTAAGAAATATCACATTTAAAACTATTTATTACAAATCATATATCACAATTAAATAATTCCTCGGTATTATAAGGAAGTAAGGACATAGGTCCATCAATAGTAATTTTTTTTTAAAGGAATTTATTAGCAGCTCTCTAAGAGGTGGCGACAAATTGTTAAAAGTCTTGTTGATAGAGTAATAATGCTCTTATGTGTGATGGCTATCCGATGTTGAGGAATAAGCAGGTCGCTGCCATTGCTTGTTGGCTACCTACTCATGATGTGAGTTCACCATCAGGAGGTGACTCTGCTGGGTCTTGATGTAAATTAGACATTGATATAATGTAGAGAGCAGGCGGTGTTAAAATGTTATATCCTCTAAATAAAGGTATGCAACTGTCTGTGGGTTTTACTTTACCTAAAATTCTCAAAGCAGCTTTTTGTACAATAAAAATTTTCTTCCAGTCGGTGGAATGGCCCCAAAACAGTAGCTCGTAAGAAATTCAGCCTCATCTAAGAACATAGAACGGCACAAACTCCTCGATTCGACGAAGCAAAAAGAGGGTGATAGTTAATTTTGAGGAAATATTTATGATATAGTCTTTCTAGCTCGATTTAGAATCAAATGTAATACCCAAAAATTTCAGAGATTCTTGATTACACCGGCACACAAAAAAAAAGTGGTCTGTACATTTGACCAGACCCATCTATCTATATGTACTTTGATGCGCTGAATCCAAATCCGAAGTCCGTTTGGCCCGTACATCCTCAAAATTTTGAGGAAATTGCGAAAAAACGCTGAAAATGGCTAAAAATCGCGAAAAACTTCAGTTATGAAAATGAAGAAAATTTTATTGAACTAGATCAAGCATGTTTCCTTAGGTATGTTGATGCGCCGAATCCAAATTCAGAATCCAGCTCGATCATTCATATATTTATCAAAAATCGTAAAAAATAGCAACGAGCAGCAGAAAATAGCAAAAAATAGTATTGTTCTTACGTACCAATGAGGATTTTTAGTACGTATGTGGGAGTGATTTCTTGTAATATTATACTCTACAGAAGCCAAGTTACCCACTAATGTAGAGTTGAAGTCGCTTGATGACGACGCGACGCCTGCGGGCCTGCTTTCTCACCCTGACCAGGCGCCGCGCCGATACTGGGGTTCCGAATCCCTGCATCGTAGAGCACTTATCGCTTGTGCCTGCCATGACGGCATACACGCCGTTAACCCAGGGACTGCCAGACGGTTCTGTTGCCCACCGTCACCACGTGGAGGTGCCCTGGTTACAGGCACAAGCAATCAGTCCTCCGAAGTTGAATTGCAATTTCTAGCAGTTTTTCGCAATTTACTCGAAATTTTGAGGGTGTACGGGCCAAACGGACTTCGGATTTGGATTCAGCGCATCCAAATACATATAGATAGATGGGTCTGGTCAAATGTACAGACCACTTTTTTTTTGTGTGCCGGTGTTATCTTTCAATTCATTTAATGTAAAGTTGACCGTATGAGTTTTGTCCACATTCAGGCACAATTTATTTGCGGCAAAAAACGCTCAATCTTAGCTATTGCAATTTTATTCTGATGTTGGAGGCACTCAACATTTTGGTAGCTTTCATAAAGGGCTGTGCCATCAGTAAGGAACGGATAAATCATACTAGCTCGTCGCAAGGTCATAGGCGGCGTGAAAATATGTTTTTCTACTTATGTCAATAAAAACCTTTTTTGTATGTTCAATAGTAATTGCGGAAGATAGTCCATTGTTTTATACACATTTTCATTGTGCTTCAATCACCATGGTGATTGAACTACAAAGTTCACTTTGTGCGCGAGTATATTTTTACAAAGGTGGCGTTGACCGGTGCCGCGTCAAAATCTTTATAATTTCATTGACATTTTTTGACATCTTAAAAAGAAAAATATTACTAATCCCATTTTATTAACAGTAACATTCGTAGAAAAAGTATAGTGTAAAACTCGCATGGAATGACCATTTCCTACTCGTATGATTTGCAGCACTCGCCTGCGGCATCGTGCTGCAAACGTCATACTCGTAGGAAATGCATGTCATTCCATGCTCGTTGTACAATATACTATTTTCTACTCATGTCAATAAAAACCTGTATTGTATGTGTACGCGTAGGGGTGCTTTGCTAGCTCCTAGGCACGAGGGCAGACAATAATACTCAAGAGATTGCCTAGCAGCAGACTATTCGCAAGGTAGATTCAATATTTTCGGACCCTATCAATTTAACAGCTTGCCTGAACAGAAACGACAAATATAACTAATACTAATCTACTTTATTATAAATAAAAATTTAACTTATTTCTAAAAAATTTCAAGTTATGCAAAGGAGATCAAATTCGTGTAAATTTATCGAGTCCAGTTCGGAAACGTCCAAATTCTAATTAAATTGTCACCTTGAATCAATTAAATTACACTAATTCACTTCATATGTCCCTTTTTGTCATTTATCTAAACACACTTTTTCTCCGTGTAGTTACCTTAATAGTTTTTATCAGTGTAACATTTATATGTAAGCTTAAAGGGTACAAAAAATTATTGTTTTGAATTTACAGGACACAAATAATTTATCTACTACTAAAACTATGATATTTATAAAGAGTTTTTTTTTACTCCAAAAATATGAAATGTTACTACGAGACAATCAAACTAAATATAACTTAAATCATATCAACATGCCGTATACATAAATCAAAATATTGTACTTCCAATTTACTAGAGTCCTGCAGACTTCTATTCACTTCTAAAGTTCAATTCCGGGTAAAACAGGTCGATAGTTTCAACGAGAAAAACAAGTAAGTCAGTCTATAAAAACTTCCTCAAATTCACTACTTCAAGACAAGATAATATTCGAACTTATTCTTCACTTAGGTATGGCTCGAAAATAAGCACTATTTCTTTTAGATTTCCACTCAGCTTGGAGATCAATTAATAACAAGCTCAAAAAAATGTACTTACAATTTGTCCCTTTTTACTTATCTTAATCAAAACACATCGACGTTACTTTCTTTTCCAATCTAGGTCTATTTCTTCCATAAAAAACCTTTACTTTCGTCGTGAAGCACTATTCTCAACAATACAGGAAAAAAAGGGGTTCACTATGAGAGAAAAAATACTGGGGCCGACTCACTATTTAGTAAGCTCGGCAACTTAGAGAGAGCAAAATTGCGAAATGTGCCTTCTATGCACGATTACAGCGTATTCCTCCTGTGAAACGGCGGGTCAAGTGGTTTTGTTGTTTCGGCTTTGTCACGTGACACCGACGCGGCGGTGGGGTGAATGTATGAAGAGTTGTCTAACTGATAGATGTGAAACTGAGATTAAATAGAGTTTTAGTGTAGCGGCAAGTGATGTATTTTAATAACAAAAAATGCGGATGAGGATTTTTACTGAATTATGGTTATTTAGTGATTCTTTTTGTTGCGTTTCTGCAACATACTCCCCCCCTTTGGGCGATTAGTCCCAAAATTAGGGAGTTCAATAGAGAAAGGGTATGTGTGTAAACACATAAACACGCTATGAGTAAACACGATAGGGGGTAAGCAAGAGATTGAGAAACACGACTTTATGAACACGCTACGGGATCACCTAAAGATGAAGGGTCTTCAATCGGGAGAGGGCAAATTTTTGCAATACTTCTCGTGAACACACCATCTTGTGTTTTCACCCTTACTACTCTTATTTTGTTATCAGAACCGGGGATAGCTTCTACTATTCTAGCCAAGGGCCATCTTAGAGGTGGGGTGTCATCTTCTTTTAAGAGAACTAGAGAATCAACCTTGAGATTTTCAGAAGTTCGGAACCATTTGGGGAGATTTTGGAGCCTATTAAGATAATCCACTGACCAACGTTTCCAAAAAGATTGTTGAATTTTTTGAATGGTTTGATAATGTGAAAGACGGTTTATTGGGGTGTCAGTAACATCTTTATCTGGGTATGCAGTGAGACTGGATCCTATGAGAAAATGGCCAGGGGTAAGAGTTTGTAAATCATTCGGATCGTTAGAGAGGGGCCAAAGAGGTCTTGAGTTTAAAATGGCTTCTATTTGGGTTAGTATGGTGTAAAATTCTTCGAACGTAAAACGGGTTTCTCCAACGAGTCTACTGAGATGATACTTGGCGCTTTTGATCGCAGCCTCCCAAATACCACCCCAGTGAGGACTTCTAGGGGGAATGAATTTGAATTCTGTTTCATTTTGAGATAAAAATTCTTTTATTGCGTTAATTTGGGGTTCATCTTTGAGAAGTTCATAAAGTTCTTTCAGTTGATTATGAGCTCCGAGGAAGTTACTAGCGTTGTCGCTATACATAACCTTGACATTGCCTCGACGAGAGATAAATCTTTTGAAGGCCATTAGGAAACCTTCGGTTGACAAACTAGTTACCAATTCTATGTGTACGGCCTTTGTGACCATACAGACAAATATCGCTATATAACATTTAATTAAAGGAGCCTTTCTTAGATGGGATGATTTGATGAGAAACGGGCCGCCATAGTCCACTCCTACACGACTAAAACAACGAGAAATGTTTACTCTGTCTTTGGGTAAGTCTGACATAATTTGCTCTGCCGGCTGAGCTCTAAATCTAAAACAAGTGAGACAATTTCTGATTATTCGTTTAATTTCTCTCAAACCATTTAAAGGCCAGAATCTTAATCTAAAATTGGAAAGGGCATTTTGAGCACCGGCATGACCTAATCTTTTGTGTTCATGTTCTAACATTAAAGAGACTATTCGATTATGAGATGGCAAAAGGAGGGGGTGTTTTTGCTCAAATGGAATATCTGCTTGAGCTAGTCTTCCACCTACTCGCAGAAGACCGTTGTCATCCAAAAAGGGGTTGAGTTTTGCTAAATTTTTGTCACTTACAATTTTATTTGATTTTAATTCATCTATTTCCTTAGAAAAATGGCGGGATTGAAGGATTTTAATTATCAAGTTGAGAGACTGATCGAGTTCATTTACTGTTAGAGGACCAAGAGTTTTATTTTCCTTATTTTTGATATTTGAGACAAATCTTAGTATGTATGCTGAAACTCTTTTTAATTTGGAAAATGATGAAAATTTATTGAACATGTCAGACCAAAAATTGTCTTGTTCTGTGGAATTTAGAGTTATTAATGAAACTTTACGTTCTTCTGGAATTTCCGAAATTACGGGATTATCAGACGAATCAGGAATTGTCAATTTAGGGTTATATAAAAATTCAGGGCCTTGCCACCAAGTTTTACAACCTTGAACATCCGGGATTGGTATACCTCTTGAGGGTAAATCTGCGACATTTTCTGATGATTTAACGTAATGCCAATAAAAATTCGAGGTTAGATCTTGGATACGGGAGACTCTGTTTGCTACAAAAACTGTCCATCGAGAGGCTGACGCACTTATCCAACAAAGAGCTATTTGTGAATCTGACCAAAGATGAACAGTTTCTGGAGAAAACCTATTTTCATAAATTGAGATGAGCTTAACTACCAGTTTTGAGAGAAGTAACATGGCAGATAATTCAAGGCGTGGGATAGATATTGTCTTAAGAGGGGCTACTCGAGATTTGGAAGACACTAATCGACAGGAAATTGTATTGTCGGCATAAACAGTTCTTATGTAAACACATGCCGAGTATGCCTTAGAACTGGCATCAGCAAATCCATGAAACTCAATTTTTTGTATGGGTTTATCTAGAAATAAATAACGGGGAATTTTTAGCGTTTTGAGGAGTGGGAGGTTATCGATAAAATTTTTCCATTCTTGTAGAAGTGCCTTGTCAGTGATTGGGAGATCCCAATCTAACTTTAGAGACCAAAGGGTTTGTATAATTAATTTTCCAGTTATTAAAATCAGGGACAAGAAGCCTAAGGGATCATAACATTGGGCTATGATCGAGAGAATTTTGCGTTTTGTAACAGGGCCTGAAAATGAAGCATCGGGAATTGAGACACAGAAAAAGTCATCTGTTGGGTTCCACTTAAGTCCAAGGACTTTATTGGGAGCGTTATCTAAGTTCATATTATATTCTAGAGTTTTTTCTTGAGAAATTTTGTCTAAAAAATCTGAGGAGTTTGAGCACCATTTGTGCAACTTAAAATGAAATGAATTTGAAAGTGAATTCAACTCATTATAGAGAATTTCCAAATCATTATGATCATCTGTACCACTTAAGATATCATCTACGTAGCACTGTGTTGAGAGAGCTTGAGAAGCAAGGGGGAATTTTTCAGGGTTGGATTGAGCAATTTCCTTGATCACTCGTGATGCCAAAAAGGGTGCACAATTTGTGCCATATGTGACGGTAGTGAGTTCAATGCACTTGAGGGGGTCGTCAGGGGAATTTCGCCATAAAATATTTAACAGAAACGTTTGATTGGGGTTAACCCTTATTCCTCTAAACATTTTTTCTATATCTGTAGTGAGAGTGTACTTAAATGAGCGGAATCTTAGGAGTATATCATATAAATCGGGGTGAGCTTGATATCCTTTATAAGTAATATCATTGAGTGAGTAACCAGAAGAACTTTTGCATGATGCGTCAAAAACTACTCTCAACTTTGTTGTCTGGCTACTTTCTCGAATTACTGCGTGATGGGGCAAGAAGTACTTGGGTTCTTGAAGTTCATTCATGGGAGAAAAGGGAACATACCGTGCATGATCAAGGGCAACATATTCCTCGATAAACCTTTTATATTCTTGAAAGTAATTCGGGTCTTTATCGAACTTGGTTTCTAAGTTTTGAAATCTTTTTCGGGCAATCGAGAGTGAGTCACCGAGTTTGAGGTTTTCCGTAGGGGATTTTAGAGGTAGATCAACTTGGAATGAGCCATTTTCGAGAATTTTTGTAGTATTTTGAAACATTGTTTCAACTATTTCATCTTCAGTGAAACCGCCCGTACCCGGGTCGGTATATCTGGGAAATTTTGCAAGATCTCTAAAGAAAAATGAATATTCTAAAATATAAAAAATTCTAATAATATGCATACATAAAAATCTCTGTTTTTAAAATAGTCTAAAAACGTGGGAAACGGCAAAAGTGTGCAGATTAAAAGGTCTCCAGGTCAAATTCTTGAATCCAGATGGCCCAGCCAAGCCTGGGAACCAACAAGCCACGATACATCCCCCGCAGAGGGAGGAAGCGCGACTACTTAAGCGCTCGATGAGACGGCAGAAAGGCATTCAGATTCAGATTCAGATTGAGATTCACATTCGACTCGCATTCAAATATCAGATAGACATTCAAATTTTCCTCTTTTTAAAAAAGCTAAGTTGTGACGATGTCAGTGGGTTCTCTGTTAGTAAATTTTCTGTGTTGAAAAACTGCCATTAAGTCCTTTGCTCTTTGTCCAAAGTACAATTACGTTAATTTGTGTTGTGATATTAAGCAAGTAGTAAAATTGGATTTCTTTTTACTTAGTGAGATACCTTGTACGCCGATTTCGCTGACGGTGGATTACGCCGAGGCTGATCTAACTGGTGGATATAGGTGTCTTTGGTAACGAAATTAAATCCATGAAACTGCTTAAACATATACTTACATCTCATTAATAATTCTATATAAAATTGGATTCTTTTTACTTAGTGAGGTACCTTGTACGCCGATTTAAGCTGCCGGTGGATTACGCCGAGGCTTACCTAACTGGTGGATATAGGTATTTTGGTAACGAAATGAAATCCATTACTGTAATTTAAATTACCATATTATTTAAATCAAATAATGGCAGTCGTACATCACAGTTAATCTTATAAACGATATAAAGTAATCTGTTTAAAATTAAAAACTAAATCTTAAAAACGGGGCAACATTTGGGGGAGAATTTAAAATGAAGGTATAAAAAAAATAAGATTATCAAATATTATTTTACATAAATTATGACTGAAAGAGAGACCTAATTTCTAACGGTACCAGATGGTGTCAAATAACTTTTGCTTTCGAGATTTGGGTCAGTATTGTTAGGGCTAGTGCAAAAGCACCTTTCTTGTAAATACAGATGGCCAGTTTGTCTTCCGGGGTTTAATTGGCGTAACAAAGAAAAAACAAAGGTCAGTAAACCGACAGGGTAGATAAAATAAAAAGGGTGTTTTAAATAAATTAAAGGTAATCTGCATTATTAAAGAATAAAAATAAAAAGGGTTGGGTTGGAGAAAATATGAATAATCGCGTTTGACAATCGTATTATCAAGATTGGCAATGATAAAAATAAAGCATGGGTGTAGGTATTGACATGATGCTACCTGTAGAACGTTAACAGATAATAGGTATATATAAAACGGTGTGATGGGTTTTCTTGGGAAAAGGTTATAACCGACGATGGTGCCGCTGTCGTAGTTTTCGGTATCTAAGTAACAAGAAAACAACATCTGCTCGAGAAGAAAAGTGACACATGCGTATGGGCGGATGGACTCCTAACTTTTATTGCACCTTTATATGTTATACGTTGAGGTGTCCGATATTTTGTTTGGGTATTGTACTGATTGTAAATCGGCTAATTACAGTAAAATAATTTAACAGTGGGGTTCCACTGTTCAGGTTCTCGGCTCCTCACGGACTGTCCGAAAGTGGGGTTCCGCTGGAGGCTTTCCACCCTACGTAGTAGCATTATGCCAAGCGTGTACGTAATTTGGGGTGATACTAAGTGTTAAAAATGTATTTAAAGAATAAAAAGATATTTAAAGAGTAAATGAAAATTATACGTACACGTCAGAGGGGCGATACCAATAATACAATGCAAGTTTACCAGGTAATATCCGAAAAGGGGTGTTATGAAAACAGGGACGAAGTGATAAAGTACATGCAGAGGTTCGCTGCAGGCGCACAGCAACAGGTATAGGGGTTTTGGTAAGATAAAGTGCATGCAGAGGTTCGCTGCAGACGCACAGTAACAGGTATAGGGGTATTGGGAAAAACAACATGTAAAGAATCATTTCACGCGGATCACCATCAATGTCGCAGACATTAGATGGGTGAGCTATGAGGGGAAATGGCGCAGCCAAGATAGGTAGAGAAACATTTCACGAGGATTACCATCTAGTGTCGCAGACATTAGATGTGTACGCTATGAGTGGGAAAGGCGCAGCCAAGAAAATCACCGGTAAAGTGTAGTCAGGAAAATCACCTGTAGTGTCGCAGACATAAACAGGTGACAAAAGAGAAAAAGGGTACAAATTACGGGAGACAGACAAAGGCCTATGTTAATATATTGAATTGTAAATTGTTATACATATTTTATTGTTATTTGAATATATTTTATTATTATTTTGAATGTGAAATTGATAACTAACAGCTGTACAAATAAATAAATGATTAAAACAGATTGATTCTTTGATTTCTTCTATCTATAATGCGACAGACTAAAAAGGGGAAAATATAATTAAAAACTATCAAAATCTGATATAAAATTTACTGTTGTACCAAACTTTAAAAGAACCTGAAATAAACACAACGTAGGAAAATGAGGTAATGCGTCCAGACGATTACAGCCAACGTGATTGACTTTGTCACGTGATGAATAGACTGGGGGAAGAGAAGTTTCATCAGGGGTGAGTGGCATTTTTTGGGTAATTCTTCAACAGACCAAAATTTTACAACAATATCTTCGAGTGAGTCAACGTCATGATTTTGAACAAAGAGAGAAACACTTTGAGCGGGGTCAGAAACACTTAAGTGAGAGAAACTATTCTGCCTAGGGGAGGGGTGAGCAAAGGTACCACCAAGTACCCAGCCCAGGTGCGTATTCATTATTGTGGGAAGACCTCTTCCTAAGCGGAAGCAGCCTCGGGTCAAGAGCACATAAAACAAATCTGAACCAATCAACAAATCTATTTCCGAGGGTTGAGTGAAAGTGGGATCTGCGAGGGGTAAGTCAGTGGGGATTTGCCAAGAGTCGGTATTGATTCTAAAAATGGGTAATTTGCCAGTAATGGCTGGTATTACAGAGCAAGAGAGTCTAAATCTTTTATTTTCATACGCGTTTGAGTGAATTACAATGTCTGCCATTTTTTGACATACCTTGTTACTGAGTCCAATACCAGAAACATGAGTACCTCTATTGTAGGGGATGTAGTTAAGTTTTTCAATTAGATTTTCTGTTATGAATGAGTTCTGGGACCCATTGTCTAGAATAGCTTTAGCTTGGACTCTGTGTCCATCCGCGTTATATAGAGATACACAAGCAGTTGCCAAAAGAACGTGAGTATTTTTAGTATTAAGAGCGGAAACTGAATGGAGTGTTTGTGATGCACCACTCTGTGCATTTTGAGAAGTAGAGGGCTGACTGTGTACTGGAGTATTCATTTGGGTATTATTTTGAGAATTTGGGGTATGGGAATGGCTATTATGATTATAAGATGAAGTTGCTTTAGACTGATTTTGATTTGTGACGGGAGTTCGGGTATTTGAAGTATTTTGTGGGGCTCTTTGAGAATACTGAGAATTTTGTTGTGGATTTGTATGGCGAGAATTTGTCTGGGAGTTCTGGGCTGAATGAGAATAATTTTGAAGTACAAATGCAGAATGAAGTAACGTATGATGTTTTTGTAAGCATATTAAACAACATCTTGTATTGGGACAAGCGCTAATGTTGTGTTTTGAACCTAAACAATTAAAGCAAAGTCGTTGTGTTTGTACAAAATTTTTCTTTTCATGAGGCTGTAAATTTTTAAATTTCAAACAAGTGTAAATTTTATGAGAGCTTTCATTACAATATAAACAATTAACAGAGCTATTTGAATTGTTTTGTTTTACTTGTGTGTGCAATGAGGTTTTATTATTACTATTATTGGTTTTAAGATTCCTTTTTGCTGAGGGCAATTCATGACTAGCTAAATTTTCTAAAATGAGACATCTTTTTTCTAAGAATTCCAAAAATTTATCTAGAGAGGGTAATTCGTCTAAATCTCTTTCATTTTCGTAGGCTCTGCGAGTCCCAAAGTCAATTTTTTTACTTAGAAAGTAAATAGTGAGAAATTCAAATAACTCCTGATACGTGTATTTTAAATTTACCAATGAGCGCAAATGACTTTTAACATTCGTGACAAATTCTCTTAATGTGGCTGCATTATATTTCGTTAGTGGCTGCATTTCAAAGATAGACGCCAAATGTGTATTTATTGTTGTGAGTTTATTATCATATCTTTTTTGTAAAATTTCTAAAGCGGTATTAAAATTTTCATTAGTGACAGCTAAATCATCTATTAATTTTAACGGTTCATCTCTCAAAAAAGACTTTAAATAAATAAATTTTTGAATGTCAGAGAAATTAGCATTTCTTACCATAAGAGTGTCAAAAAGTTGTATAAAGGACTGCCATTCTGCGGTATCTCCCTTAAAAGGCTTAATATTTATTTGGGGTAATTTTACTTCCACCTGCGGTGGTGCAGTATATTGTAATACAGTAGGTGGGGATGCCGGAGTATGTACAGTTCGGGATGGAGATAATTTTTTAATGCAGTCTTCGAGATCAACAATTGTGTTAAAATATTGGGTTTCAACAATTTCTCTATTTTCAGTATCATCGCCAGCAAACTCGGCCAAATTACTTTCTACTTCATCTTGAGCGCCTTGGTATTCCCTTGCGTCCCGCTTCTGCCAAGAGCACTTTCGGACTTACAACGGAGGGCGCCACCGTTGAAATCGACGTCACAACTGTTGCGACCTTAGCACTCTCTTAACGTTTCTTACCTGTTGTTCTGTGATGTTTAGCTAATAATTCTGAGTTAAAATACACCGTTTTTATTTTCTTTGGTTAAAATATTGTGTTTTCCACATTAAAGGTGATGGTAATTATTTAGATTAGCGTAAACAGCGAATTTTTTCATGAAATTTTGCCCAGACTCTAATTTTGGGTCGTAGAACACGAATCCGAAGTCAGTTTTTGGCGGTCTCGTAAAAAAAATTTTCAACTTTTAGGTTAGCTTTTTAAAGGAATTTCTTTAAATTTGTTGGGTGAGCAAAAAGGTGGTCAGGTTTGCTCAGTTTTGATTGATATAGATACATATATATCTATATCAATCAAAACTGAGCAAACCTGACCACCTTTTTGCTCAGGTTGGGTGAGCAAAAAAAAATTTTTTTACGAGACCGCCAAAAACTGACTTCGGATTCGTGTTCTACGACCCAAAATTAGGGCCTGTGCAAAATTTCATGAAAAAATTCGCTGTTTACGCTAATCTAAATAATTACCCCATTTTTTTTTGGTTTATAATTTGGTAAAGAAGGAACCACTGCTTTAATCAAGATAAGGAAAACATGGATTCAATAATAAAAGAAGCTGGAAATACCAGTTGCAACAGAAAAATGTTATCAACAGCCCTCATTGTGAAAGAGGAGGAATTCGAAAAATGTTGTCATGTAGCAGAAGTAAAAAAGGAGCCCAAAAATCTGTCAGAGGCTGGTGTTATGGAAAACAATAGTTGGAGTATCCCAGTAATTAAAACAGAGTCAGAGTCGGATCTCTGTGAAATTGATCAAGTTCCAAGAGATACACTGGAAAGGGTTCATGTTATTAAGAAAGAAAATGTAGAATGCTTTGTGGACGTTCCAGATATTATTTCGGAAACCACTTTACGTGGGTAAGTTGTTTATTTTGTGTTGATATCTTTAAAGAAATAGATCACTAAAATTTAGGATTTTTACAGTTTTTAAATACCTTATTTATTTGTTTGACACTAGGTTAGTACCTACATAAATACAAACACTATTTAAGCCCCGTTATAGGGATAATGTACACAATTATAGAGGCATCTCAGCAGTCGACAATTCCCAATGTTCTTAATAAATAAATGGATTCCTCCCAAGGCGTATAATGGCTACTAATCTCCTGGAGTACTAGCTGTATCTGATTGAATCCCTCGAAGAAGGTTTTTAAGTAGACAGTATTTATGCTGACTACAGCAAAGCATTTGACAGGGTCCACCACCTTGCATTGCTTGGCAAACTGGAACAAATGGGCGCCAGGGAAACACCGCTCGAGTGGTTGGAAAGCTTTATAATGGATATATCCAATGTGTTAAAGTTAATAACTTGCTTTCCAAGAAGTTTGGAGTGTCATCGGGAGTGCTGTAGGGATCTCACTGTGGTCCGGTTCTTTTTAAGCAAGCCCTTTACCAATGATGTTGGTTGGCAGTGAATTGAAGTATCCAATTTGTAGATGACTTAATGCTATTAATGACATCATGTGGCTACCACTACAAATTATAATAAAAAAACACGTGATGTGCTAACCATGGTTATGGTTGGGTATGTTCGGACCATACTTTTGATCTGCTGTGTCAAATGTTCTGAATCAATTACTTCAGAACATAGTGGTCATCCGTCATCTAATTGTTAATAATTGGTAATTTTAAGTATTCTACCAACTATGTAAAAATGGCGTTATGCTGTATATTGAATAAATAAATAAAGGCACAAGGAACTAAAAACGAAAATATCCGATATTGGCAATATTATTTAAAATATTTTTAATTTCTCAGTGGCTAATGATTCGGCATCATTTTAACCAATTCTCTATCACTTATGGTTACTGAGATACCAATGCTAATATATTGAATTTGTAACACCCTGTTGGTATTTGTTTATTCATTATATTATGATTTATTTCTTTTATATTCCTAGTTGTATTATAAATCTTTCTATACTGTAAAATGTCTGTCATACCTATTCTTGAACAAAAAGATGTTTTACTAACGAGGTGTTGTCGCACGTCTTCGTTAGTTAAATACTTATCTAACAGCTTCATTAAATGAACCTGGTTCGCTTTATTTGAAATTTAGAAGCGGAACCCAGGAATTTTCCTTTTTGAAGTAATAAACAGAAAAAACACTTTTACACTTCAATTTGAGTTATTTTTAGTGTTCCCAGAAACGGAATACATACTTATAGAATCACTTTGGTGTCCTTCCGTGTGTTTGTCACAATCGATTTTCTCTGAAACTATCCGACGTAAAAATTTGAAATTTAGTACAGAGATAGAGTGTGGTGGCCCAATTATAGACGTGAAGTATAAAAAGTTGAATTTTGATTCTGGAAGTTAATTTCAGGGGATAAATTGGAAAATGGGGAAAAAATTTCAAGGGCATCGTGTAGGGTGTCAAATGAAATAAAGATGATACAAAATACTAGGAATAGGTACTTTGGAACAAGTATGAGTGCATAACAGATAAGTAGAGGTAACATATCAATTTTACCAAAAATACTAGGCTCCTCTGTAAGCGTATTTTTTACTCATCGGATCGGAGTCACGGTTCGGCCGTTCAGCAGATAAATACGTTGACACGTATTTACGCGAAATACGGTTTCTTGAGCAGCGAGCGCTGCCGATCCCGGAATCTGTCTCGGTGTATGGAGTGTTTTCAGTATTTTGATATTTCATACGAAGTAATAAGTACGATTATGGATACATATTTCTCTGTCACGCCGGCGCCGTTCAGCTGTTAATTCCGATATTTTCCCCGAAAGCGCGTTCCCGCACACAAGATATATCAAGTACAGATTAAATTATTTCATTATTTATATTATACTGGGTGAGTCGGAAGGAACGCACCAAATTCTAGCAGTGTACTGTACACGCAAATATAAGGCGAAAAAATTCAAAAGTTGTAATCAGATTTTTTATTAAACAAAGTTTAATTAAAAAAAATTATGTAAGGTGTTTTGTCAAAACGTTGTAATTTGAAAACAAATGAAGGTTTCATAACACTATCCAGACACCTTTAATTTTGGAATTTTAACACATTTTTTTATTGATATTGATATTACTTACGTTTATAAATCACCTTTAATGTGGGAAACACAACATTTTAACTCAGAAATTAATTTATTAGTGAAAAAACATGATTTTTATGAACCATTTGATGGTTTTGCAACATATTTGCGATTAAGGTAAATATCAGTTTTGTATGACGTTTTGGATTATGGGAGCACAGTAGTGTTGTAAATATCCGTATTCTTTAGATATCCGGATAATACGGAATCGGAATCAGCTAATATCCGTATCCATTATCCGAATACGAATCCATTTCTTGAACCGCGCGACAGATCATGTATACGTATGCATGCAATACTAAAACATTTTCTATCCAGATACACGGCTAGGTAGGTCGATGCGGTATCGGATCGGTATCATTCGAAGTCGAAGGTTAGGGATAGGAAGGCACCGTCGGCGTCGTTCGTTCTCGTTTGAATTCGGTTCGGGTGAGGCGGGCCTAGTTTAACCAATGGGTCTCATCCTATATGATACCCGTTACCCCGATAACTATGCTATCTTTTTTTAGGAAAGGTCATTAGAAAGAGAAAGCATGATCAAATATGCCACATCGCAGACCGTGTTGTTCGCTTACACTCGATTCCGATTCCGTTTTCTCTTTGCACTTTGCATTAGTATACAGCCGATGCGAATTTATTTTGATTCCGAATCCGTATTCAAAATAGTGTGGTAAATATCCGTATTCTTTAGATATCCGGATAATACGGAATCGGAATCAGCTAATATCCGTATCCATTATCCGAATACGAATCCATTTCTTGAACCGCGCGACAGATCATGTATATGTATGCATGCAATACTAAAACATTTTCTATCCAGATACACGGCTAGGTATGTCGATGCGGTATCGGTATCATTCGAAGTCAAAGGTTAGGGATAGGAAGGCACCGTCGGCGTCGTTCGTTCTCGTTTGAATTCGGTTCGGGTGAGGCGGGCCTAGTTTAACCAATGGGTCTCATCCCATATGATACCCGTTACCCCGATAACTATGCTATCTTTTTTAGGAAAGGTCATTAGAAAGAGAAAGCATAAGATCAAATATGCCACATCGCAGACCGTGTTGTTCGCTTACACTCGATTCCGATTCCATTATATACTTATTTAACTTGTATACTCGATACTGTATATTTATATTTCTTTTTTTTTTTTCATTACATGTTAGTTGTTATGGTGCTTATAATTTTGTAATGATAGAAATGGCGTTGGCCGTCGCTGAACAGTTATGATGTAAGAATATTTTTTAACCAGTTTGTTAAAAAATTGTTAAATTGTTGTATTTACAAGATACATCGAAATTTTTGTAGATCTCAAGGGCCAGTGAAAACTGAACCGGAGGAAACTGAAAATAATGTTGTCTGTCAGGAATGGGAATTAAAAAATGAAGAAGTGGACATCAAGGAGGAAGGATTAACTCAAAACGCAATTGAGTAAGTAGGAACTAATTTTGCTAATTACATTTTCTTAATTTTTTTTTTAAAGTTTAAGTTTCTATTATTGTAATTTTATAAAATTATTTGTACAATTTAGTTTATATATAAAATTTATAAAGTTCATATTAATCGAACAGTCAATTAACTAAGTAATAAAAAAGAGCAGCTTTCAAATGCCGGTATATACATCATTTTAAAAATACCAATTTAATATGGAACACTTAAGGATTGGATATTGGGCAAGTAAACACTGTTGACGTTTCTAGATATTCTTTGGGCAAAAACAACTATATTGTATCCAATTTTATGTGAGAATGATGACAGAAAATACAATTGAACAAGAATTCGCCCTATTGGTCAGTTCCATGGACAGTTTACACCAGAACATATTTTAGTGATCACAATATTCATCTTTTCTTTCCTGATAATCACGGAGGAATCAGATTTCTTTCTATCCGTGTTAGCGAAAGCGCATTAGACAAAGACAAATAAAAAAAAGAATTTGTTCAAAATTTTATCGTACCTTCTTTGCTTGTGAAAGTATTGCTGGTTATATACTTCGAAAGATTGGTCATCGCAAAATTCTTTATTTCCTGATAAAATTCCCAACGGAATCCGATTTCTTTCTATCCTTGTTAGCAAAAAGTAAAAGACAAATAAAAACGATTTTGTTGGCAATAAAAAAAAATCAAACATTTTATTTTGTTTATTTATTTCAACGGGACATACCCACTCAGTGTTACAATTATTATTATTATTATTAAAAAAACGGCAAAAATTAAGTTTCCCAATACTAAAATAAACTTAACATACATACACAATGTGAAGTTGCCTAAGCACAAAATAAAAATAAAATAAATATTGTAGTATATAAGAGAATATTTATAAATTGCTGCTCTACAAACTTACCTGATCTAAGGTTAACAAGGATTTTGGGTTTGAAAGCAAAAAAGGACAGTAAGATTATGATTGTACTTGAATGCGTTGCTGTCGGTTTAAGTCCGAAAATAAATAGTTATAGTAGCAGTGAAAATGTGTTTAATTAGCCTTCCACTTGGACAACAAATATGGATGGAATCATTTTTGATTCTCTGACGCCACTCGCGCACTCCTCTTCAGAAAAGCTTTTAAAGCATTAAGAGAGATACTAAATAGGTCTATGCTTAAGTTGTCTGCATTTTTCATAATTCTGCAAATGGCAGAGTTTTGACCATAACGGGTCCTATGAAAGTCAATGTTAAAAGTGTTTACCTCTCTCAGCTGTCGCTGTGGAACCCTGAAGTTAAGAGCCGATAATATATCAGGACAGTCAATCAGATTATGCATAATTTTATATGCAGTCATTATGTCAATGTTAATTCGTCTCCTATGTAAATTTTGAAGCCCAAGTTGTAGCTCAAGTTCTCCACAATTCAAATCATTAACTGGAATGTCAAGCTTATATGAAACATATCTGATAAATTTTCTTTGGACTTTTTCTATTTTATCAATGTGAGTTATAAAAAAAGGATTCCATATAGTAGTACAGTTCTCCAAATGAGGTCTAACAAGAGAAATGTTTAGTGTCTTAATAGCTTCGACATTTGTTAAATCCTTAGTGTTACGTTTTACAACACGCAACAACTTAAGCAAGCATTAATATGCTCTAAAAAAGAGAGCTTATTATCAAATAAAATTCCAAGGTCTTTGATCAGAGTAGTTTTCTCAACAGTAGCGTTATTGATAGTATACTCACTTAGAATAGAAGACTTAAGCCTGCCAAACTGTATGTGTTTGCATTTGTTAACATTTAAATAAAGCATGTTCTGTTCACACCACTCATCAAACCTACACAAATCCTCCTGAACTAAGGAAGCATCCTGAGAGGTTTTTAATTTAATTAATTAATTTATTTTTTGTTTGTACAAGTATTTCTGGTTGTCTACTGTGAAAGTTTCATCGGAACTGTTATAAAAAAATTAATTTCTTACCTGACAAAATACTTACGTAAGTTTTATAATTTTATAGCAAAATACCTTTGTTTTGACTGAACACAAACAGCATTTGCAAAAATCTCGTTTTTATTAAGCAAAAACAGTGTCAGCATAGCCACATTAACGTTCTTATTTTATACTACTTAAAATTGTTTCCTACCCAAGTAACAATACTTCCTCTAACCAATAACTTGCAATAAAAGGATCAGAGGAAAAGTATTTAAATAAATAAAGAAAAGATGGCAAAAATGAGTAAATATTTTTATTAAGATAAACAATTTATAATAAGGTTAAAAAATATTCCCTATTCTCCGATATATAATGAAAATGGATCTATAATACAGCCTACCTGCGAACAGTGACGTTTGTGTAAGTTAAAAATTGTTTAATCGAATATAGGTACCAAGTAGTTTTACAATTTTTAACTATAAATGTTGAGTCTTAACTCCAGAAGGATAGTGTGACTTCAGCTTTAAACTTAAACCAAACGTCTCTAGGGCACAATCTTCACTACTTTCTAATAACTAAGGAAATCTTCTGAAATGCCCACTATTCTGAACTTTATATCGGGTCGGCGTTCCTGTTACTCATTCCCATAATGCGCGGTCCAAGTAATGTAAAGGAGAAGAAATATGTACCTTGCGTAATATTTCAATTGTTGTTAGTCCCAGATTCATAGAACACAGGAATTTAAGCTGCTAATACTTTATATAAACTTTTTAAGTATATTTTTACACTGCAAAAGCAACTTATATCATGGGACAGGCTTCAAATAATATGTCATGTTTATCTTTCTCATAACCTAACTTTGTACCAGCTGTAAAAATTTTACAAGTATGATAAAGAAAGAAGACGAGAGAGAAAAAAATGAGAGAGAAAGAACATGAGAGAGAGAGACATGATTGATCTCTCCGTTGTAAAATGGGTTTCTGTCATCATTCTCAAAATCGATGAATACAGTATAGATCTTGTTCATTTTTTCTTGAATTACAGGCCGTATACTTGTTTCTAAAAGTTATTTTGTAGAATATGCGATAAATATAAAATCGCTATTGTTATTAAAAGGGAGCAACCAAGCAAAACCCATTTAATTCAAAATATCTGATTTTGAGTAAAATGAAAAAAACTAATCAACATAAAAGTTATTAAAATTATTATTTTTATTCATTAGCAAGTGACCCAAAAATATTTTTTTTCAAGAAATACTTTTATCTTTAATCTGAATTTACAATATTTACAACAGTATAGTTTTCTTTAATGGATTTCTGGCGTTTTATGAAAAAAATATAAAAAGTCGAAACGGATTTCTGTGGGTCAAACTTAATATTACATGGACATTATAAATTTAAAGAGAGGGGAGATAAGATGAAGAAGGAGGGACGATAGTGCTCTTCACTCCAACATTTATTTTTCCAAACAAGGATAATAGGCGCCGGTCTATGCACATATCCCTTTCGCAAGATGTCCAGTTAATCTTAGACTGGATTGGGTAGTGCCAAACACCTTGTAAATTTAACGCCTCCAAAACTCACTATTGTTCCCTAGTTAGTTCGAGGTATTGTTTTTTCTGATAAATGTAAATTATGAAAAAGTTATGTTCTGATAAAGTATAGTTCTGCCAATGTTATGCTGCATTTTGTTCTTTTTGGGGCTTGTTCTCTCTGTAATGGCATGCACTCCCCTTGTTTCCAGAATACAGAGGTCAGCTTAGTCTTAGTTAACAAACAGTCATTTAGGTATGAGCTTTTAAACTAAGGGAATCGCGCGCTAGACTAGCATTGGGTCATGAGCTTGTGGGACCAAAATCAGTGTGGACATTTTATTAGCCGATAAAACTCGATTCAAATTACACCCTTATCCTAGAAGGGTATGTGTTTGAAGGGCACCTGTCGCCAGAGAACAGATTAAACATGAGCAGAAAGTTCATAGCTACAGAGAAGGGACAATCATGATCTGGGTTGGAATTTTGCTTGGCCATAAAATCAGCTCTTTTTATTAGATCGCTTTTTAAAGGCCAACAATGACATCAAAAATGCCCATGACCCTGTTGTTGTTCCCTACACAAATTCTGTTGGCCCTGATTTTGTTTTAATTGAACAAAAATCCCAATTTTAGACTGGCCCACTCAATCTTAAGATCTAAATCTTATTGGGGGTGCTGGTGACATGCTTTAGAGACGTGTCCTTGGAATCAAAACCATTTCCAGGACCATAATCGGCTGTTCAACAGTTCTGGAATGAAATTTCTCAAGAAGTTTTAGACAACCTAATTTCGGGATTGCCGAATTCAGTCCGGTTTGATTTGTTCCTTCCTCAGCGCTTGCATGTTATTCATACATTTTAGATGGGATTAGGATTATAGACTTTGAACCCGGGACTGAACTCGACTATGCCCCCTAATTTGTATTATGGAAGGAAGTTGCAGAGCCACTGCACGAGGAGGTCACACTCCAAATTAATTTTTCTATAAAATTGTTTGTTCATAAAATTTTATTCTTATTTTACATAGATGTAAATTTCTGTTTTTACTGCATTTTTTGCCATTTTTTGGACAATGTTACTTAAAGTTTTGCTTAGTTAAACACTAATTTATTTTACTCTCTCATTTTCTGCCACAGGATACAAAGATATTTATTTTAAAACATATAGTGTCCTTAGATTTTGAGCATGTGTGTAGTTTGGTACCTTCATGTTCTTTAACTTTATTTTAACATATCAGTGTCACCTTTCTTTTTCTTTGTAGTTTATTAAAGCCTATATTCTGAAAGTAGTCTTTAATCCACTGGTTATAAAGTTTAACTAGCTGATGACTTGCCGAAAAATTAACGTTAATTATTTTTAACATTTACACTTGGGTGTACAACGCAAGTATGCACGGCACATCTGAACGGGCCAAACATTAAGTAGGTCTTACTGACTAGGGATGCGTCGTTCATGAACGACCCGTTCACAATGACTGGGTCTTTCGAAAGACCCGTGATTGAATCAATCACGCTCTGTGACCCTATCGTTCATATGACCCGAAGACCGGGTGTATGTGCGAGCTGTGACAAAAAGATGAAACACGAACACGAACGAAGTGGTGATCCAGACGGGTTATCTGTCGTGTTAAACTTAAACAAACAACAATCGATCCAATCGCTGATGCAGCGCGTCTTGCTTCGATGGCTTTGAATTGTGGACGGGTTGTAACCCAGATAAATTTATGCCTTATTTTATTTTACTTTTAGGGTCATCGTAAGCTAACAATAGGCACTTATATAAAGTTAATGATTGTAATTGTGGTTGCTCTGATCTATATTAAATATTTTGTTTTAAAAGGTTCAATTAAATAAAGAAAAACAAAGTATCCAAACGTTCATATTTATTTAGCTAAGCATCTGATCTGATGGATAAATCAATGAGAAAATCAGCATCACGGGTCATATGAACGGGTCTTGATGAACGGGTCATTTTAATGAATGATCTGCTGAGAACCGGGTCACGAAAAAGAACCGGGTCTTCCCATCCCTATTACTGACTAAAGCCCGAGCTTTCGTCATCTAGTCGGGATTTTATCTGGAAATTAATTTGTTGGTATATTACCTCCCGAGTGGAAGGGGAGATCGTCAGGGTTTATGTGGGGCACCTCTTTGAGGTAATGGTTACCTGATTGCAATATTTCAGCTTTATCAAATCCCACCGATAATAAAATTAGGCCTGTTGTCTGGAATTCATCCATTAGCATTCAGTTTTCACTATCAGTTCTAAAAAAAGCAGTTATTTTTTAGTCATAAGGCATAAACTTCAATGACGTGACATCGCTGATTCCAATATGCACAGTGGACGTGGCCAAAGAATCGCACATTTAATTTAAAGTCTAAATGTATTGTTCTAGACGGCCGAACTTCAGACCACACTGTCGCTTTTCCAACCGTTATTTACTGGCAATGTCACAACAACGGACGAGTTTCTAAGATTAAATACTATGAATACAAAATCATCAGTGTCTCTTATCTACTTTTATTTTTACAATTTCTGCTTTACTCTTTGTTGTAGTGTGTCGTCTGGTAGTGGTGGATGTAATCAAGAAAAACAAAGGTATAATGTGCGGGTTTACCAGACAAATCAAAACCAGCATATAAAGAGGCACCAGTTGAAGCACTTGGACCCTGAAGATCGTTTCTTTCAGTACCATGAATGTGAATATCGAACAGTTAAAAACCGCAGTTTAAGGAACCACATCTTAAAGCATCACGACCCACACAAAGTCGATTTGATTGGGTGTGACAAATGTGAATATCAAACACATGATAAGTTTAATTTTAAAAAACACTACTTGAAACATAAAACCCCCGAAGAAGTTAAATTATTCAGATGCGACAGATGCTATTTTCAGACACATTTTCGGTATTATTTCAAAAGACACTGTTTGAAACATAAAAACCCCAAAGAAGCCGAATTATTAAGATGCAACACTTGTGAATATCGAACAACTAGGAAAGCTTATTTAAGGCACCACATCTTACAGCACCACAACCCACAAAAAGTCGGTTTGATTGGATGTGAAAAATGTGAATATCGAACAGTTACAAACGGTCTTTTAAAGGACCACATTTTAAAGCACCACAACCCACAGAAAGTCGGTTTGATTAGATGTGACAAATGTGAATATCAAACAATTAGAAAATATCTTTTAAAGAACCACATCTTACTGCACCACAACCCACAGAAAGTTGGTTTGATTGGATGTGACAAATGTGAATATCGAACAGTTACAAGCGGTCTTTTAAAGGACCACAATTTAAAGCACCACAACCCACAGAAAGTCGGTTTGCTTAGATGTGACAAATGTGAATATCAAACAATTAGAAAATATCTTTTAAAGAACCACATCTTACTGCACCACAACCCACAGAAAGTCGGTTTGATTGGATGTGACAAATGTGAATATCAAACAGTTAAAAAAGATCGTTTAAAGAACCACATCTTACAGCACCACAACCCACAAAAAGTCGGTTTGTTTAAATGTGACAAATGTGAGTATCAAACAGCTAGGAAAGCTGGCTTAAAGCGCCACATCTTAATACATGAAAAACCACAAGAAGTCCATTTGTTCGAATGTGACAAATGTAAATATGAAACATGTTATAAGTCTGCTTTTAAACGACACTACTCAAGACATAAAAACCCCAAAGAAGTCGAATTATTTACATAATATACAAGCTATCATAAAACACAGGTGGGTGTTATATTGGCTTATTACTGCTCAGAAAATTTTGATTGTCTATCGGACTGTGTTGGTGACAGCATCTGTGAAAAACTAGAAAAAGTGGTATATTGTTTCAAAATTCCAAGACTTTAAAATTGAATAAAACAATAATTTTAAATTAAGTAAATAAACAAACTTTTTTGTCGATTTATAAATAAACACTGGTTGTGGCAAAAAAAGGGTTTGGACTATGTAATTACACCTATATAGTATTGGCATTGGAGCTAAGTGTATAAATTGGGAATTTTAATCATGTCTACACATAGTAAATAAAATGATGTGGAATCAGAAATCTATTATCTCACGACATGTTATGCATGTAATTTAAAGTATTGTGTCAACTGCTCTAATATATCTTCCTTTGAACAAAAAGGCATGTCTGTGAAGAAACGCTCCCCGTGCGTAAAATTTACGTGTAAAAAATGCTTAATACTACAAATTGAGGATAAAGTCCTGAAAATAATGAATGATGTGAAAAATGACATGATGAAAAGTTTACAGAAAGTTCTTGATGAAGTAAGAAATAAAAATGATAAAGTTGCAAAAGTTTCCAAATCTATCGAAACTACAAATAAAATACCCAGCACTGTTAAGACGAATAATTTATTTATTTTTTATTTATTTAGTACACTACAGAATCAAAAATTCCAAATGGTACAAATTTCGTATATCGCTAGTACTAAAATTATGCGCTCAATAATATAATGAACAGACAAAAACAAATTATTTAAATTTTAAAGTTCTCTTCAACGCTGTCAGACCAGTAAAAAAGACATCACAGTCAGAAAAAAATTGTTATAAATGTATACACTAAACGGTGTGAAAATGAATTTAAACCATAGTTTGTCCTGTGATACTGCTCATAAAATAATTGAATCTGTCTCGTAGTTCTTCTTGGAATTAAAAATAAGATTATATTTGGCTTCGTCTCATAAATAAATTAGTGTAGACCTCTGTTTCCATGAGTATTGGCCACAAAATTTTAAAGCAAGTTGGCAACATCGGCTCCTACCCCTCTGTACCAGACCCCCGTGGTTCCCGACATCAGTCTCAGTTTTTGTGTCGTGTTGGACGCTCGTTACCGTCGCGCTCGCTCTGATTAGTGTTTTGATATTGGTTTTCTCGCCGGTTCCGTACTAAACATAGGATGAGTTCGCATCGTTCTAGGAAGGCATAGGGATAAATGCTCTTCGCGGGACCTAGACAATAATAGTGTCGATGGGAGCGGCCTCGCTAAGATCCTAAGGAGAATCGACCGTCGGCGTCGTTTAGATTCGCTAGAACGCGAAAATAAGAAATTCCGTCGAAGGTCGCCCTCTTTTTCATCTGGAGATTATTCAAGTGCGTCCTCGCGGTCAGATAGTGAATCTGCTGAAGTTCACAATGTTCGTAGAAATGAAAATAGTGGTAAGTACATGCGTATACCTATTCTGCGAATCCTTTTTTCCTGCCGGGGCACCAGTAACTGCCTTGAGCGGCGTAACTGAATATAGAATTTAGTTCGCCCCTTTTTTCCCAAAGTAGCCGTCAGGGGAACGGTACCAGTCTAGGATGACTGAAAAGTTGAAATAATATTTATTTCCTATGTTCTTTTGCCTAGGGTGGCAAAGTTGCTTTTGTGAAACTACTCTTACCTAGGGTGGTAATAGTAGTCTTCCAAAAAACTGATGATCTTTGAATTATTATTACCTAAGGTGGTAATACTAGTTCTATACAGTTGTTTATACCATCGGTATGTACCTGTCCTGCTTACTACTTTCTCGCTTTGTTCTCAGGTGATTCAGCAAGGGACGCTAATCATTCTCAGGACCCCGTGCATGAAGTAGTAACACAAGCTCCCCTTGAAAATGATATCCTGTCCATCCTAGGAAATGATGAAAAGGAAGAAAAACCCATCTCTGACCCAATCCAGCCAGAACTGGCTTCGCGTTGGATTAAAATCCTGCACTCTTGCTTATCGGATGAATCAAAAACAGAATTGATTAAAAAATACTACCCCCCGGAAAACTGTACTGAACTAAGTCCCCCTAAAATCAACTTAGAAGTTAAAAAGGCAGTCCCAGAAAATACAATTCGCCGTGATGCTCGCCTCTCGCAACTCCAAGGTCAAATAGGAGCTGCAATATCAGCTGTTGCTTGACTGGTTACGGATATGTTAAAGGAAGGGGAGGGGGTAAATATGAAATATATTGAGTGTCTCAATGATACTGCTTAGTGACGTTCACCACTCGGAATTAGTCTCTCGAAGAGAGTTAATAGCCTTGAATTTAAACAAGGACCTTAAAGATACTTTAACGGACACGCCCATCACTGAATGGCTTTTTGGCAAAGATCTTGATAATACTATCAATGTTGCTAAGGACCTTGAGAAATCCATTGAACAACTTAAACTGCAGAAAAGGAGCACTGTAAACCAACCATCAACCTCAAAACAGGGAAACTTCAAGCGTCCACCCTTGACAAAGAAGGGAACCTTCCAGGCTGGACGAGTCTCCGGTGTTCCCAGCAACAAGGGTCGAAAACCGCATGCCCAACGATACTCAACTTATCAGTCGAGAAAACAATTTCGCCGCCAACCGCAAGGGGAGAACCGTCGTTATCGCTACTAGAGCTTAGTGATTCATGCGGTAGTTAAGACATTTTATTAGGGAATGGAAAGACGTACAAATTAATGACAGGATTATATCCCATATTAAAGGCTTTAGCATACCTTTTTTCAAGTTACCTAAACAAAGGGTCGTGCCTTCAGAACCTGCCTGGTCAGCTAATGAAAAACTCGTCATAAGTAATCTAATCCAAGAGTTATTAGAGAAGGGCGCAATATCAAGGGTTGATCCAAGTAAAGGCCAATTTATTTCTTCTGTCTTTGTTGTCCCAAAATCAGATAAGTCCCATCGATTAATGATAAATTTAAAGTCACTCAATAATTTTATTGAAGTGTCATATTTTAAAATTGAAGACCACAGCTGTCTGTCGTCTGATCACGCCCAACTGCTCTTTGGCCAACATAGATTTCAAGGATGCTTACTATCATGTACCTATCAAAACATCTTATCGCAAGTACTTACGATTTAGATTTAACGGATCCTTTTGAATACAATGTCCTACCCTTTGGTTTAAACTACGCACCGTTAATTTTTACGAAAATTCTAAAACCTATTATCGCTATACTTAGGGAAAAGGGTTAGTACTCTTCTGTTGTCTACTTAGATGACATACTTCTTCTGGGAAGGACACAGAGAGAATGCGAAAATAATATAACAGAAACTAAAACACTATTAGAACATCTGGGTTTTTTAATAAATTATAAGAAGAGTGCCCTCATCCCAGGTCATGTATGCCAATATCTGGGGTTTGTATATAATACACAAAATATGTCGTTATTTAAAGATGTTTAAAAAATTTGAAGTTTTAAAACAGTGTAAAATACGAGAATTTTCAAAACTTATCGGCCCTTTAGTTTCAGCTGCTCCAGCAATCAAATATAGTTTTCTCTATACAAAATTATTTGAAAGAGAAAAATATTGGGCCTTGTTAAACTATAAAAACAACTATGACGCGAAAATGTATATATCCCCTACTCTATCTTCTGACTTTTCTTGGTGGATCGACAGAATACCAAATGGCTTCAATGAAATCCGTTCTGATAACTTTAGTGCTGAAATTTATACCGACGCTTCAAGAACTGGGTGGGGGGCAGTTTACAACAATAAGACCACATTTGGTTTCTGGTCTGAGGATGAAAAAAAGTACCATATTAATATCCTAGAGCTATTAGCTGTCCATTTCGGACTACAATGTTTTGCTCAAGGATTTTCAGGTTGTAATATCCTTTTGCAGGGTAGACAATACAACTGCAATATCTGTCATTAACCGCATGGGGAGTGTTCGATTTGAAACCCTCAATAGAGTAGCACGGAAGATTTGGGACTGGTGCCAAAATAAGGATATTTACATCTTCGCATCATACATTAACACAAATGATAATTTCTACGCTGATAAAGCGTATCGAGAAACTCGCAAAGAAACCCAATGGAGTCTCGCTGATTTTGCATTTAATAAAATTCAACAAAAACTAGGTAACCCAAATATCGATCTATTTGCAAGTCGTCTGAATAAAAAATGCCCAAGTTTTGTCTCATGGATGAAAGGCCCAGAAGCCTATAGGGTCGATGCCTTGACCCTAAATTGGTCCGAAATTTATTTCTATGCTTTTCCTCCATTTTCTATGGTCTTAAGAGTTTTGCAAAAAATACGCAAAGATAGGGCAGTAGGAATCGTTGTAGTCCCTTTTTGGGTCTCTCAGCCATGGTACCCATTGTTTGAATCATTGTTAATATCAGAGCTTTTAATTTTTGAACTCATGAACATGTTGCTTTCGTTTAGCGGAACACCCCATCCACTATCGGACAACCTTTCCCTGGCAGCAAGGAGGTTATCGGGAAAGCACTTCTACAAGGAAATGTGCCTCACGAAGCATTTCCTCCATAACAAGTTCTACTCTAGAACAATATACTGTAGGCTTAAAATACTGGTGGTATTTTTGTAGTTCCAAAGAAATTGACCCTTTTGATGTAACAGTACCAAAGGTTCTGAGTTTTTTGACTGAACAGTTTAGAAAAGGCGCTTCATATGGCACCCTTAATTCCCACAGGGCTGCTATCGGCCAAATAGCGGGCCCTGAGTTAGGTTCTGACTTTCGTATAAAAAGAGTTTTTAAGTTAATATTTGGTAAAAAACCACCCTTACCCAGATACAAAAACACTTGGGATCCAAGTATCGTGCTAACCTATGTAAAATCCTTGAAGAACAATGACATCTCTCTTGAAGTATTAACCAAAAAACTTGCAGTTCTATTGGCCCTGTCTACTGGACAACGAATTCAAACACTAAGTCTTATAAACATCAATGATATTTCCATGAAAAATGAAAAAACAGAAATTAAAATCGTCAGCAGGATAAAACTTCTGCTTTAAAAAAATCTCAACCTTTCCTCATTTTACCATTCTTTGATGCTGATCATCAGATATGTGTAGCCAGGGCTCTCCTTAAATACTTGGACCGAACCCAAGAATTGCGAGATTCCTGTGAAGTTCTTTTCATCACTTACAAAAAACCCCATCATCAAGCCACACCCCAAACAATTAGTAGGTGGATAAAGAACATGCTTGAAGCCAGCGGTCTAGATACAAGCCAGTTTAAACCCCAAAGTACTAGACACGCCTCCACCTCCTCAGCAGCTTGCGCGGGTGTTAGCCTTGACACCATTCGCCTGGCAGCAGGATGGTCAAAAAACTCCGAAACCTTTGCGAAGTTTTATCACAGGCCAATAATAGACAATGAACAATTTGCTAAAACCGTTTTAAGCTCTGTTAAAAGATCATAGTTTTAGTTTAGTTTTAGTCTGAGATGCTGATTAACTGAGTCATCTGTTCTTTGGGGGTTCCCCCCTCAATGTATATGTATATTAGGGTGTCCGTTATTTACCAAGTTGATTTTTTTTCTTGCGACGCCCCCTAAATTTTTAGTTTATCGTCTAAAAAAAATGTCAGACCAAACTAAGCCCTTAATATTCAGAATTAACCTTGCCCTAAAGACGATACATTTCCCATTTAAATTACATGGGATTTTGCCACTTTTTACAATTAATTCTTTTTCTCTCGGACAAGATGACTTATAGCAATGAGATATACATATTCTTATAGTAAATTGAACACTTTACAAAAAAGATCTCTTATAATTTTTCGATTAATTCGCTCCTTCAAAAGTTATTCAAGGTACTAAATGCGACTTAGCGCGCTTGCGTGAATAGAAAATCCGTGTGTTGGCGGGAATGCTTGTAGTGTAATTTTGAGTCACTTACTGTATTGAAGGGAAATTTCATGAAAGTATACAAAAATGTATGAAATTCAATAATAATTAGTTGACTGCGTGTTATAAATGAATAGTCTCAAAAATGATTCAAACTAGAACCAGCTACAAGTTATGCGGTATATTATTTTCCATGTTTAAAATTTTTTTCCCTAATACCACCGGAATTATCTATTTTTAGAAATAAACTAATAACTTTTATCGAAATAAGTGAATTAATCGAAAAATTATAAGAGACTTTTTTGTAGAGCGTTCAATTTCCTATAAAAATATGTATATCCCGTTGCTATAAGTCATCTTGTCCGAGAAAAAAAAAATAATTGTAAGAAGTGGCAAAATCCCATGTAATTTAAATGGCAAATTTAGGGCAAGGTTTATTATGAATATTAAGGGCATATTTTGGTCTGACATTTTTTTTGAGACGATAAACTAAAAATTTAGGGGGCGTCGCAAGAAAAAAAATCAACTTGGTAAATAACGGACACCCTAATGTATATGTATATGTATATACATATATATTTTACTTTTGTTTCTTTTTATACTTATAAGTACCTTGTTGTGTTCTCAAAAAGGAAAATCATAATTATAATATACTGGTTTACATTTAAAATTATATCATTTATTCTTTCCTTCTCCCTGATAGCAGTATAACATATTATACGAGTATAATAGGAAGTGACTCCGCAGCCGGCGCTGGTTCCCAAATAATTGTACTACAGGTGCCGGCGCTGGTCGACATAAAATAGTTTAAAAGAACCGGCGCCGGCAGCCAAGTCTTCCCTCTTTGGATTGCCTCAGATGCCGGCGAACCTAACCTCACTTTACTAACGTATTGTACTGTTGGTCTGACAGGAACAGGTTGTTGTGTTTTCATTGCGTTTTATGGGTGAAAAGATTTAAAATGCAAGTGGGTGATAAATTTAATTCCTATATGGTGTTCGAGGATTCTTTGACTGTTTATAAAAGAAACACAAACAATGAATATTGGTTGCGTGATAGTAGGACAATCGAAAATCAAAGGCGTCGAAACCCAAACACTGTCGAAAATATTAATGAATCACTGAAATATTACTATGTTCGCCTCGCTTGTATTAAGGGAGGAAGACCCTTTAAGACAAATGAAAAAACCAATAGAAAATGCTCAACTTATATGCAAGAGTGCCCTGCAACTATTTTTTTAAAAGTAAGTACATTCAAACAGTTTCTTATTATTCTGGAAATTAGAGCGGCTCATAACCATACTGCTTCAAAATCTTACTTTAATTCCCTTGCTAAACAAAGGTTAAATATACCCAAAAATTTGAAAGTTAAGACTCATGAAAATGTTACTTGATAAAAGGATAGTATTATTGCTGCATTACTTGAAGTCTTTAAAACTTCTTTTCTATTCGGAGTTTGAAACGAATATATCATTTGTTTTCCAAACAGCGAACATTTCAAATTTTAAAACTTAAATTGCCGCCATTGCCAAGTTAAAATTACTTTCTCAAATTTGGAAGTTCAATAGAACTTTCAAAGACCTTTCAAACGACATGTGTGTGCCAGTTATACAAGATGGCGGCTGGTCGCCATTTTGAAAGAATTTAAAATTTTTTAGTCAAGAAAATTATTTTGTTCCTCATATTTAATCTCACAAAATTTCATTTCAATATTCCTTTCGTAGCAAAAGTTAGAATGGGGGGGGGGGGGGGGGGGGCGGACTTTAGGACCGCACTGTATAACATGATTTTCTTTTCCGTAGCAGGAGAAACCGAGTCACGGGTTGAAACAATGGCAATACGACTCCAGGACTGAGGACATAAAGATGCCACATAAAATAAAAAAACGCGGAAGACCAAAGGGACTGGGAAACACAATGATTGG
Source organism: Philopedon plagiatum (assembly GCA_963971165.1). NCBI lineage: Eukaryota > Metazoa > Arthropoda > Insecta > Coleoptera > Curculionidae > Philopedon > Philopedon plagiatum. Next base: position 65,909,258 of record OZ020193.1, read on the forward strand.
CTTAAAGCGTAAAAAGTTTAAGACTAGAATGCCAAAATAATATTACGCAATTTTTAAAATATTCATATATGTTTCCTGATATATAATTATTATCTGTTTATTTATCATTTTTTGTTGCCATTTCTTATGGAGTTTTATTTAAATTTTTAAATAAATGTGTGCTGCTTGTACTACTTTAACATGAATTCAGATGGTTTCTTATTTTGTTTCCTCTTCCTATCATCGCATTTAGTATGAATGCCGGCGCTGGCAGCCAATATAATGAAAACTGAATGTTTGTGGCTTCTTGTAGTCCACCAAAATGCAATTAAAATTGTCATATGAAAAAAATTGACCACCTACTTTCATGTTTATAGTTTTTACGCAAAATTAAAACAACGCAATGTTTACATATCAGTTAAAAGGCGTAACTATTTTTATTTTAGGTTAGAACTTCCGGCACCCGAGAAATTTTGTACGGATGCCGGCGCCGGTATCCATGCAGCAACATTTTGGGAACCGGCGCCGGCAGCGGAGTCGCTTGCGACTCGGAAGCCGGCGCCGGCACTCATATTGGCTGCCGGCGCCGGCTGCGGAGTCACTTCCTATATAATAATACCCAATGTTTTAGAAGAAAAATAACGAATACGATAAAAATGATGCAACATTACCTTTAAACATCTACACTAGTTTATTTATGAGACGAAGCCAAATATAATTAAAAGATCAAACGAACTTACCTTAAGTGATGTTCGATCTTACTTATATGCAGGCTTCGTCGAAATAAATAAAGTACCAATCCCACCCAAATTAAGGACATTTAATCCCCTACAATACCATGTTGCACCTATTTTTATTGCTTCAAAAAGGACTGATGTCGGGAACCACGGGGGTCTGGTACAGAGGGGTAGGAGCCGATATTGCCAACTTGCTTTAAAATTTTGTGTCCAATACTCATGGAAACAGAGGTCTACACTAATTTATTGATTTCGACGAAGCCTGCATATAATTAAGATCGAACATCACTTAAGGTAAGTTCGTTTGATCTTTTAATTATACTTAATAAACAACTTATGCACCCATTAATAAGCTTATAAAGAAATAGTAAGTGAGCATTCGACGTGTTTTCAAGCTTTGAAAACCACACAGCAAAAGTCTAGTTTCGTGGGGCACATTATGGTAAGGAAAGTGAAACTGAAATAGTAGGTATTTAAAAAATTTGTTCTGCACTCCGAGTCTATTTACTTGACAAGCATAACTTGGAGACCATACAGCAGAACAGTACTCCAAAACGCTCCGCACTAAACAATTATAAATACTGGTAAGTGTGTGGTTTTGGCGGGGGGAAAATTTTCGAGGAAGTTTCCAGTCTGAAGATCAAATTCTCTCATGGTCCGGATGGGGTTCCGTCTGTGGTCCTGACAAGATGTGTATGTGTCTTGACGAGACCTTTGCACCAAATATTTAACCTTTCTTTAACAACATCCACTTTTTCGGACTTCTGGAAGACCAATTTTTTAACTCCTATCCATGAAAGTGGTGATAAAAGTGATGTCAACAACTATCAGAGTTTCAGTTCAGTCAGAAATACCAAAGCTTTTTGATAGGTTAGTCGCAAATAGACTTTATTTATTTATTAAATTTACGAGGAATCCCCATTTTTACAATATAACAAATCTTCAAATAGTTAACAATAGATAGCCGATATAAAATTTTACATTAAACAGGTAACAAGAGTAAATGTACAAAAACATCTCAACAATCAACAAAGGAACACTAAAAGTTACATGATTTAATCAATCTCCTGTAACCCAACAACGTGCATCTGGATATATCTACATTCATTCTATTCAATAAATTTAGAGTCCTGTCAATAGGAGCATTTTGACTATAATTGGTGCAATGAAAAGTTATATGGAACAACGAGAAGTTTCGCAGTTCTCTACAGGGGATATTATTCGTCTACTTTCTAAAGAATCCAAATTCATTCTAATCAACATATCCGACCTGTGGTATTCCTCAAAATATATGCCCATTCTGTAAGCCGAGTATCTGAGAAACTTGCTTTGCACTAGTAATGTAAGGATACGTATCCAAAAATCCGTTGGATACGGATATTAAAAGAATCCGGATTATCCGGAACCGGCCGAGTACTTGAATACGGATTCGGAATCAAAATAAATTCGCATCGGCTGTATACTAATGCAAAGTGCAAAGAGAAAACGGAATCGAGTGTAAGAGAACAACACGGTCTGCGATGTGGGATATTTGATCTTATGCTTTCTCTTTCTAATGACCTTTCCTAAAAAAAGATAGCATAGTTATCGGGGTAACGGGTATCATATGGGATGAGACCCATTGGTTAAACTAGGCCCGCCTCACCCGAACCGAATTCAAACGAGAACGAACGACGCCGACGGTGCCTTCCTATCCCTTCGACTTCGAATGATACCGATACCGCATCGACCTACCTAGCCGTGTATCCGGATAGAAACTGTTTTAGTATTGCATGCATACGTATATATGTTCTGTCGCGCGGGTCAAGAAATGGATTCGGATAATGGATACGGATATTAGCTGATTCCGATTCCGTATTATCCGGATATCTAAAGAATACGGATATTTACAACACTACTTTGCACCCTTTCTAGAGAATCCTTGTGCGTCCCAACCTGACCCTTAAGATAAAGTTGATTTGAATTTTTTATTTTTATGGAACACCAATCGGTTTAGGGGGCCTAATTGCGCCTCTGTTCAAGAGCTATCTGTCCAAACTATTAATTATGATGTACAAAGCATTGATTGAACCTCGATTACGTTACGGAATCTTGATGTGGGGTGGTGCTTACGCTACACACATCGAACCATTGAAAGTTGTCCAGGTTGGGTTGGGTTGGCTTGGGTTTGCTTGGGGGGACCAAATCCTATATAATAGAAAATTACAGTACATTCCAGAGTATATTAAAGAATAATTAAACCAAATCAAAATGAACTTTGTTGTCGGTGAAACAGTGTATGTATTGTATTTTGTATTGGTGTTTGGGCGATTTCCCGAATGGCCGGATACCTTCGGCCCGGGACGGGCGGCGGCGGTCCCGTCCTGGACGATGGTGGTAATGCTGGCAAAAAACAACGAGCATCTCCGGCCGGGCCGGTTCTAATGGTTTCCCGGGCCGGTTTACCCTTCCCCATCCGCCCCTGTATCAAACAATTCTGACACTGAATAATATGCTTTTGAAAGTAAAAAAAACTTATCGGTCCTTTTGAACTTCTTTGTGGACGTTGTGCTTCTGACTGTGTAGTGAGATGGATGACGGGCTTTGGCGTTATGAACTGTAGAGTTTTGAAGTTTATACGCAGAAAAAAATTCTATGAATAAAAGTGTGTCCTGTTTGTGTTGGGAATTGTATATGTGATAAATTAGATTTAGTATAAATATGTATTTATATGTTTTGCCTTCACTTTGGCTATTTTGTAAACAAATTGGACAAATTCGAGACTGATGTAAGCAGTATTATGTAAGGTATTTCTGCGCACATACGGGTGCTTGACACCTAGGTGCTACAATGCAAGTATGTAATAAGTTTGAATTATTGTAAAATGTTTTGGTTTTTCGTAAATAAAATAAATTCATTTACGAAACTTGTGAAGAAAATAATTTTCGAAGCTTTCAGAAACATACACAGTACAACCTCTTCGGAACAAGTTATCATAAAACCTATAATTTTTACATTTTGTTTACTTTGGTTATTGAATCATCTGGTTAACCGTTGTAGGTTTTTTTTTTAAATATGGGGAGAAAACAACAGTATAAACGTCCCTCAAGGGACTAAAAAGAAAAAAGAAAGAATTTGAAATTAAAAAGGAAAAAATAAAACCACGAAACAGTTTCTGTTTGGACACATTTTCAATTATTATAGCTACATGATGTATGAAACATTATAGAGACCAAGTACTAGAAATTGTGTGTTGACTCTATTATGGTCCAGAATAATTTCTCGCTTTCTGGCGGAAATTTTGACAAATAAATGTGTATCTTGTTAAAATTGGTTTTAATTAAATTCCTCCATCTTTCGACACGCCAAAAAGCCGTTACGTTAGTTCCATTTTACTAGCTAATTCAATTTAAAAAGAAGTAAAAGTTTAAAAATATCTCAAATTTAATTTTTTTACAAAGTATTATTTTTTCTGTAAATGTAAATAAATGGAGAGCGCGTTAAATATATAAAACTAAATTACTAAATTGCACAATAAAATTTATTTCGACAATGATTTTTGGTTCTCTTTTGCAATAACTGTGAAATAAATCTACCATAACTTATAGAAAATACACTTGTGACAAATTCATGATGGCGAAATTATTTTGTCCATATTGTTTTTCTTTTATTTCACAAGGTGCAGGTATTTCTAATTTATTTGTTTCCTTATTTTGTCCATTTTGACATTTGCAAATACAAATATCAGCTACACTTGGGAACAGTTGTACCAAAATGTTTGCGCTCTCTTTGTCCATGCTCCAACAGTACAGCGCCCTCTATAGAAGATGTTGAACTGTCACTTGTCACTCTTGAATAAACATATCTGATGTAACAGTTTAGAAACATTTTCGAAACATTTCGGAAACATTTTCGATAAAAGTTTCGATTGTGTGTCGAAACAGCGAAAGTCAAAGCTAGTAGCAACTACTTAGAAACACGTGCAAATGCGCCATTTAAAATGTATACATACGTTTCAGAAATATTTCCATATTTGTTGCCAACAGTTTCCAATTTGTGTCGGAAATAGAAACAATGGTTTCGATACATTTACCAAAATGTGTTTAAAAATGCTACTTGGGTTTGGGTAGGATTACAGATCACTCAATTATATCTCTTAAATTAAAAAATGAATCATTAAGCTTAAAGTCAAATAATATGTAAGAATTTATCTCAAACTAACTTGGACAAAATTAATTTAGAGCTGTTAAGTATTGATTGGTCTAAAATATTAAACTCTATAGATGTAGATTATATTTTACAAGCAATCCTAGGTAATTGTGCATCTGTTATAAATATTGAATCTTCGGTGAAGGAATTTACTGCCGTGGTTCGATGCTGAATTAAGGGATAAGGCTAAACAAAAAGATAGAGCCTATTTAGATTTTAAAAAATGTATAAACAGCTCCGAGAAAAATGCTATGTGGAAACTATATAAAAAAAAACAAGAAACTCTTTTGCAATTTTACGTAAAACTAAAAAAGAACAGTATTATAATAAAATAGATAAAAATCGAAATAATAGTAAATTAATGTGGAAAACACTCAAACAACTTGTTAATGTTACAAGTAAATGTGTTAATCAATATAATATAAAATTTCCAATTGATAATAACAACTATAATCGCTACCAGTGAGCAAGAGATAGCTAATCATTTTAGTATTTATTTTATATCAAGTGTAGAGAAAATACAAACATTAATCCCCACATTAAATTCGTTGACATGTAATGAAATAACAATCTGCAACTTCAGATTTTTAAAATTTAAACCCTTAATTATGAACGACTTGAAACAAATTGTTTTTCCTAGATAATACGTATAGTAACGAAGATTTACTTAGGTAATTGTGTAGTGTACCCATTTCTGCTATTTTTGCGTTTTTTGAAAAAATTCTTTTACACACAATTTAATTATCTTTGACACAAAGATAATTAAAAACATTTTCAGTGTACTAAGGCATATTTTGTTAAAATATATTAACACGTCACTAATACAGTCCAATAAATACTCCCCCTGCCATGGAAAAGATTCTGGAATTAGCTGTATATACTCAACTTTATGTTTATGTCGCCCGGAATAACTTGCTTTTCTAACCGTTATTACTGACAATGTCACAATAACCTCTTTACCGGCGAGTTAATGCATTCCTAAGATTGAATACTATGAATACAAAATCAACAATGTCTCTTAGCTACTTTTGTATTTACAATATTTTGTTTTACTCTTTGTTGTAGTGTGTCGTCTGGTGGAAATAATCAAGAAAAACAAAGGTACAAATACCATGTGTGGGTTTGCCAGACAAATCAGAACCAGCATATAAAGAGACAATAATTGAAGCACACAGACTCTGAAGAGAATCATTTCTTTCGATGCAGTGAATGTGAATATCGAGCAGTTAGAAAACGCAATTTAAGGAAACGCATCTTAAAGCATCACAACCCACACAAAGTCGGTTTGTTTGGATGTGACAAATGTGAATATCAAACAGTTAAAAAAGATATTTTAAAGAACCACATCTTACAGCACTATGACCCACAAAAAGTCGGTTTGTTTGAATGTGACAAATGTGACTATCGAACAGTTAGGAAAGCTTATTTAAAGAACCACATCTTACAGCACCACAACCCACAAAGAGTTGGTTTTTTCAGATGTGACAAATGTGAATATCAAACAATTAGGAAAGCTTATTTAAAGCACCACATCTTACAACACCACAACCCCCAAAAAGTGGGTTTGTTGGAATGTGACAAATGTGATTATCGAACAATTAGGAAAGCTAATTTGAAGAACCACATCTTACAACACCACAACCCACAAAAACTCGGTTTGTTGGAATGTGACAAATGTGATTATCGAACATATAAGTCTAATTTCAAAAATCACTACTTGAAACATGAAACCCCCGAAGAAGTTAAATTATTTAAATGCAACAAATGCGATTATCAAACACTTTATAAAGCTAATTTAAAAAAACACTACTTGAAACATAAATCCTCCGAAGAAGTTAAATTATTCAGATGCGACAAATGCGATTTTCACACACGTTATCGGAGTTATTTCAAAAAACACTGTTTGAAACATGAAAACCCCGAAAAAGTCGAATTATTAAGATGCAACACATGTGAATATCGAACAACTAGGAAAGCTTATTTAAGGCACCACATCTTACAGCACCACAACCCACAAAAAGTCGGTTTGATTGGATGTGACAAATGTAAATATCGAACAGTTAGAAGAGATCTTTTAAAGAACCACATCTTACAGCACCACAACCCACAAAAAGTCGGTTTGATTGGATGTGACAAATGTGAATATCAAACAGTTAGAAAAGATCGTTTAAGGAACCACATCTTACAGTATCACAACCCACAAAAAGTCGGTTTGATTGGATGTGACAAATGTAAATATCGAACAGTTAGAAAAGATCTTTTAAAGAACCACATCTTACAGCACCACAACCCACAAAAAGTCGGTTTGATTGGATGTGACAAATGTGAATATCAAACAGTTAGAAAAGATCGTTTAAAGAACCACATCTTACAGTATCACAACCCACAAAAAGTAGGTTTGATTAAATGTGACAAATGTGAATATCGAACGATTAGGAAAGATCACTTAAAACGCCACATCTTAATACATAAAGAACCACAAGAAGTCGATTTATTCGGATGTGACAAATGTGAATATCAAACACGTTATAAGCCTGTTTAAAAAGACACTACCTAAAACATAACAGCCCGAAAAAGTTCAGTTATTCAGATGCGATTTTCGTACACCTTATCGAGGGGTTTAAAAATACACTTCTTAAAACATACAAACCCCAAAGAAGTCGAATTATTTACATAATATACAAGCTATCATAAAGCACAAGTGGGTGTTATACTACTGCTCAAAAATTTTTGATTGTTGTCAGAGTAAAAAGATAAAGTCCTGCGTTTTCATATCGGACTGTGTTGGTGATAGCGTCTGTGAAAAACTAGAAAAAGTGGTATATTGATTTAAAATTCCAGGACTTCAGAATTAAATAAAACGATAATTTTAAATCTAAGTAAATAAACTTTTTTGTCGATTTATATTGGCTTATTACTTATTACTGCTCAGAAAATTTTGATTGTGTATCGGACTGTGTTGGTGACAGCATCTGTGAAAAAACTAGAAAAAGTGGTATATTGTTTCAAAATTCCAGGACTTTAAAACTGAATAAAACAATAATTTTAACTTAAGTAAATAAACAAACTTTTCTGTCGATTTATAAATAAACACTGGTTGTGACAAAAAAAGGGTTTGGACTTTGTAAATATAGTATAGTATTGGCATTGGAGCTAAGTGTATAAATTGGGAATTTTAATCATGTCTACATGTAGTAAACAGTGGCGGTTCGTGGTTTTTGGATATAGGGGGGCAAAGCAGTTGCTAGGGGGAGGGGGAGGAGGGTTCAAGGTGAGGAGTGAAAAGCGCTGAATGCTGCCTGGCACTATTTTTTTTTTTCAAAACCTCATAAACACCGTTGATTTTATTTCTAAATCGAGTTTGGACGACCCAACTTTTTGATTGCAACTTTTTCTTCAAATGGAACAGGTCTATTTTCTAAAATATACTTTACAGAATTCATATTGACAATGAAAATACCGAAAAAACAGAAAACAAAACAAACTATTTAACGGCAAATGCAGAAAGGTTGCAGAAGATTTGAGACCGAAGCACGTGTACTATGCCGACCGTTGTCATAGCAACCACAGATTTATTCGCAATCTGATTGGTCATCGAGCACAGCGTCGTTTTGCATGACATCATCTCGTGGTTGTTCCCAAGCTGAGACCGTGCGGAAGTAAGAATTAGGTTCGCGCTTGATCCACCGTTCAGATTATAACGTAGACTTTTGCCAAGGTACTCCAAACAACCTTCCGAGCAAAAACGCTGCATTACTTATTTGTGCTTTCGCTGGCTCTGTAATTTACGTTACGAGGAGAGTTTTTTGGTGGTATGAGTTGCTTTAATGAAATAAATATTTTATATATTTTTTTATTTTATTATTTTAGTTGGTAATTTAATTGGGGGTGCGAGACCCTGCGCCCCCTGGCAGTAGCCGCCCCTGGTAGTAAATGTAATAATGTGGAATCAGAAATCTATTATCTCGCGACATGTGATGCATGTAATTATTTAAAGTAGTGTGTCAACTGCTCTAATATACATACCCGCCTCGGAACATAAAGGCGTGTCTGATTTTGACCTTTTTGAGGCTGTCTGAGATGACTTGAGATAAGAAATTATGTTTGTAAAATATATCCGCCCCGGAACATAAAGGCGTGTCTGCGAAGAAACGCTCCCCGTGCGTAAGATTTATGTGCAAAAAATGCTTACCTCTACAAATTGAGGATAAAATCATGAAGATGAATGATGTAAAAAATTACATCATGAAAAGTTTACAGAATGTTCTTGGTGAAGTGACTATAGATGAGATAGCCACCAAATTTACTGATCTTTCAGATACCAATAAAGAAAAGATCTGTCTGTAGTCTGAAGCTAAAGGGCAAGCCCAGCTAGTAGAACAACAACATATTCTGAAATTGCAACACTGACTGGATGATCTAAAGTTGAAGACCGAGCAACTACAACAGGAAATTTATAATTTATAAGTCTCAAATTAATAGATTGCAGAATGGAGAGGACCATATAACAACCAGCAGAATAGTCCGATACTTGGTAATGAAAACGTGCAAGTGTTAACTATGAAACAGCAACAACCAGGTTCTAGTCATAAAGAAAAGGGCAAGATATGTTCGGGACCGAGTAGGGGAAACATAAAAGTGGCTAACCCAAATATAGGTGAAAGACTGGCAAAACTGTCTTGGATATATACTGCCAATATTGATGTTAATACCACCCCAGAAGACATAATAGAAAAACTATCCGGGTTATAAGCATCTGTATAGATGTGAAAAACTACAATCAACATTAAAAAAAAGTCTCAGAGAGAAATCATGCCGAACAGTGAATTGCGGTGCGGCCCGCCAGCTTTATTGTATTTTAATAGTGACCCGTGGACCAGTTCGTACTGGTCAGGCCTGATGTAAGGGAAAGAAGTTCTAGTCGGCCAAGGATGACAATCCCTCGAATGACCGACCGATCGATTCAGTTAGCTCGAACCTCGAAGAAACAACACTGACTGCATCATTCTTGAGTAATAATTTGCATCAGGCTTATAATGTGCTTGTTTCTGCATGAAATTAAGGGAGGTAAACTAAGTCAGCAGACAGCTATCGAGATGTTAGCCTTTAAACTGAGGCAATCGCCCCGCTTGACTAGAATGGGCTCAAGAGCATCTGTTATGGGAACAAAATCAGTGGGATATGTCATTTGCCTATAAAACGCTGTTCAATTACACCCTGGTTCTAAAAGGGCCCGTGTTTAGAAAACAACTGGCACCAGAGAACGGATTAAATATATACAGAAAGTTCAAAGTCACAGAGAAGGGACAAACATGATCTGGGGTGAAATGTTCCTTGGCCGTAAAACCCGTCTAGTTTTACTAGATGTTTTATTTATGTTTTACTAGATTTACTAGTTGTTGTTCCCTAGACAAATTTTATTGGCCCAAATTTTGTTTTAAAGCAAGGTAATGCCCCTCCTTCCTTACACAGCTAACTGCACTAACTAGTATCTCTCCAAAAAACAAAATTTCCCAATTTTAGATTGGCCAACTTAATCCTAAGATCTAAATCTTATTGAGCATGCTGGCGACATGCTTCAGAGACGTGTTCTTCGGAATCAAAATCATTTTCGGAACCAAAATCAGTTGTTTCAAGCACTTTAACAGTTCTGGAATGAAATATCACAAGAAACTTTAGACAGCCTAATTCTTAGTATGGAAAGACGTTGCAGAGCCCCACTGCACGAGGAGGTCACATTCCATATTAATTTTTGTACCTATAACGTTTTTTGTTTTTAAGTTTTTATTCTTATTTTTAATAAACATAAATTTCTGTTCTTATTGCATTTTTTACCACTTTTTGGGCAATGCTACTTTAAGTTTTGCTTAGTTAAACACACATTTATTTTATTCTCACATTTTTTCCCACAAAATACAAAAATATTTAAAACATCTTCAGTGTCACTAGATTTTGAGCATGTGTGTAGATTGTTACTTATTGACAACCACTTAGATTGGACACTAGTAACCTTCGTATTTTTTAACTTTATATTATCATATCAGTGTCACTTGTCTTTGTCTGTGGTTTTATTATGAGTTTATTAAAGGCCTATATTCTGAAAATTGTCTTTACTGGATATTAAAGTGTATGACTCGCTGAAAAATCAACGTTAATTTTTTTTAACCTTTACACCCGGATATACAACTCGAGTATGTACGACAAATATCTGAACGAATCGAACATTAAGTATGTTTTACGGATAGAAGCCGGTGCTTTCGCCATCTAGTCAGGATGTGGAAATCAATTTAAGGGTAGTTTATCTCCCGGTTGTAGGGGAGATCGTCAAGATTAATGCGGTGCACTCCTTTGAGTTAAGAGTAACCTACACTGTAAAATGCTGTGGAAAATTTACTACAATTATCTTGATAAAAATCCTAAATTATTACAGTAAGGTGTTTGTAATATTTTAGATTTGATGTAAAAGTTAAGGATTTTTCGTGTAAAATGTAATGTCCTTGTGAAAATACTTAGCGTGTAGTAAAATTACTAACTATTTACACGACATACTGGTAAACTTACACAAAAAATACAGTTAATTCTTAAAATCACAGCGAAAATAGAAATGTTTGTAATTTCACAACATTAATTGATGTAAGTAAATTCACATTGAAAGTGTAATTTGGCTCCTTCCGAGACCTGCATGTACGCATTGGAGCTGATGCAATCATTTGTTTACGGGCTTTTAGGCCAATCATTAGAGCTTTTTGTGTGAAAAAAAGACTAGTAGAAAGCCACCTGTGCCATCATTTGAAAGACACTCCGTAGATATATTCTGATGTGTTTTCGACTAGCAACTCTCATTAATTAATTTGTTATTAACAATTTAGTGCAAAAAACGCTTTTTTTTTGGTCTTTTGCTTATAAAACGAAAACTATTCGAAGAATTTCAATTCCGTGAATGGAAAAGTTGTAGAGAATTAAATTACGAAGAAAATGAGAGGTGGAGCGATCCGATCGGTTGATTAGAACCGAAGAAAATCCGGAAAAAGCGGAAAATTCAGCTTTATTTTCAAAAATTCATAACTTTTTCATTTATGAAGATTAAGAGCTGAAATTTGGCACAGAAGTAGATAATTATATCAACTTTAAGTGTGCGCAAGGCAGGTGCTGTCGGACTATTAGTTTTTGCGCAAGTGCATTTCAATTTTTTTATGCATTTTTTTGCCGGGAGCCTGCTTGCGTTAAAAATGGTCCTATTTTAATTCTAATACCGGTTGTCAAAACTAGAAGTAAAATACTATAACTCGTATATCCCAAGTTTTCATTAAAATACAGCGAAATGGATGAAACATGCACTTGAACATCGGTGTAAATGGCCCTGGGCGCGCGAGCGAGCGAGTAGTGGGGGAAGGAGGGGAAGCGTACATGTATAGACATTCAGGCGGGCCGTGCGGAGCGTCGCATCTTTTCACTGGCTTTTCTCAGCGACTACCGCAGCTTTTTGGAAGATTCCTTTTTTGATTTTGGGGTTACTGAATACGAGGACTCTGATTCTCTATTCAGATTCCACGAATAATTCAAGATAAAGCTACTATTCCGGATTTCGGAGTGGTCTAAGGATTAGAAGAGACGAGACATATATATATATATATATATATATATATATATATATATATATATATATATATATATATATATATATATATATCACAAAGTGGATTCTGTGGACTGTCTCCACATGACCTAGATCCAGGGCACAGAGACTTATCTGTTGCACCTCCCGTCACTGAAATCACATTCAGTCTCAGGGCTAAGGAATCAGGTTTTGACAACTAAATGTAATATTAGAGTCGTCACGGGTTGACACCACCCGTCTGAAGAGCTGAAATACTCTATGGTCAAAATTGTAAATGGGTGAACCGGCCTTCGGCCTTCCACACCATGTGCATATTGCTATGCAATGTTGCCATGTGCTGTGAGATCGGGGATATACTGCTTCTGGTTGTAGCAGCCCCACATCTTTTGAGGAGAATCCCAGAAATTGAGTTTTCCACTCTTTCTGGTGAAATTGACCTCCTCGACCTCAACATCGAGTACAATAACAGATACTTGGCATACCATCGCCTTAAGCTGTATAAACCGTTTTATACTTAGGTTTATTTGCTTGTCGGCCTCTCGCCTGACAGCACAGCCCTAACTTTCGGCTAGCACAAGTATACTGTTGATGTTTTAAGTAGACAGGGTGTCTAACATCGTTTCGCTGTTCCTTCAGCTCTTCAGACGGGTGGTGTCAACTCGTGACGACTCTAATATTACATTTAGTTGTCAAAACCTGATTCCTTAGCCCTGAGACTGAATGTGATTTCAGTGACGGGAGGTGCAACAGATAAGTCTCTGTGCCCTGGATGTAGGTCATGTGGAGACAGTCCACAGAATCCACTTTGTGACATACTTACTTAAGTGCAGTTTAGCACTCTTTTCGGTTAGTCACGCGGTAAGATCCGCGTCTGATGAGTCCAAAAACAAACAGGACGAAACTGACCCCTACCGGCCTATGGCTACCAGCCGTACCGGCTTTCTCACTGAGGCGTCACCCTCGTGGGATTTAACGACTAAAGATACCACTTAGCTCTTTAGTCCACATCGAAATACTCTATGGTCAAAATTGTAAATGGGTGAACCGGCCTTCGGCCTTCCACACCATGTGCATATTGCTATGCAATGTTGCCATGTGCTGTGAGATCGGGGATATACTGCTTCTGGTTGTAGCAGCCCCACATCTTTTGAGGAGAATCCCAGAAATTGAGTTTTCCACTCTTTCTGGTGAAATTGACCTCCTCGACCTCAACATCGAGTACAATAACAGATACTTGGGATACCATCGCCTTAAGCTGTATAAACCGATTTATACTTCGGTTTATTTGCTTGTCGGCCTCTCGCCTGACAGCACAGCCCTAACTTTCGGCTAGCACAAGTATACTGTTGATGTTTTAAGTAGACAGGGTGTCTAACATCGTTTCGCTGTTCCTTCAGCTCTTCAGACGGGTGGTGTCAACCCGTGACGACTCTAATATTATATATATATATATATATATATATATATATATATATATATATATATATATATATATATATATATATATATATATGTATATAATATTAGAGTCGTCACGGGTTGACACCACCCGTCTGAAGAGCTGAAGGAACAGCGAAACGATGTTAGACACCCTCTCTACTTAAAACATATATACTATATATACTATATAAACATATATACTATATATATATATATATATATATATATATATATAATATATATATATATATATATATATAACAACTTAGACACCGAGGAAGACGAAACAGTAGTTCTCCAGATAATTCCAAACATACTTAACTATGTTCATAAATGAGAATGTCTCAGGTAGTGTGGAGAGGTCGCGAGACTCCCACATCCAAGCTACCATGGGAGATCCGATAAGGATCCCTATGACATTTCTCAGAGAGCAATCTCAAGAACTTCTATCTTTCAAAACTTTCAGGTTGTCTTTTATAGGCAAGAACTGTGGAATTATATGGGAGCAGAAATGCTCATGCTACTGTAAGGCCTCTGATGAGTCGATGTGGTGTCTTTTAACAACTTAGACACCGAGGAAGACGAAACAGTAGTTCTCCAGATAATTCCAAACATACTTAACTATGTTCATAAATGAGAATGTCTCAGGTAGTGTGGAGAGGTCGCGAGACTCCCACATCCAAGCTACCATGGGAGATCCGATAAGGATCCCTATGACATTTCTCAGAGAGCAATCTCAAGAACTTCTATCTTTCAAAACTTTCAGGTTGTCTTTTATAGGCAAGAACTGTGGAATTATATGGGAGCAGAAATGCTCATGCTACTGTAAGGCCTCTGATGAGTCGATGTGGTGTCTTTTAACAACTTAGACACCGAGGAAGACGAAACAGTAGTTCTCCAGATAATTCCAAACATACTTAACTATATATATATATATATATATATATATATATATATATATATATATATATATATATATATATATATATATATATATTATATATATATATATAGCTATAACACGCTTAAATTTTGAATAGCTGTGTAACCGTCTAATGCGCCTCCCTCTCTCTTCTATTGTTCGGTGGTATGGATACCGCTGTTGCCTTGGGATTCAAACGAATAGAAGAGAAAGCGACGCCAACGGTTAGATGCTACAGAGCGTTCGGAGCTGTGAGTTGTAGGGTAGACCGGGGTCGGTTGTAACATTCTGACTTTAGTATTTAATTATGAAAAAAGTATTAGAATTGGAAATAATATTTGTATGGCTATAGTTAAAGTAATTAGTTACCTGTATTATGTAAGTGATATTTTAGGGCTGAACAAAGTAAAAACCTCACAGGTAACTAAAAATTAAAATGATGTAATTTGTTACAACCGCCCCCGAGCCAGTGTCGGTTGTAACACTAAGGGGGGTCGGTTGTAACACCACATTTATGATAGGACTATGCTTAAAATTGGGGATATAATAAAATATTTATATAGAACAATCATGGACACTGGTAAATTTTCATTGGGGGCTCCCAGTTTCTTCTTGTATCTTGTCAATGACACGTGGCATAATTCATATTGTCTTGCTGATGATCTAATAGAGAGATTCCCATTAGTAACTTCGTTATGTGCTGGTTCGTAAAAGGTTATATCTTTCGTACCACGGTATGTCTTCCTTTTCTTCGTACGGGGCATTTTTAAAAAAGGCAATAAAAGACTATATTATCTGTACTACAACGGGGTCGGTTGTGACGTTACAACCGTCCCCGAGTTGCCTTGTTACAACCGTCCCCGACTGTACTTGCAAATTTGTATTACAATTTTTAAGCAAAAAACACAACAACACGGTACAAAATTATGCCTATACACTAACAAAATACCTAAAAAAACTCTCTAGCACGATAAATTGTACTTACATGGCTTTTTATGCACTTTATCACAATAAAAACGAAGTCGAATAAAGTTACTTTTTGATATAAAAAATTTAAAAGGCTTTATACGCACAACTGTGTTTCATGGAGCCGGTAATGGTACTAATGGGAGTTTAGCAACTGAATAGGCGGAATCTTTGACAAATTACCGCAAGCATATCTATTACGTTTATAAAGATATTTGAGATGTTACTTTTGACCCCTGTTACTTTCGACCCCGGTCTACCCTACTTTTCGATCTGATTGATCGATCTGATTGATCAATCTGCATCCGACGATGATTCTGACTTTGATAGTTTAATAGATAGCGAGCAGATCGAAGAAAATGAAATAAACTATGCGGACCTTCCGAAAAGAAGGCGAATTTTATAACTAATGTATTCGGCGCAATAATATGTTCACGTTGTTTATCATCCATTTTTAATCATATTAATAAAACACTTTTGTGAAAAAAAAATTGTTATTTATTATACAAGGGGAAAAAAATATTAAATTGTAGCTCGAGGTTGTGTTGTCTCTCGACGCGAAGCGGAGGGAGACAAAAAACCGAGAGCTAAAATCTAATATTTTTCCCGTGTATAATACACTATGTTTTTCTGCGACGGGAAAAACGACGATTTAATAGTGAAAAAAACCGAGGAAAAACCCTATTATTACAATATATTAAAGTCAGAAAATTATCGATGCGAAATTTGAATGTTTAAACTGGTAGGCTGTTGTACTTATAGCGATAATTAGACCTGCGTTGCTGAGGAAACCTATAAAGTAATCAAACATCTGTCATTTTAATTCTGTGATTTGATTTAAAAATTGCAAACTTAGTGGCTATTTAGTAGTTATTTTGAATAATATACAGTTAAAAAATGTCTGAAAGGAAATGTAACTTTTGTATAATAAAATATTCTAAATTTAAATATCTACCTCTACTTATGTGTATACCTATATATCCGGAAAAAAAGTACTCACTTTTTTCCCGGGGAAAACAGTAATTTCATAAAAAGTGACATTTTGTTACGCGTCAACAGAGATAAAATGTCAAACGTTTTTCCCGTCACGGAAAAAAATATATATTTATGTGTTTAAATTAACAACCTTCCTGCTCGTTTATTTATAGAATAAAAATACAAGAATGTTACTCAAGAAGGTGGAATAGCAGCTTTATCTTGAATTATTCGTGGAATCTGAATAGAGGATCAGATTCCTCGTATTCAATAACCCCTAAATCAAACAAAGAATCTTCCAAAAAGGTGCAGTAGTCGCTGAGAAAATCCAGTGAAAAGATGCGACGCTTCGCACGGCGCGCCTGTATGTCTATATAATATGTACGCTTCCCCTCCTTCCCCCACCACTCGCTCGCTCGCGCGCCCAAGGCCATTTACACCGATGTTCAAGTGCATGTTTCATCCATTTCACTGTATTTTAATGAAAACTTGTATAGTATTTTTATATATATGTATTAGTATTTTACTTCTAGTTTTGAAAACCGGTATTAGAATTAAAATAGGACCATGTTTAACGCAAGCAAGCCGGCACAAAAATGCATAAAAAAATTGAAATTGCACTTGCGCAAAAACTAATAGTCTGACAGCACCTGCCTTACGCACACTTAAAGTTGATATAATTATCTACTTCTGTGCCAAATTTCAGCTCTTAATCTTCATAAATGGAAAAGTTATGAATTTTTGAAAATAAAGCTGAATTTTCCGCTTTTTCTGGATTTTCTTCGGTTCTAATCAACCGATCGGATCGCTCCGCCTCTCATTTTCTTCGTAATTTAATTCTCTACAACTTTTCCATTTACGGAATTGAAATTCTTCTAATAGTTTTCGTTTTATAAGCAAATAACCAAAAAAAAAAGCGTTTTTTTGCACTAAATTGTTAATAACAAATTAATTAATGAGAGTTGCTAGTCGAAAACACATCAGAATATATCTACGGACTATCTTTTAAATGATGGCATAGGTGGCTTTCTACTAGTCTTTTTTGCAATATATGACTTTTTTTTGCTCTAATGATTGGCCTATTTGAGCGCTTTAGCTGTGTGCGTAATATTTGTGCCATATTTGTAGTGGTTAGCACAGCAGCCCTAAAACTGGTCTAATTTGACAATTGGGGGTTTAAATTGGCAAGTGCCAGTGCCAGAGTTAGACAACTAAATTTTGTACCATAAAATCATTTTTTGCTCGAAAATCATGAAATTAAACATTTTTTTGCATGGCACTTTATATAACAGTGTCAATCTGTCAAATCTTACCTGAGTTACCAGATGTAAATTTAAGACCGTATTAAATTTAAACCCCTTTAGTGAATTAGGCCATCACTGTACGTACATGTCGATGTCTAAGCCGATGTTTTTATAAAATAAATGTTTATGTTCCTATAGAGTTATGGTTATTTTATTTCGTAATGTCTTCGTATTAAACTGCCTTCACAGATTCTATAGCCTTTCAGGATGTAAATAAAAAGGTATAACATACCATAAAAAAGGGCGTTACTGCCGGTTATACCTTAAAATAGTTTTAAAATTACAACAAACAATGATTTTTTTACAATAATCTACTGCAAAAGTCATATTATATTTATGGAGGAATTAGAAAACATTATTTACATCACGGTGTCGGAAATTAGAACTAAGGTTACAGCGATAATTATTGTTTTATTAATAAATTTTAGTTTACTAATACGCGAATATTTATAGTAAATTAACATAATGTTTACCGACAGATATTTAAATTTACAATAATTATTTCAACAAATTTCATACAATTTTACATCTTACTGTAACCAAAATGTAAAAGTACATCATTTTTATTATAATTGTAGTATTTTTATATATAAGTATTTTACACTGATTTCACAGCGAATTTTTAGGGGAATTTACAAATGATATATTACAACATATTTACCTAATAAGTGTCAAATTACAATTAGAATGTAAATTCGCGGTGATATTTGGTGGCCAAAAATAACCAAACATATTTATTGTAATTTTACCATATTTTCGTTTACAGTGTACTTGCTTAATTTCAGTTTTATACGTTTTTGAGTTTCTGAGATTTTGTGGTCGATCCAATCCTACTTGTAATTAGGCCTGTTGTCTGGAGTTTTATTCGGCATTCAGTTTTGACTACCAAATTCTAAAAAAAGCAATTCATTTTTCAATCAAAGGTCTACGCTTCAATGACATCTCCGATTCCAATATGCACAATGGACGTGGCCAAAGAATCGCACATCTACGTTACAGTCTCAATGTATTGTTTCAGAAGGCCGAAATTCAGAACGCACTTTCGCTTTTCTAATCTTTATTTACTGACTATGTCATAAATAAACTCTCTACTGACAGACAACGTGCTCCTCAGACTGAACACAAAATCAACAACGTTTTGTTATCTACTTTTATCTTTACAATTTTTTTATTTACTCTTTGTTGCAGTGTCTCTTCTGGTGGTAGTAATCAAGAAAAACAAAGGTACAAATGCCATGTGTGGGATTGCCAGACAAATCAGAACCAACATTTAAAGAGGCACCAGTTGAAGCACACGGACCCTGAAGAGAATGATTTCTTTCGATGTAATGTTTGTGAATATCGAGCAGTTAGAAAACATCTTTTAAAGAACCACATCTTACTGCACCACAACCCACAAAAAGTAGGTTTGATTGAATGTGACAAATGTGAATATCAAACAATTAGAAACGATTATTTAAAGACCCACATCTTACAGCACCACAATCCTCAAAAAATTGGATTGTTTGGATGTGATAAATGTGAGTATCGAACAGCTAAAAAAGATTATTTAAAGAACCACGTCCTACAGCACCACAACCCACAAAAAGTCGGTTTGTTTGGATGTGACAAATGTGACTATCGAACAGTTAGAAAAAATCATTTAAAGAACCACATCTTACAGTATCACAACCCACAAAAAGTCGGTTTGTTTGAATGTGACAAATGTGAATATCAAACAGTTAGAAAAGATCGTTTAAGGAACCACATCTTACAGTATCACAACCCACAAAAAGTCGGTTTGATTGGATGTGACAAATGTAAATATCGAACAGTTAGAAAAGATCTTTTAAAGAACCACATCTTACAGCACCACAACCCACAAAAAATTGGTTTGTTGAGATGTGACAAATGTGAATATCAAACACTTAGAAAAAATGTTTTAAAGAACCACATCTTACATCACCACAACTCACACAAAGCCGATTTGTTTGGATGTGACAAATGCGAATATCGAACAGTTAGTAAATATTATTTAAAGATCCACATCTTTCATCTCCACAACCCACAAAAAGTCGGTTTGTTTGGATGTGACAAATGTGAATATCAAACAATGAGAAAATATTTGTTAAACAACCACATTTTGCGACACCACAACCCACACAAAGTCAGTTTGTTTGAATGTGACAAATGTGACTATCGAGCAATTAGAAAAGATTATTTAAAGAGACACTACTTGAAACATAAAACTCCCAAATAAGTTAAATAATTTAGATGCGACTAATGCGATTATGAAACACTTTATAAGGCTTATTTAAAAAAAAAACACTACTTGAAGCAGTGGGGGTGAGAGCGGATAAAATAATTCTTTTAAAGATGGTATATTGTTTTCGGGATAGTTTTGGCCAGACGTTAATAAGTGTAAACAAGATAAAGCAGGTGGGACGATTCTTATGAAATATACTCACCCACAAAAAGAGTGACGATCCGAAAATTTACTTTTACTTTGAGGCGAAAAATCTTTTAAACGGTTTGTAGCACGGTATTGAGGTTTTAACTGTTGGATAGAACCATTTGTTGGCAAAAATGTTGTTATTAGTTTTTAGCTTTTTATTATTTTTATTCCAATAAACTGGGTAAAAAAAGGAAGTATGTGTTTTTGCTAATTTTTGAAACGCCCCGTGGAATGTCATGACAACCAAAACTCAACTAATAAAAACCATTATTTAGGATGGTCCTTCAGCAACATTTTGTTTTCTGAATCATTTTCCTATCTGTTCGGTAGCCTGGGATTCAGCTTTTTAAAGAAATTATAACGTTTTAGCGTAAAAATCCTTTAATCAGGGTTTTAAATTATTCCACTAATAAGAGAAAAGAAAAAAATATTAATGCATGAACATAAATTAGTATCGGGTGTTTCCGCTTCTAGGTCTCATCCATAGAGAAAATATATAATAGAGAAATAATGTCATTTGCGAATGTGGCAAATTTACCAAGCTGAATCCGTAAACACAGACGGTCTTCTACGGGCTTGCGCCTGGTCGAACGTTTGCCTTGTGATAGACAGGACCGTACTTCAAAATTTACTTCACATGACGTGAATCTTTTATCGAGTAATAAATGCTAAATATATTACTTGTAATTATTCTTTTTATTAATGATAAAAATGTAACCATTAGTGAGATTTTAACAAAAAATTGTATAGTTTGTTGGCTTAAATCAGATTTCTTGCTATACAAAACTGTCGATAATTCCTCGAAAATAGCTCAGTTTATACATATACAGTTCGTCTCTCTAATGTCCCCCCCTCTTAATTTTTTAAACGTTACATTTACAAAATTGAAAGTTGAAATAAAATATAAACATAGTATTCTAAACAATAGAAATAAAATATGCAACTGTTTTAAGCAGTAAAATAGTAAATAAAAAAATTACCAAAACTATGTGTATATTTTATTGGATTGGCATCCCATCCTGTATAATTATTGAACAAGCCAAGTTCTATGGTAAGACGTAAATATTTTTACACCTATTTACGGTGTGTGCACTTGATACTTTGGTGAAAGCGCTACTTACTTATGGCCCCATGTCAATCTAATCCACTGATATCTTAGCGATCCTTTGGCGAAAGCGCTTTTGTCTTTCGCCATCCCTTTTAAAATACTCCCCTCTACCCTAATCGACTAGGATTTTTAGTGCCCCTTTGACGAAAGCGCAAATATGCCTTTTGGACACTCACCCTTCTAATCCACCGATATCTTAGCGATCCTTTGGCGAAAGCCCTTTTTTCTTTCGCCATCCCTTTTAAAATACTCCCCTCTACCCTAATCCACTAGTATTTTTAGTGCCCCTTTGGCGAAAGCGCAAATATGCCTTTGGGACACTCACCCTTCTAATCCACTGATATCTTAGCGATCCTTTGGCGAAAGAGCTTTTTTCTTTCGCCATCCCTTTTCAAATAATCCCCTCTACCCTAATCCGCTAGTATTTTTAGTGCCCCTTTGGCGAAAGCGCAAATATGCCTTTTGGACTCTCACTCACCCTTATGCAATATAGGGGAAGGAGGCATTGACACTATATATAACCTTCTTACACCATCTTACCCCTTATACAATGCCCCTAATACACACACACCCCATCATTGCCTTTCTGACACCTTGACCACACTCAGTATACGTCACTGATAAATATTTCTACTTCTCCGTGTGTGTGTTCACTTCAACACCGGAGTGCATTTAAGATAAAAGTTAGAAAATTTATTTGGTTAGAGTTAATCTTAATAACTCAAAACTTAAAAGTATTTTTGCAAATGGAAATAGCAACTTCAGCATTTACAACAGCTGTATTCCATGTGTTTCCTTCAGTGATTACAACTGGGTCCGGTTCTGATCGCCGAGTTGCGTCATTGAGTTCAACAACCACTTTTGCTAGACGTCCCGAGTGCGCATGCCTCGAGAGGACCGTCGTTTAAAAATATGACTGGCGCCCAATGCGTACAAACGCACTTTTTCGCCCATACATTGGACGGATTCAGCTGGTGTTGCGAATACGTTGTGATGGTCTAAATATATTTTGTCTATGGTCTCATCACATCGGCTAAGCGTCGGGGCATGCTTCGTACTAGGTTTGCAGCTGACTCCTGTGTTAATGTCCTGC
Organism: Philopedon plagiatum; assembly: GCA_963971165.1. NCBI lineage: Eukaryota > Metazoa > Arthropoda > Insecta > Coleoptera > Curculionidae > Philopedon > Philopedon plagiatum. Next base: position 65,932,022 of record OZ020193.1, read on the forward strand.
AATGAGCGCTTCTTCGAGTTGTTGGCGATTTTGAGGAGCATGGAGGCGATTTCTGAGTTTTCGGCCAAGGTGCTCGATTGGATTCATATCCGGGCTTCTAGCGGGCCATGGTAAATGCTCAATACCGGACTTCTCCAAAAATTGTGATACAACACGGGCGCTATGGGGTCGGGCATTATCATTCATTAAAATAAAATCTCTTATTATGGGAGCAATTGGTAAATCATGCTGTTGCAATGTATCTATGTATTGTCCGCCCAAGATATCTGGAACCGGCAGAAGAATTTAAAGAATGCAAGGAGAGGCTTAAACAACGTTGCCACTTTGTGTGTAAACCAGTTTTAAAAACTGTTTAATTTTTCGTTAATAAGATTTAAACTTTTCTTACCGCATCATAAAATGAGTTCTATAATACCTGTCGTTAAGAATTAGATAAATCTTCTGTTTTCAACAATTAATTTCCGGGGTGTTATTTCACCACAAAATATTTAGCAAGAAATTACCAACATTGCACTATTTCCGTGTCTTCTTCGCCTCGTCGACTGAACGGTGACTTGGCCCGCGTCGGTAACACGCTTATTGAATAGAAAAATAATAGATAGAACTTATTTGGCTGATTGCGAAGTCGGTCTCCGTCTTTGTAAATGATTTATTGCCTCTCCGGGTCGGGATGTCTGTGAGTTGCCTCATAGCCGTCTCATCATCGGTCGAGAGTCGTGGTGTTTAAAAATGGAAAATTTGAAGGGAAAAATTTTGCACAGTCAGGCGCGTGAGATAATTGCAAACGTAATTAGGGTTTGCGATGAAGAGGCAGGGAATAGTATGATAAAAATTCCAATAAAAAATAAAACAGAAAGGGCTATGTTGTACATAGGAGTAGGAAGATCATCTATAACAAGAATTAGAAAAGAAGATGCTCTTAGACAACAACATAATCCCGCAAACTTATTATCTTCTCCAAGAAAAAAACGGGAACGAACAAAAACGACTCCGATTCTGAGTAAAATGGACTAAACAAGACTTCATAATCATTATAGGTAATATAAACAGAACCCATTTCTTCCACCAAGTTTTCTTTTATTTTTTTAGTTACATTTTAAATCCTTCAAAGAAGGTATTGTGTAACAATTTATTTGAATAATTGCCACAGATATATAAATATTTAAGTTTTTAAACAGGTTAGTTTGAATTTGTATGATTAAATTAATAGAACGCCGAAGCTGAACCCCCAAAAACGTTTTTTTGCCATCTATTATATTATGGAAACAAAGCATAGGCGAACGCTTACTAATCAGGTTTTTTAACCTATTTTATAAAAGAATTATTCCCTACATTCTTTAACGGAGTTTCCTACAAGTCTTTTATATATTAAACGAACCTGATTGTCAATACATTTTAATTATTTTTTATAAGGACGGATAAGTTGACACTACGCCACTGAGTAGTGCTATTTTAACATAGTTTTTATGCATTTTTATGACTTCCTTTCCCTTTCGTCCCAGTTACAGGGAACTTGGGCGGACAATACTTACCCCTGAGCATTTAGGGTGTTTCTTACTATTCATAAATTTGTACGTTATTCAGTGGAAATCCCAGCCCACGCCATTACAGACCCTCCTCTAAAATTTTCTTTTTCCAAAAACACTCCTACCTTTCTCCAGCCCATCTCCATATTCTTCGCCGTCCATCGACTGAATGCAAACAAAAACGAGATTCATCTGAAAATAGTACACTCGACCACTAACCATTATCCCGTTGAGCTCGCTCTCAAGCAAAGTTAAAACGAGCTACACGATGTGCTCGTAAAATTGGGACCATTAGCTGGAACCCTTGATTTCAGATCGAGTTATTTGAGTCTGCGACGAATTGTTTCGTCGCTGATAGTGGTACCACGTATTTCTCGTAACTGTTGGTTAGTCATCACCGAGGTCTGAAATCTGTGCCTTGTTGTGCGTAGACGTATAAACCTATCATCGATATTTGTAGTAGATCAAGGACGGCCAGATCCAACTCTTCTACAGGGTTCGGCAAAATGAACTACCCAATTTAAACAGGTTATAAAAATTTATTAACTTTAATAATAAAACGAATTAATACATATTTTTAAACTAGAAAGATGGGAGTTTTTTATGATTTAAATATAGTGGATCGTAAATGATCGCCATGGTTCTCAATGCATTCTTCTTATTGATTAGCAAATTTTTGCATAACGTTTTGAAAAACGTGACGTGGGATAGCATTGATTTCATTTCTAATGTTTAATTTCAAATCCCTTAAGTTTCTGGGTTTATTAACAAACACTTTAAGCTTTAAATAGCTTAAAATGTCCATGCTTATTCTCGCCGTATGACGCTGAAACCAGTAGTGTCCTACGAGTATTTCTTCTTTAATTTGAGGTAAAATGAATGTCTGCAGCATTTGAACATAGCCCGCAGCGGTAACGGTTACCGTCTTACTATTCTCTTCAAAAAAATAAGGCCCTATTATTCTAGACGATAAAATGACACTTTAGGGCAATGTAAAGGTCGCTGATGAATTGCCCGAGGATTCTCTTGAGCCAAATAACGGCAATTTTGCTTATTTACATCGCCATTGAGATAAAAATGTGCCTGGTCACTGATGAAAAGGTTACTTTCGATACCTTGGTGATTATCATGAATCAGACGACAAAATTCAAGTCTATTAATCTTATCTTAATCATTTATTTCCTGAGCTATTGCGATCTTATATGGATGAAAATTCATGCGTTTTAACATTCTTCTCGTGCTTCGATCGCTCAAACCAAGGACGGAAGCATGTTTAACAGCGGGTTTTTTCCGACTAGCAATACCGGTATTTCTTACTCTTCTTCGTTACGTTCACTGCAGGCAGTTCTTGGTCTTCCACTTGACTTTTTGTCTACAATAGGTCCCAGTTGACTCCATTTATTGCGCCAAGCCAAAATAGTCTTAGGCTGAGGATAGCAACGGACATTAAAATGACGTCGAAAACACCTTTGAACAGCGATTACTGAATTAAATTGAACCAATTTCTCAATACAAAAGACGCGATGTTGTGTAGACCAACGCTCCATTTTGACAACTGTCAACAATTCTAACAAAATTTCCAAAGCCTACTTTTCCATTTAAAACTATTTTCATTCAAAATAACCGGATCGTTTTTGTGTTATTACTGAAATAAAATGGGTAATACATTTTGCCGAACCCTGTAGAATAATTTCCCGTTTCTAAAACCCTATTTCTTGCCCTTGTAGCCGTTGCTTCTGACACACCAACTCTTCTAGCCGCATAACTAACGCTGTTTCCTTCTTCCACTAATGCCATAATTCTCACCACCTGCTCGGGTGTAATTTGTCGAGCCATTTTCTTGCAAAATTACAACTTTGAAGATTTAAACTAAAAATCACAGTTTCTGACAGCTGTATGACAACTATACGATTTTAGAAAATTCACTTTCTAACATGTTTTAATAATAATGTCACCAGTTGGCAAGCATTGGTTGTTATGGCACTATTAAAAACCTGATTAAAGGATTTTTACGCTAAAACGTTATAATTTCTGTAGCTGAATCTCAGGTTACCGAACAGATAGGAAAATGATTCTGAAAAGAAAATGTTGCTAAAGGACCATCCTAAGTAATGGTTTTTTATTAGTTGAGTTTTTGTTGTCATGACACTGCACAGGGCGTTTCAAAAATTAGCAAAAAGACATGCTTTATTTTTTACCCTGTTTATTGGAATAAAAATAATAAAAAGCTAAAAACTAATAACAACATTTTTGTCAACAAATGGTTCTATCCAACAGTTAAAACCTCAATACCGTGCTACAAACCGTTTAAAAGATTTTTCGCCTCAAAGTAAAAGTAAATTTTCGGTTTGTAACTTTTTTGTGTACTTATATCGAGAAACGATTTATTTATTCTAAAACTCCGTGTAACATATTATTTTTTAGTCATTGTGGGGTCAAAGAACTCAATATTACATGAGCATTAGAAATTTAAAGAGTGGGGAAGCTAAGATGAAGGGGAGGGACGATAGTAATCTTTATTTCAACATTCATTTTTCCGAACAAATCTCTAATCAAGAGCAGAATAATAGACGCAGACCTATTCCTTTCCAAAAAGTGCTAAAAAGTTTGTTCATTTTCCATTTGTTCTTCTCCATAAAGAAATGTGGATTTTCAGAACTCCACATTCTCATTAGTTGAGAATTTACATAACCCGAGAGGTAAAACCAAGCCTCGTCAGTAAAAAAGGTTTTTTCGAATACGTTTTCATTATTATGCAAATTACCCATAAACCATTCTGAAAATTGCATTCGCTGCGGCTTGTCGTTTGGTAACAATTCTTGGACTGAGCTTAGACGATAAGCGTGCATATGCAGGTCACATTTCAGGATTGTATTGCAGGTTCCGTAGGATACATTTACTTGCTGGCTTAAACGCCGAAGATGGGTTTCTATTTTTTATACAGTGCGAATTTTGGGTCTCCCACTGCCTTCCTTTCTATTCACACATCCTGTTTCTCCACACAAAGTCACAGATCTAGTCAAAACTTGGCGAAACTGGTCGAAATCCATGACTTTGTGTGGAAATTCTGTTTGAAAATCCTGAATGGCGTCCCGTGTCGAATGAAACCACTAGTCATCAATCCTTCTACATTTCTAAAATAACTTCCTATTATAAAAGCTTTTTGTTCTGCCGTGATTACCATATTTTGATTTTCTTAAAAAATACCCTCATGATACAATAAAAGGAAGATATGATACCAAACCGTGTCAAATTCGTCCGGGATCGCGCATGACGTCACGCTGTGAGATATTTTAGAAATTTATAACGCAATATAGAGTTTACGTCAGTTAAAGGCGATTTTATATAAATTCTATTGGCTGGATACTTTGCCGCCTGCTTATAAAACAAATTTTACAAGTATATGATTTAAAATAATCATGTAAATAAAGGGATAAATTAATTTAAAATAATAGATTTTGGTAAATTATTGCCTGCCAATTGCGTTCTATGTATTTATTTACGTGAAAAGAAAAGGTAAATAATTTTATGAAATAAAACTTTGCCTAATAATTAAGATACCAATTTTTTTTGAGCCATATTCGCATTAAAATATATACCTACAGAGTCTTCCGAAAATATGTTATAGATAAAAATTTCGTTTGTTCCTATAATTTGCCAAATATTTTTTGCGGTGAATAACCTCTGTATGTTTGCGACGGAAACATGTTTTTTAGGATAGTTTTTTTAGGTTTTTTATACTTTAAATAGTAAATTACTAAAAATTATTGTATTTTTGTATTCTTTGATTTTTCAAATTTTAAAAAATCTTAAAATGCCAAAAATTATTCTAAATAAGGCAAAAATATCTAAATTTATGAAATTAGGTAAAATAAATTATTTTTTAGGAAAATAGCTTTTTTTCAGTCTCTGTCGTATTTTCTCGATCAAAGTCTGGTGATTCGTTATCGTGGATATTTTTAGCAATTGTCACAGTAGACTTTTTTGTTGAAGCGAGTTTGTAAAAACATTAAACACATTTGACATTCATGACATGACACAATTCATGCTTTAAATTACCTTTATAATCACTGTCGTTAAAATGTCTAGAACCGATTCTGGCATTTTTCACATTAAACTTGTCTTCCCGTTTGCACAGATGCTTCCAAACACTTTGTGTTTCTTTGTCTTTGGGGAACCTAAAAACTTTAATATCTGGCATAAAGCCCTTGCATTGATTGTCCACATCACAACCATACACAACACACCTCATTTTCACTTTTAAACTTAAAAGTGATATAAAAACACCAAAAAAATTACTTTCAAACACAACGCGATCTTAACAAAGACGTGTCTCGTTTACAAAATATGGCGGAATTACTCACAGCGTGACGTACATGGTCACGCCTACCTGCGAGCTGTCATACCTTCTTTTATTTTTATCATGCATATCTATGTTATCTTTCAAGAGTAAAATTCAAGACATGCGTGATTGATTCCACGGCATTCTTTGAGCAATGTTATTTTATTATTTTTTATTCATATTTTTTATAGTTATTGCAATGGAAAAATAGTCAGATGCAGATATGAATAAATTTTAATACGACTCTGGATCTTCTTACACTAATTCTTTTAAATAACGTTTTGACGCCCCGAATAAATTTCGTCTTAAAATCCAAGGTCTTGTCCACCATCGCCGTCCCATTTTTTCTTTTTTGTATTTTGTGATGGTAGTAGTATCTCTTCTCGTAATACAGAACATATAAACTCCGAAATAAAGCTGAACAAGAGCGATATTAATACCTTGTTTACAAGTTCGGACGTATCGGAACAACTGGCCAAGAAGAACTCTTTACGTTTTCTTGGGTTTCCCGAGGAGAACGGGGAAATTGTAATCGACATGATTCTCAATTTTGTTAATACCACTTTAAATATCAGTTGTGTTAAACAAGACATTGATTGCGCGTTTCGGCTGGGTAAAATCATAGGTGTCGACAAACCACGACCTATTTTGGTAACTTTTACTTCTAATTGGTTGCGCAACGATATTTTTAATGCCAAGAAAGTTCTAAAAAAATCTAAGATTGCTATATTTGAAGACTTAACTAAAAAACGTTATGATTTACTAATGACTGCCAAAAGTGAGCATGGAAAGAATAAAGTTTGGTCCGCGGGTGGTAATATATATATTTGGAATGAGGCCGAAAATAGAAAAAACTTAATTTCGACTCAATTGACTTTCAAATGACTAGGTTTTGTTTTGATTTGCTCACGCCTTGATCATCGTGATGGGACTATAAATATATTACTGATTTTTTGTTGGCACTTTAATGCTTGTTGTAAACTCAGATGCTTATCTTGCTAATGGTTTCATTCTTAGTTAGTACAATTTTTTATAAGAGCGTTTATTTTATGTTAATGTTCAATAAAATTCGGAAATGCTTGATATGTTTAAATATTTATAAAAATGTATGTTAATGTTAATAAGGTTAATATTCAAATATTCTGCTTTGAAATATGCGAATTTTCATATTTGATGCTTTACTATTTTAGCACTTAGTTTCTTTCACCTGTGCTATTCTAGTATCCCGCATTAACATAACGTTTTTGAGTATCCTGTTTCTTTTATCTGTTCCTAGTAATAGCGCAGGATTTTTCTAAATGGGTTTGCTTTGTATGTAGTTTTAGTTATTTTTTAGGTAGGTAATAGTATGATAAGAATACCGGTATTTATTTATTTAAAAATCTTATTTCTTTAAAGTTTGTTGCAAGCTCGGGGTTGTTGGATATGCCCGATATTTGGTTATGGTTGATACGGGGATAAATTTTTCACATTTTAATGTGCGATCCTTGTGTGCGGGGTTCGATCTTTTTTCGGTTTTTATGGCTGGCGGCTCTTTTGATGTCGTCGGGCTGTCTGAGACGTGGTTAAACTCGGATATGGGCGACGAAGGTTTTCAGATTGAGGGTTTTAACTTAGTTAGAAACGATCGAAATGGACGTGGTGGGGGAGTGGCTTTTTATATTAAAAAATGTTTTAAATATGATGTGGTAGATCTTGGAGGTGGCAGTTACCACATTTAACTCGTTGCCCGACGATATTGGAAGGGCCTCAAGCTCTGGCGCGTTTTGTAAACGTGTTAAAGAACTTTTGTTATCTGGTCGCGGCCCGCACTGAGGATAATGTATCTAGCTATAACTCCAACCTTACTTTCCCCTTTATGTGTTTTTTCATGTGTTTTTTACAGCAACAACCTTTCTTAATAATTTGTTTCTGTTTTTTTCTTCCCGGAAACTAATTATTATTATTACTATCATTATTTAAAAAAATCTATATAATATTGATTTCTGATTTTCTTTAAAGGTTTATTTTCACATTTCTTCATTTCGAATATTTTTTAAGCTTATTTTTATATTAGGGTGGTTGTATGAGCAGCAGTAGTTGGATACCGCCACCCATTTAACTATTGTATGTAATACTTTGTTGAAAATTATAAATAAAGACATTTATTATTATTATTATTATTATTATTATTATTATTATATAATTTGCACCCCTGCAGGGCAGACTTTCGCTCTGACAAGTTGCCTTGACGCCATTTTGATTAATACTGTCGATTCAATTACGATCGAAACATATAAACCATTTTTATTTAATGTGGTTTCAATCTATATCGAAAAATCGTTCAACTCAAATCGACCCGTGAAGACGCGGCTTAAGTAAGCTAGTGTTGTGAGCCACAACTCATCTGTTAATCGATCCCGCAGTTCAAAATTGGTTTTTATTAGAAATAGCTGCAACTCGAATAACCTGCTTAGCATTTTTTATTTAAAACCTCTCTGTGTAGGAGCAACTGAATATGATCACTTTCCATTTCAGAACACAATTTCGAAAATGAACTAGAGTTTAAAGCTCGAGATTTGATTAAATTAACCACCCTAACGGCCCCCTGGAGAACATTTTTAATTGACCAGACAGTCGCTTTATTGCTAGTGCTTCTCTATGAATGCTGCATTGGGTAACAGTACAATTTTCTGCAACCGATTTCACTTTGTAACACCTCCGAATTTTCCTGTCATTGCTCGCACAACGTCAAAACAGAAACTAATCTGCTTCCAGTCGTCCATTCTCTCAACTTTTACGGTGTCACTTTGATACTAGAGCCAAGGAGAACGCAAAGGGCTTACATTTGGAGTGCCGATGACATGGAGTGAGCCAAGAAATCACTTTGACGATATATGATATATTTAATATTTTTATTTTATTTTCATTACAAGAGGTTTGCCTTTATCTCAAAAACTAGAGTCAATTTGGCAGATCAGGAGGGCAATCCAGAGTTACCGTGTACTCGGCAAGACGTATACGTTTATTTTCGAAGCTTAACGTAGGTGAGCTACATACAAACGTATACCCATCCACAACTTGTGTTATAATCCAGCAAGTGAAAATATTGTCTCGAACAATGCTTTAATTGATAAACGAAACTGTTATTATTTATGACATTGTTTGCTAAAAATATCAGTCAGTAAAACTTAAAGTCAAAAAGGCCGCCATCTTGCTTCAATCAATCACATGAGGGATGCAAAGCACATCCAAAACACGTCCCGACTTTACCCGATCTTCACTTCGGATTGTCCTCCAGATATTTTTTTCCTATTCAGGAGACTACAATTACCCAAAATCGACTCCTAAAGCCCATGGCGCAGTGCCACTGCTCTCCTGTGATTTATTTAAAGTAATAGTTTAACAATAATAATATAATTTTTTTTCTGGAGTCAAGAGAGCCGAAAAATGTTTTTTTTACATTTAATGTAAATTCAAAAATAGGAATGTCCATTTAAAAAAAACTCCACTCAAAATAAAACATTTTTAGAAAATAATGGTATTTTTATTTATCTATGTAGGTCATAAACGTCGTAAAATAAAATAGACTACTAACGCCAATGGAGCTGTCATTTCAAAAGTGTCGCCAGTATGCTCGGCGCCATGTTGGGTGCACAGACTTATGGCAACACTGAATTTCATTGTCCCCAATGCATAGGAAAATAAAAATTTCAGGCGGGATATTTAAATTTAAAAATTGTAATTGGTGGAAATACTGAAACTTCTAATTTCTTTTTTTTTTCAGTGGTTGGCAACGTTGTGCTTCCATGAACTTTGTCAGTTGTCACTTGTGACTGTTTACTGTTTTATTATTAGTTTTATTATTTATTTGGAGATTTTCGTATCAGCAACGTTTAGTTTTGTGTGTGCTTATAAGTTATAAGCCGAGAATAAAATATTTATTTTCAGACTTCATTTAAAGTCCGTTATAAGATGCCTCACTATTTTGTATTGGGGTGCCCTAATAACACAAGAGCAAGAGATGGGCTTTCTTATCATAGGTAGGTTTATAAAGCATTATTTACGATCTGTACTTAATTATGCTTTTAGGTTTTTAATATGCTAGAGCGTGATACAAGTTTGAATTCATTTTTTTTTAGCTTGCCTAAAGACACCCAACTGAGATCTCAATGGCTAAACCTTATTGGGCGTGATCCAAATTCTTTAATCATATATGAAAGACTATGTTCAGATCATTTTTCTGAAGATGATATTGTACTAAGTGGTAACAGAAGATATTTAAGTCCTGACGAAGTGCCAGAGCAAAATTTACCAATAGTGCAATGTGTTAGCGAAGATGGCGGAATTTTCAAATTGCCAGTTAAAGGGAATATAACTGAACCTGACCTTACAATAAAACCAATTAAGAAAAAAATTGCTTAGTTGATATTGTCAATAAAGAAATCAGTTCAGTTTCCAAGTGTGATAAACCTTTAGATGAACCTGTACCTAGTGGGTCAGAGAAATGTCAGAGAATTTAATCGCTGTAAATCCTGTACTCGGTATCCTATTTTGTTTGTTTTATTTTTTTGTGATTTATGTCTAATACAGTCCGATCCCTAATTGATTGATAATAAAACGTTCTTAGGGACATTCTTATTCATAATACCATTGACGGAATTGTATGATGTAATTTATTATTGTCACAATCTCTCCTTGGTAAAGTACTTGTAAACCTCCTAGAATTGTTTATACTACTTATAGTCAATAGAAATTAATTTTTCTTGCTTTACTTTCATGTTAAGATTTGTTTGTTTATGTTCCAAACTACACTAGTTTTTTTGTATGAGTGTCTTCTACAACTTCAAAAATATTGTAAGTGCAGTTTGTGCAGCACAAACGACCAGACCATTATAGTATAAGGCTTTTTTATTTGTTATATATTTTATTTTTGAAATAAAAAAAAAACAATTTTTTGTCTCTTTTCGTTTCGAAACGTTTCCAAGAGGAACAAAATGACTACTAAAACCAAGTTATTATTATAAAATTATTATAAAATGTATCTATCGCCCTAAGTTTTTTCTTGTGCCAAACAAAGATCAGATTCACGAATACCTTTAACTGTTACAGGCAGGGAAGGAAAATGGACGCCCATACCCAGAGGGACTGATGTATTGAGATAAGATGTGTACGTTTTTAACTTATGGTCCATTGTGCCATTTTTAACAGAAATTCTGTGTTTGTAGTAATAGACATATTTTATGTCGTTTCTACACAAAATGATTTCCACACATTTAAACTATTTTAACGTCCATAACCGAGTTTAAATAATATGTACATTGTACACTATTTTTCATAGAATATTGAAATGCAGAGTTGTTTCAAATGTACAGTGTCCCACGCGTTTTAAAAAATACATTAATTTTTTTCCAGAATTTAAACAATTTAATATTTATCTGTATTAACAAATTTATAAACAAATAGGTTTTTAAAACTCATTTTAGGTTTATTTATATTTAAAAAAATTCAAAATACTACGTTCTCGTACACTAACAGCATACAAAAGAAAGATTCACCTTAAGTTTATTTAGTAACGATGAAATAAACAAACGTAATCAAAAATTTAAAAAAAAAGATCTATTTCCACCAATTAAAATTTTTTAATTGAAATATCCCGCCTGTAATTTTTATTTTCCTAGGCATTGGGGACAATGAAATTCAGTGTTGCCATAAGTCTGTGCACCCAACATGGCGCCGAGCATACTGGAACACTTTTCTTCCTAAATGTCAGTCATCCATTTTATTTTATGAAATCCGTGATGTAGGTACATACCTGTAAAGTCTTGACTGACTGACATATCAATGTCTAGGCTAAACCACTAGCCCTGGGCAACACAAAATTTGGAATATACATTCCTCATGGTGGAGATGATACATAGCCGGTGCCGCCCTAGCACCTACGTATGCTGAACCTACCTCAGTCAGTTCTATTTTTGTCAGGGTCAATTTGCCTGTTCTCGACCAACCAAGCCTTAAGGCGACTTAACTTAAGTGGATACAAACGGCACATGTCGATCGGATCTGGCACCCTTGCTTCGTCTGGAAAATCCCTGAATTCGATCGCTATAGTCTGCGGGTAACTGCTTAGTCTCACCTCCCTCTCTATACGTTCACGCCAATTACAGGCCCGTCCAGCACTGTTTTTGAGCTAACAGAAGTGGCGATGCATGGATTAATCCAATCTAACATTACAGCGCAAGCGCGGCAACTTTTCGCTAATAGTCCAGATAGCGGATAAAGCTGCGAGGTAGTGATGTAAATATTCGGATTATTTTGATATTCGGAACATACGGAATCGGATGAAAGTAATATTCGGATTAATCATCCGATTCCGGATTAAAATTTAAAGATCCACGAAAACACTATATAATTTGATCGACAGTAAAAACCTGTTTGCTTGGGTGTCCGGCGAAGCGACCCGGCACGGCACGGCGATTTAATCCGTATCATCGTATCCGAATTCATACTATTTCAGTACTATTTTTTATTTACCAAAGAAACATTTTTTTTAGATTTACCTAGGTACGTTTAACAAACCCACATTTGTTTTGTTTTATATTTTTTTATGACTTGTTATTTCAGAATAAATATTTTGCATTATTAAGTATATTTTTTATTATACACTACATTATTACATTATGTATTTTTTTAGTTTAATCTAAACCCTATTAAAAAAGCATTTAAGTATATTTTAAGATAAAACTGTGTTTTACGAGCTGATAACAAACTAGCAATACCCACAAACATGGTATATTATTATTATTATTAAAGAGTTTTCAATTATCATATGAAATAATATACATAAATTTTTAAACATAATTATTGTTATTTATTATGGCACAGCCACTATTGATATGCCACTGGTTTTCATTTTCTAATAAAAATATGTGAGTTGTCCTAGCCTTACACCGATCGGCAAATATACAACATATACAATGTAAGAAAACGAAAGCATCACATCGGGTCGTCTGACAATTTACGTTCCGAATATCAAAATCATCCGAATCACACCCGAATAAAAGATACGAAATACGAAGGTGTTGGCCCGGTTGACGGATCGCTCGGAACTTTGCGGTATCCGTGTACTGTTTACGTTTCGGATTAAAATCATCCGAATCACGCACGGAATAAATGATACGAAACCCGGTTGGCCATCGCGATGGGCGACGGGTCGCTCGGAACTTGGCGGTATACGCGGATTGACAATTAATCCGAATTCGACGGCCTGTAAAGCGGTTCTGTCTATAATACCCGATTCCGTATGAGATATTCGGATTAATCCGAATATCTTGATATTCGGAATCAACGGATATTTTAATCCGGATTCTTACAACACTACTGCGAGGACACCTCGCTTCGGGCCAATCCGAGTTGTCCACAACCCTCGAGGATGTCGTGGGAAGTTGCTATTTTGCTACGCAATGCGCACCCAAGCCCCCCGGGGTGTCACGGGGAGCTGATATTCTGCTACGCAATGCTCACCATCCTTCCCGTCCATTTTATCAACCATCACATAGGCCGCGGAGCAGACGGTGTAGTGCCGGATCCTTTAAGGGACGGCTTCCCAATAATTCTGCAATTCGCTACATCCTCCGCGAGTCCCGCGACAACCCTCGGTCTCGTCAATGGAACTTGTTAATCTTTTCTGGCTTCGCCTCCTTCGCGCTACCTTTAGTCTTCTAAATTTTCCTCTTTGCTCCTTTGGTAGTGTAGTAGCACATCATTGCTTCAATACACGCAAACTCGTGAGACCCTTGTTGCTTCCTTTTTGCATTACGGCGACGTAAAGTTTTTGAATTGCGCCCATCGTCACGGGAAAGTCCACCACAGACAATGGGGCGCGTTAGAGCTGACAGCCTCGCCGTCCCGCGGCGCTCTGTGGTCGCCTTCACCATCAGCCTCTGGCTCGTTTAAGTTATAGAAGTAAGAAACTTGATTTATCATTGTCATTTTCAACAATATTCATTGATAAAATGTGAAAATCAATTATAAAATATGAGAAATTATATTAAATCGATAAGACTACTAAAATATTTAAACTAAAATTGAAATATATTAAATAAAGGTTGAATTCTGGCATAAAACAAGGAAAATTCTGAGTAAGTAAAATGAAAATTAATTCTGCTAACGTGTTCCATGCGCAGCGACTCCGATTTAACTTTTCTCCTTTTTGGCCACTAGTTTGCCTAACTAGCTTAACGGTTCTTCAAGCTCAATTCATCATTCGGACCCCCTATTGCCTGAAGACCAGCAGTGACACTCTGGCTGTGTACCGTTGTCAAACCTGGTTAACCGCTCGGTTTCTTCGGTGACATTAATGACAGATATTGCGTTTCCAATCTGTCAACTTTTCAGATTACCGATACTTACGAGACACAAAACCGTAACCGAAGTTGACAACGGTACACGCCCTCTGTAAGAAAAATGGCGATAGCGACCGGGGTCTCTTCGAAACATACCGAACGGTGATACATAGTAAGAATTTGCTATCGCTATTTTTCTTACAGCGCGTCACTGCAGGGCGGTCACCTTGACGACTCTTCGTTCCTTCCGCATAACCTAGTAGATCCTCAGACCTATACGGCTTTCTAATTCCTCTATTATATCACAATTCCTCCCTGCCACTCCTTCCGCGGAGCTTTAGCCCCTGGAAGTAATATGACTATATTTCACTTCTTCATGTAGTGGAAGTTTGCCTCAAGGCAACCTCAAACAGAACTAAATGCAGGTCTTTTCCAAAACTATTCATTTTTTCGCAGTTTTTTCACTTTTACATAAAAGAAGGGAACAGTCCGCGGGGCCTGACATTTCTTTTTTAAATTCAAGGGGTCATGTGCGCAAAAAATTAATAAAAATCCGTAAAAAATATACTGTAGTGCCAAATTCATGAACTTTTTCTCAGCTTTGACTCTTGTGCATGAAAAAAGGGTACCTTCCGGGGCACCAGGTACATTTTTCTTTAAAAAAATGCCTTTAAGGCTGGCAAATTCGCCTTCTCGTAGCTGTTGTAGCTCTAGCTGCATCTTAGGCGTTTTTTGGCGCTTCAAAACCAAAACCATGTGCTCTCTTTTTTTATCCAACGTAATTAAACGTAAACAAACAAAGATAGTGCCACAAAAATCAAAACCATATTGTTGTCCTTATTTGTACAATGCAGTCAAAAGACAACAATGGTAAACCCCCGGGTTTGGTTTGGATGGTTTTGAATCGCCAAAAAGCGTCTCTTCGACGTATCTAAAACAGCTCTAAGTTAACTAATTTTTATAAGATAAATCCTTGCTAACTTAATGTCACCGCGAGGACGATAACTGTGTATAAATCTCAACGTTATCAAGAATTGTCCTGAGGTAACTTTTAGTAATACTTTTGGGTAACTTTCCGGTCTTCATTTGTCGATAACTCTTTAAGGTTACCTTAGAGATATGTTTAAGATGTCCTAGTATCGGTTGAGAGTAAAGGAGAGCGTTTAAAGCATTAAAACTAACTGAAAGGGTATGTATGTAGTACTAGATGTAGAAGTTTGCCTCAAGACAAACTTCTACATCTCATGCTAGGACATCTTAAAAAAAATCTTTAAGGTAAGCTTCAAGAGTTATCGACGACAATTTCAAGACAACCGAAAATTCATCCAAAAGTATTATGAAAGTTGTCACAATTTTTAATAACATTGAGAATTATACAAAGTTGCCGCTCACTCGGCGACATTAAGTTAACAAAGGGTCATCTAACAGGACTTAGTTATATTTGAGATACTTCAGAAAGGTGCCGCTCGAGCAACAGTCACAAGAAGACTAATTGCATTATTGCTTATTAGGCATTATTATTAGTTCTTTACATTTTTAGCGAAGACCTGATTACACTGTAACTTTGTCGATTTTTACCTTGTGCTCTAAACAGTTCTTTAAGAACTGGGTGATAATAATTGTGCCCCGTATTTATAGAAATTACTTGATCTTCTTTATAAGAAATAATATACTTGTCTCCAAATTAAGCCGAACTATACCCTATCCAGTGGCGCAGCCAGGGGCGAGGGGGCTAGGGGGCTGCAGTCCCCCCCGCAGACCAACATTCCAGACACATAAAAGTTATAAAAGTGCACTACTAATTGAAAAAATTCACCGAATTGTACTATTCAGCCTCCACAAGACAAAATTCTGGGTGCGCCACTGACCGTATCCAATTTATTTTGAGAATGATGACAGAAACCCATTTTACAACGGAGAAATCAATTATGGTTCTCTCTCATCTTCTTTCTCTTTCATCCTCGTAAAATTTTTACAGTTGGTAGAAAGTTAGGTTATGAGTAAGATAAACATGACCTATTATTTGAAGCCTGCCCATAATATAAGTTATTTTTGCAGTGTAAAAATATACTTAAAAAGTTTATATAAAGTACCTATTAGTAGCTTAAATTTCTGTGTTCTATGAATCTGGGACTGACTAACAACTATTGAAATATTACGCAAAGTACATATTTGTTCTCCTTTACATTACTTGGACCGGGCGTTATGGGAATGAGTAACAGGAACACCGACCCTATATAAAGTTGAGAATAGTGGGCATTACAGAAGATTTCTTTAGTTATTGAAAAAGTAGTGAAAACTGCGCCCTAGAAACGTTTGGTTTCAGTTTAAAGCTGAAGTCACAGTGCCATTACAAAGTGTATATGTCCATCTGGAACTAAGACTCAACATTTACAGTTAAAAATTGTGAAACTACTTGATATATTAGATTAAACAATTGTTATTGCGTCTTTTAACTTACACAAACGTCACTGTTCGCAGGTAGGCAGTATTATAGATCCATTTTCATTATATATCGGAGAATAGGGAATGTTTTTTAGTCTTATTATAAATTGTTTATCTTAATAAAAATATTTACTAGTGCCCGATGATATAAAATTTTTCACCGGCATAAGATTTAAGTCAGCAGTTAGGAAAATCATAGGTACTTTTTTGTAGACTGTTTTCCGGACGTTGTTTCTTAGCTTTGGTATTATTTTTGAGTGGATGTCAATATGATTTTGACCTGTATTTTAATGTTCTTTTAGGTCATTTAAACTATATTCTAAATATTTAGATAAATTTGTATTGTATATGTTGCCACGCTCTTTTCCGCACAGAAGAATTTTACTTCTACTTACCCTTCATAAATAAAAATTCAAAGTTCAGTAAAAATTAAAAAAAAAAATATTGAGAATTTACAAAATTAACTCACGTAAAGAGTTGAGTTGAATGCGAGAGGCTTGCGCATGCGTGCCAAAAAGAAAATGCCCTAGCTCCAATGCCGGAGAGAGGGGGGGGGGGGGGGTTAATAAGGGCGCCACTGTTTTTAATGCCGGGTTAAAAACAGAAACCCTCCTAGATGGTGTTGGGACCTCGCTTTCAGCTCACTCACTCACATAAAGTTACCATATTATCAAAGTTAAAAACAGAAACTGCGCTGTCTGGTGAGGCAAATAAAACACTACCTTTAAAACAAATTTACAATTTATTTACCAAAAAAAAAATATTAGGTCATTTCTACATTTATTTAACTCGAAAATCAAACCCTGAGGGGGGACTTAAAGTAAAAATATGAAGATTCGAATCGATTCGACGTTAGGCGCAAACCAAAAGTTTTTATGAATATTGACATTAAATATATATTAAGGTTACCAAACAAAATTAATAATAAATAAAAAGACGTTGCCTGAAGAAGTTTTCCTCAACTGAAGGTGTCCAGGCCCAAGGCTATGACGGCCTAGGCATGCCGATTGGGTGTCCCCCAGTAAGAGGAAAGAGCCTGGAGATGTCTCCCAGTAAAAGTTGGCATCTCCACCAAAAAGAAAGATTTGTCCCCCAAAAGTAAAGAGATTGGTATCTCCACCAACAATAAAGAGAGTTATGCGGTCTCCCAGCAAAAAGACCCTGATAAAACAAAAGGTATGCATCAAGGCAAGGTAAAATTCAGGTACTATGCAAATATAATTTCGAACATTTTAAATTTAAATAACAAAAAAACTGTTACTGGCCGAAGGCCTTAAGCAATCATTAATTTATATCGAGAAAGTAAAACGAAAGAAAATATTTTAAATTAAACAGAGACATCAGGTTCAAGAAAAAATAAACAGGCATTATCGAAGCCAATTAGTGGCCAAAAACAAGTTAAGATAAAATTTACATAAGCGTAGCCATTGTACGCTACTGTGCACAGAAAATTATTCATTATGAACTAATTATATTTACATAAGTAATGCAGATACAAAAATATTAAGCAATTAAATTATACACTGGTAACAAAATAACCAAAATAGTTAGGTAATCGCTTAAATTACACCAAAGAAAAGTTATAGCCGCAAAATACAATGTTATAAAATTTAGAAAGTTACATACAAACCATCAAAAGAAAGAAAGAAAATTTCCGTATTACTATTACTAAACGTATACATCAAAATACGTATAATAACGCAGCTTTATATTTAGGAATATAAATTAACCATACAGTAGGTATCTGTAAGCGTAACCCAAGAAACTTCACTACAGTCTTGCTTGCAAAATAACAAATTAAAATTTTAACCTTGGGTCACCCTATACAGTTCGAACCAACTTTACCCAAAAGAATGCAGTAAATCGATCTAAGATAGCTGACAAAAAAAAACCCGTATTAAAAAAGACTGCCAAGAATTTGACCTTCGTGAAGGACGAATATCAACCCATCGAATTCTTAATAATAATAAAAAAAATCCCCATCTGTACGTAATTAATTAATTGCCACGAAATATAGCGATCTACTTGTATTAGAAGAAAATGTTTAATTATAAAGAAACTGATCAAAAACGCGGATGTCTTAAAAAAATTAATCAAAAGGATATGAACGAAAATTAATTAAAATAGCAGTTTGAACGCGGAATTCGGTGTTTTTAAGGGTGTAAGAGTGGCCAAAAGGGCTTACCTGTCGATTCTGTGTCGGGTCTACACGTGTGTCTGCTAACATCTACGGCGTAGATCCATTAAAAATGTGATTCTTCCGGAATAAGGTAACGGCATTCAAAGCCAAACAAAAACGGTATCAAACAACCAAACGGCACCAATTGCCAAACAAAACCCGGAGGAAAAATTCGGGGTCACAACCCCAAATCCTTATGAGCCCAGCAGGGCTGAAAGGGTTGCACCCCTACCGACTTCAGCCAGCAGCAAGGTGGAAATGATCGCAATTTTCAGTACCCCAACGATCCCAAAATTCATTCATTTTTTCCCTCGTCATCACGCTATAGAGCGGTGCATAATAGTATCTATACGAACAACGCTAGTCGATACCGTCAAGTATCGACAGCGACGAAAACTAACCCCTTAACACGTCAAACGGTCGGGTGTCAAAACTAGCTACAAAAGAAACATATCGCGCCCCGTCCCGCTTATAAGTTCGTGACATATTGTCCGTTATACAAAACTCAAACATCTAAAATAGTATCGACACCCTCTACGTCGATCTAATCGCATGTCCCTACGACACCGTCGCGCGCAGTACTCGAGCAAGGTAGAACCTTAAACATGAGTTGCCTATACCGTTGTTTAAATAAAAAGGTCGCGGCGATCTCTAGGAACACACACATAAAACTCAAACCGGTGGTTCTGTTGGAAACTACCTAGATCAGAAGTACACCTCAAAACCGGAACCAAAGGTGGCGCTACTTATATCAATATTATAATTCGGCCATAAAAATATATTTTAAAACTTTGTGACAAAAATTGAATGTTATAATGTATTGTATATAGATTATAAGTGAACTACTGTACTCTTTCCGGTCTTAAAATAAAATAGACTGCTAATGCCAATAGAGCTGTCATTCCAAAGTGTCGCCACTATGGGCGCCGCCATGTTGGATGCACAGAGTTGTGGTAACAATGAAATTTCTGTTTTTTCAGTGGTTGGCAACATTGTTCTTGCATGAAATTTTTCAGTTGTCACTATTGTCAGTTGTTTTTTATCAACAATCCACAAAGGTTTTAAAATGAAATAGACTGCTAATGCAAATAGAGTTGTCATTTCAAAACTGTCGTCACTATGGGCGCCGTCATATTGGGTGCAAGGAGTTGTGGTAACAACGAAATTTCTGTTTTTTCAGTGGTTGGCAACATTGTTTTTGCATGAACTTTTTCAGCTGTCAGTTCTTTTTTTATCCAATTACCAATTATCAACAATCACAACAATTTTTGTCAAGTTATGCTTGTGCCTCACTGCAGTACTAAAGAACAAACATGAGCAAAAATTTTTAAAAAATCTCCAGTCTATTTACACCAACAACAAAATTTTAGTTTAAATATCCCGCCTGGAATTTTTATTTTCAGTGTTGCCATAAGTCTTTGCACCCAACATGGCGCCGAGCATACTGGCGACACTTTTCTTCTTAAATGTCGGCGATCCATTTTATTTTATGAAATCCGTGGTAGGAAACAATTTTAAGTAGTATAAAATAAGACGGTTAATGTGGCTATGCTGATACTGTTTTTGCTTAATAAAAACGAGATTTTTGCAAATGCTGTTTGTGTTCAGTAAAAACAAAGGTCTTTTGCGATAAAATCATAAAACTTACGTAAGTATTTTGTCAGGTTTCAAATTTATTTTTTATGACAATTAGGAAGTTTCTATTTTTTTCATTTTCTCTTAATAAATAGTCCTAAAAATGTAAAAAACATATGTATTTTTTGTTTTTAATTATCTGTAGAAATAAAAAAGTTATCGTCCTTCAAAGTCTGAGATGCTACGCTCACGTTGGCTGAGGCTCGATGACGTTAATCGCCGCCCCGCCGTCAACAGCGGAATAGGCGCCCGTTTAATCTTTAGTGTTATTCTTACCGGCCAGGATCCAATGCATTAAAGTAAACACGCGAAAGTAGCAGCGGGCAGCTAGCCCGGCGACCATGGGGCGACAGACTCGGTGCATTTTGACGTCACGGCCGATAAAAGCCGCGCGAAGTTATTAAATAAGAAATAAAAATGTAAAAATAATGAATAAGTTCGTGAATTTTAAAGATATCGAGATAATTTTTTTTGTTTGACAAGTTAAGTGAAAGACTATTAAATGATGTTGAAGTTACTCGATATTTCTGACATAGGAAACTTCCTAATTCCGATTAAACTTTCACAGTAGACAACCAGAAATACTTGTACAAACAAAGCCGACTGTGATAAAATGTTTGATTATTCTTTGTTATTGGCAACAACATCGTTTTTATTTGTCTTTTACTAATGCCCCTTTTGCTAACAAGGATAGAAACAAATCGGATTCCGTTGGGAATTTTATCAGGGAAAAAAAAAGAATTTTGCGATAACTAATCTTTCGAAGTATATAGCCAGCAATACTTCCACAAGCAAAGAAGGTACGATAAAAATGTGAACAAATTCTTTTTTTTATTTGTCTTTGTCTAATGCACTTTCGCCAACACGGATAGAAAGAAATCTGATTCCTTCGTGATTATCAGGAAAGAAAAGATGAATATTGTGATCACTAAAATATGTTTTGGTGTAAACGGTCCATGGAACTGGCCAACAGGCAAGGGTACTAAACCGAGTTTAAGGCCTTGGCCAATAGGGTGAATTCTTGTTCAATTGTTTTTTATGTCATCACTCTCACATAAAATTGGATACAATATAGCGTTGAAAAATCTGACTGTAGTGTAGAGTTTTATTTTCTACTTTAATAAACTTCAAATAACTAAAAACCAAAAATTGGAAATTGTAAAAATTGGAATTGGAATTGTAATTGGAAAATTGGAATTGTAAAAATTGTAATTGTAAAAAAAATTGGAATTGTAAAAATTGTAATTGTAAAAATTGTAATAAAATTGTAAAATAGGAAATTGTAAATCACTCCTACCGTTGTTTGAGGAAAGAATTTCCTCAAACAGCGCTCCTACGCCATTTTAGTTCAATCTCAAGACTAGGTGGTGGCGCTGTTATATGACGTTTGATTGACATGTCATGTGTTGTCACTTGTCACAAATCATTCTTTGTTGATTGCTATCAAAGAAAATAAAAGCAAAGAAAATAAAATAGTTTGGTTTGGGTTGCTATATAAATAATAAATAGGTCTGTTTTAAACACGAACTGTTTGAGGAGAACCACTTTTTTTTGGTTTATGTTTATAATGTGATAAAGAAAGAACCACTGCTTTAATCAAGGTAAGGGAAACATGGATTCAATAATAAAAGAAGCTGAAAATACCAGTTGCAACAGAAAAATGTTATCAGCAGCCCTCATTGTCAAAGAGGAGGAATTCGAAAAATGTTGTCTTGTAGCAGAAGTAAAAAAGGAGCCCAAAGATCTGTCGGATGCTGCTGTTATGGAAAACAGTATTAGGAGTATCTCGGAAATTAAAACAGAGTCAGAGTCGAATCTCTGTGAAATTGAACAAGTTCCAAGGGACACACTGGAATGGGTTCATGTTATTAAGAAAGAGAATGTAGAATGCTTTGTGGACGTTCCAGATATTATTTCAGGAACCACTTTATATGGGTAAGTTGTTTATTTTGTGTTGAAATCATTAAAGAAATAGATACTGCAAATTTAGGATTTTTACAGTTTTTAAATACCTTATTTATTTGTTTGACACAATGAGGCTATACCCTCTGTAGTCTTAATGTTAAAACAAAGTGCATGATGATGATCACAAGGCAATAATGGGCCAGCCACAAGTTCTACACTAGTATTATGGTCTGGCTTCCAAGATTACTACATCCATCGCGATTTTTGTCCCTTGCAAAATCTATTTTAGAATACACGTACGATAGTTTGCATTGCCAAACACAGACTAAATAGATTCCGCAATATTTAAGGGCCCTTTGCCTACCTGTATCTTCATACGTATCTACTTGAATGCAATAATTTTGTGAATTTAAATTACCTAATGTATGCCTAATGAGGTGACCTGATTGCTTTTACAATATCTTTAAATGAGTTTTGACCACCTAGATTTCGGAAACGGTTCACGGTGGAGCGGTACTGTCACGAGTGGAAGCGGTACTATTGTATCGCGTTAGCGGTACGGTAGCACCAACCCTGCAGGCCAAATAGGCTACCTTCGTCGAAAGCTGCCTCTAGGCTAACATATTATATGCCTAGTTTAAATATATAAGTGATTGTATTCTTTCTGTTAAATATAAGTGTTTAGGTAAACTTTACGATATTTTATCATCCCTACGACCCCCTTCGTGGCAGTATTTTACATTTTGCGATTTAAAAGCATTCTTGCTCACTATTAATTATAATAAAATTGTAATTGTTAGTTTTCCTAAAAACGATAGGTACGGTAGTTTTTTTACTTTTTTGTTTGTTTTAGTTATTCTTTAATAATATAATTTATTATATTTATTTTCGTTGAACGATTATGATGTACGACAAATTTTTGAACCAGATTGTTTGAAAATTGTTAAAATGTTTTATTTACAAGATGTATTGTAATTTTTGTAGATCTCAAGTGCCGGCAAAAACTGAACCAGAGGAAACTATAAATAATGTTGTCTACCAGGAATGGAAATTAAAATATGAACAAGTCGACGTCAAACAGGAAGGATTACCTGAAAACACAATTGAGTAAGTATTTTGCTTGTTACATTTTCTTAAATATGTTTCCTAAATTGTTGCGGCCAGATTCTCCAACGCTAGTCCGGTCTAATTTATTTATTTATTTATTTATTTATTTATTCAGTCAACGGGCTAGCGCCCAATTTACAATCAAAATAATACATGTACAATACAATATTGCTAAAAATAAGTCATAAGAAACATACAACTAAACACGTACACATTATTAATCAAAATCAGGAAATGTCTCTCTTTACTTCAGCCAAAGTAGAGCAAAATACATCTGTCCTTATTAAATTAGCACTCGTCATCATTCGAGACAGTGATTAGAACTGTCCATATACAGTCCGATGTCGATCTGGACAAAATGTATTTGTCTCTCTCAACGTTCTTGGTGGGACGTAAAAGTTAACCAATGACAGAAGGTCCGAGCAGTTAATGTGATGGTTAATCAGTTTGAAAATAAAGATTTTATCAAAATTGTCACGTCTGTTATTTACAGTTTGAAGGTTGAGAATAGTCAATAATTCATCATAGTTGATAAAATCTTTTGGTATATATAGTTTACTACCAATATGTCGTAAAAACTTTTTTTGGACTCTTTCAATTCTATCGATATGACACATGTTGCACGGATACCAAACACATGTACTGCTTTCCAACTGGGATCTGACCAAGGCTACATATAAATTCCTTAAAGCATAAACATTTTCGAACTCTTTGGTATGTCGTTTTATAAATCCTAACATTTTAAGAGCCTTGTTACAACAATAATCTATGCACAATAAATTTCAGCCCGAAATTGAAAGAACAGGAGTTTACGCTACTCGATCTTCTGAAATGATCGCCTTACCTATCCCCACTTCAAGTTTAACAAAAAATTCTATTATTTTTAAAAGTAAACAACTGTTTAATCACTTGCCGTTAGTTTTGCGAAAGATTAAAAATAAAAAACATTTTAGACGGGAAGTAAAAAAACTATTAATTGGGAAGGCTTACTATTCAGTTGCTGAATATTTGGCTGATTCTTTTTGATTGGTGTCTGTATGTCTCGAATTTTGCTGTCGACCTTTTTGTCTTGTTTATATGTTTAGTCAATAAGAAGAGCGTTAATTGGAGAATTACTTGACTGTTTTTGTTTTTAATTTTTTTCTCTTTTTTATCCTTAGATTTTTGTAAGTATTGTGTTATGCGCGATGAGGTGCCCTGAGTTGGGTATTGGTGTGTCCTTAGGGTTAGTTTAGTGTACATTCATATGAATTTATAACTTAAATTGTTTACGGCTATGTCTGATCCTTTATTTATTGTTGTCTTCAAAATTTTTTTATTTTTTGACATTTGACATTGAAACATATTTTAACTGACTTTTAATTAAGATAGTTATTTACGTCATTTGGCTTTTGATTATGTTTATATAACAGGGTATTTTGGATTAATGTTTTTATTGTAGGTATGCTTTGTCAATAGAACAGTTTTTCTTGGACAATAAAGCAAATTTTGATTTGATTTGATTTGATTTGATTTATATGTGGAGTGAATGTTAGTTTGCTGTCAAAAATTACACCCAAATCTCTAACCGTGTCAACATTTTCAACCAATTTATTACATAGATAATAGCTATTCAGATTTGTACATTTTTTTTTGCTAAACTGTATATATTTACATTTATCTAAGTTCAACTTCATGCAGTTTATGCTACACCAATTCTCAAAGCGGTTGAGATCTTCCTGTAAGAATTTTACATCCTGAGGAGTGATGACAGTTCTATATATTTTTAGATCATCTGCATACAGCAGAATGTCACAGTGCTGAAAACATCCAGTAACATCATTTATGAAAATATTGAATAATAGTGGGGCCAAATGACCTCCTTGAGGCACTCCAGAATAAACATTAATGTTGTTTGAACAAAAACTTTTGATTTTTACAATTTGTTGTTGCCCATCCAAATATGATGACAACCAATCCAACTGTGTGCTTGTAATTCCATAACTTCTCAACTTTATTAATAAAAGATTCAAGTCAACCCTATCGAAGGCCTTGGAGAAGTCCGTGTATATTGAATCAACCACACGGCCCCCCTCCAATGCCCTCGATATGGCCTGTTCATAAACTAAAAGATTAGTTGTAATAGATCGATCTTTAATGAAACCATGCTGTTTAGATGTAATAATGTTATTAAATGCTGATGTCAGTACATCATTAACAATTGACTCAAAGATTTTAGGAAAATGAGACATTATACTAATTGGGCGATAATTGATAACATCGCCCTTTGAACCGGCATTCTTATATATAGGGTTGACATAAGATAGTTTCCAATACTCAGGAAACACTCCCAATAGCAGGGATTTGTTATAAAGCAACCACAATGGCCGTGAAAAAGCAAACGAACAGTTTTTAATTAATAAAGGAGCAATCCCGTCTGGTCCTGGGCCCTTGTTTATATTTATATTAATAAGCTTTTCAAGAATATGAGAGATTTTTATATTTATATTACTAATATCGGCTGAGCTGTTATATTTATATTCTTCTACATTATTGTAAATTCGATGCTCTGGGTTTTCATACACAGAGGAGAAGTGCTCCGCAAATAAATTAACGGAGCTCTGCCCATCCGTAGCAATTTGGTCACCAGACTTAAGAGAAACAGGTATATCATTATTTTCTGACTTTGACTTTATATAAGACCAAAAACATCTGGGATCCTGATAACAATTATTTTCCACTCTATGAATGTAATTACAATGCAAAATTTCAGCCTGTCCCTTACAGATAGCTCTAAGATTACAAAACTCAGAATAATCGTCTGTTTTACCAGTTTGTTTATTAAAGAAAAGGACAATTTTACTGTAAATCGTTTATTGTCACAAAGAATATACATCCTCACCGACAAACTTAGAGAATTAATTATAAATATGTTTAATATAAATAATATATGTAAATTCAAAACTTATCACTAATATAGCAAGCATCATTTAAAGCATTAGCGTAGAAAATGGGCATAGGACAAAGGCCATGCCAGATAGTCATCACAATCCACACCTACACGTCCAGACAAGAACAGTACTTGCGGAAATACGAAAACACTCGGGCAGGAAAAACGCCTAAATAGTAAAATAGCAAAACATAACACAAATTTTCTTTTTTCAATTAACAATCTAAAATATTAATAAAATTGTGCTTACGTCAAAATCAAAATCAAATATACACAGGCAAAAGTTAAAATCCTTAAAATAAGAAACTTAAACTACATTCTTGTAAATATACGACACAGAGATAAACCAAGTGTAAAGCCGTCGAACATAATTGCGCAGATTAAACGACGTAGGTTAAAGATCTAAAGTTTAAAACTGCTCACTAAAATATTCATCCATGGAATAAAGTGGCCTTTCCAGTAACAGAGTCTTGGTTGCTTTTTTGAATTTTTTAAGAGTTTGGAGCGTTCTTATTCTACTAGGCAGGTAGTTGAATAATTTCTTAGCATTGTAAAATATAGAGTTTTTGGCTTTGGAGGAATGTGGTATAGGTAATGGTAATAAACCTACCTGCCTAGTGTTATAATTGATATCATTAATTATTATATTAGAGAATTCTCCATATATAAGGCATACCATACCGACCCCAAAACAAACAGACACAGCAAAGTGAGAATCCTATGTTTGATGAACAGAGGTCTGCAGGACTCTCTCATCGATGCCCCACACATATATCTTACCGCTCGCTTTTGAAGCACAAAAATCCGATTAATCAAATACTGACTAGAGCCTCCCCACAAGGATATTCCATACCTTATATGAGATTCGATAAGCGAAAAGTAAACTTTCCTAGCAATATGGATATCAAGTTCCTTTTTAACGATCTTCAGAGCATAACAACCAGATGCTATCTTGCTACCGAGATTCACCAAGTGCGATTTAAAGCTTAGTTTGTAGTCGATATAAATACCTAAAAATTTTAATTCTGTAGAGTTTAAAATTGTATTATCTTGATTTGGGAACCTGGACCATTAAAATACATGACATTCGTTTTTTTGATATTGAAGGTCAGATAATTGGCGTCGCACCATTCCTTTATTTTATTAATGTCTTCGGATACCATCCTGTGCAACTCCTCAGAGTCTTTATTGTGTCACAGAATGGTTGTGTCATGGACAAATATTGTGAAGTTACCCCTAAATATAGGAACGTATTATGTTAAGATTAGTGATGTTCTTGATGGGCTAAATAGGATTGACTTAGGTATAATAATAATAATAATAATAACTTTATTGCCAACCAAATGATAATAATAATAATAATAATAATAGTTTATTGGTGCCAAGTACACAATAAGCGTTTACACAAGTCAATATACAAAAAATAGAATAAAAATCTTCACTACAAAATATGTTTGATTAAAGAAAATACAAAAACAAACTCTCCTTACCTATATTGAACAAACAACATATTAAAATATTACATTAAAAATTAAAAACATATCAAAAATTAAAAATGACAGATCACAACCCAAGTTGTGATGTGTCACACTTTAGGAAGTCATCTACTGTATAAAAGGTTTCCCCCTCCAGGAACCTCCTCACTCGATCTTTAAAATTTTTTATTGGGAGCAATCTTATTGCAATCGGTATTTTGTTGTAGAACTTAACACCCAGGAAATCAGGTCCACCCTGACATCTCCTCAGCCTCCGATATGCCACCTCTAAGTTATCCCTATTTCTGGTGTTATGGTTATGTATGACACTGCGTGACGTGTATTTATCCACCCTAGGTCTTAATGTACAGCAGATTTTCAAGGATATAGACAGACGGGAGGGTAAGAATCCGAAGAGAGCGGAAGGCATCCCTGCAGTCCTCTCTATATGAAAGGCCAGCCACAATCCTGATGGCTCTTCTCTGAAGCGCAAAGACTGCGAGTATGTGTTGAATGTCCCCATACTAAGACTGCATACGAAAGTATTGAGTGCACGAGAGCAAAATATGCAGTCCTCAGCACCCCAGGGGAAACGGAGTTCTGTAGCCCCCTCAGAGCAAAGACACTCTTTCTAAGTCTCTGGCATACATAATCTACGTGGGCATCAAATTTAAGCCCCCTATCGACTTGAATTCCCAAAAATTTTACACTGGCAAGGCTCTCAGGCTTGCTAGATAAGTCTCTCAGGGAGAAATACATTGTGTGCGTTTTATCTTTATTTAGTAATAGCCTGTTGGCCTTGAACCAACTTTCCGCCTGTGACTGTGCCACCCCCAGTCTCTCAGTGACAGTATCATATGAGGTCCCACTACAGGACAAAGACGTATCATCAGCGAAGAGAGTGAACGTAGCTGCCGGGTCCACCAATGGTAAATCATTAATGTATATGAGAAATAGAAGTGGTCCTAAAATTGACCCTTGCGGGACACCGACATCCATCACCCTCTCCCCCGACGACACCCTTCCTACCATAACTATTTGGGTTCTGTTTTCCAAGTATGACTTTATTAGTTGTATACTATCTGGGTGAAAATTGTAGCACTTAAGCTTAGATAAGAGAATACTGTGGGTGACACAATCAAAGGCTTTGCTCAAGTCGCAGAGAGCAGTTGCATTATACTCTTGCTTCTCAAATGAATCCATCACATCAGAGATCAGGTTAAGAATTCCAAGAGAGGTATTCTTACCCCTTCTAAAACCAAACTGGTCCGGCGTAAAAAGATTATTATCCTCAAAGAAAGTAGTCATCCTGTTTGCCATACACTTCTCAAAAACTTTCGAGAAAACAGGCAACAGGGATATTGGTCTGTAATTTGAAACCAGAGTGCTGTCCCCATTTTTAAAGATTGGAACAACTTTTGCTTTTTTCAATTTTGAAGGAAATATACTATTTTTAAAACACAGATTTACTAGCTTTGCTACTGGAATGTATATTAGGTTTTTTATACTTTTTACTATCTTCATATTGACTCCGTAGATGTCTGAGCTATTTTTATTCTTTAACTTGCTAATAATATCCCGAACCTCAATATATGAAACTTCATTAAATTGGAAAATTGGACATGATGTATAGTCAGTAACATTGTGAAGAGGATCGATATCAGCCATCCCCATACCACCGATCAGGTTCTTGGCCACTGTAGCAAAGTAGTCATTAAAAACCTGAGGTGACAGAGAAACTGCCGTGTTCCCCACTTTGTCACCCCTCTTTCTAGATTGGTTAATTAACTTCCACATTGTTTTAACAGGGTTTGGAGCTGTATTAATCAGATTATTATTGTACTGTATTTTTGCTAATTTAAGTGCTTTTTTATAATTTGTCTTTAATATTTTTAGTTCTGTTTGAGCGTACTCCGTTCTATTCCTCTCACAATATTCATTTAACAAAGCTATTGTGTCCCTCTGATTTCTAAGTTCGTTGTTAAACCAACCAATGTTCCAAGATTGATCAGACCGAACTGGGTAGGTCCTCTCCGGAAAGCACTGCATGAATGATCCCTCAATCTCCTCAAAAAATCTATTACATTTTTGTTCAGTGCTAATATCAGAATTTACAAAATCAAAAGAAAAATTCGCAATCATATTATAGAAATCATACAAACCCTTCTGCGTTATGGGTCTACATACTTTTTTTCCCCAATCAACCCTTGAATCTGCACTTTGGAATGTGATTCCAACAAGGAGACTGTAGTGGTCAGAAATGCTAGAATTCAATATGCTTACTGAAACCGACTGAGTTGAAAAATTAATGAAAACATTGTCTAAGCACGCACCCTCTCTCGTACTCTCCCTGATCAACTGTTGAAAACCATTGCTCAGTAGAGAGTCGCAAAGAAGCTCGCACTCTCTCTGACTCGTGTCAAAGTGGACATTGAAATCTCCGAGGATAATAATCTTTCTATTAATACCCATTTTTGAAAGAATAAGTTCAATAGTCTGCAAAAAAAGTTGGAAGTTACCTGCTGGAGGTCTGTATATATTAAATAAATACACATTATGGTCTGTCAGTAAAACAGAACTAATTTCCACAACATTTTCAATGCTTAGGTTTGTAAAATAATCGAGTGAAGATATTCCCAGAGTGGGGTCAGTCAGTATAGCTGATCCTCCTCCTCTCTTTGTGCTGCGAGCGAAGTAGTTTCTCATGGTAAATCCTTGAATATTTGTAGAGATTGCCTCCTCATTTGATAGCCAATGTTCAGTTAGGCATAACCTGTTTACTGCCTTGTCAGCCAGGAGCGCCTCAAGTTCGAGTATTTTGTTTCTGATGGATCTGATATTTATGTAAAGCAAATTTAATTTTCTGTTGTCCTTCCTTTGTATTTCATACCCAGAGGAATCCGGCGTTGAATATTGATAAAATGGTTTATTTTTACTCCATTAGGCCAGAGATTTGGACTCATGATTCTATTCTTTATTTCCACAGGGATTCCTAATTTAAAACAGCTCATCTGCTTTTCTTTTTTAGTTTTCATTTTCTCACAGATACAGTTTTTTTTCCAATTGATGCTCTTTCAGGAAATCCAAGATGTTTCCCGCTTCAGTCGTTTTCGTGAGCCCAGAGATGAATACCCAATGCAGTCTGTGAGCTACTTCCAATCGGCTTTCCTGCTCATTTATTCCTTTCACAGGTGCTGGTCTACTGATTTTTTGATATTTTCTTCCTTTCCTGTCCACTATTACCCATGGGTTATCTTCCTTAGCCGAATGGATGTCATGATTCTCCACCGGTAACCTTTTGTAATTTCTATAGTCCGTAGAAACAGTTTGTTTTCCAGTATTTACACTTGGTTTTCTGGTATTTACACTTTGTTTTTTCGTCAGCATTTCCTGGTCACTTTTTGAATT
Source organism: Philopedon plagiatum (assembly GCA_963971165.1). Taxonomy (NCBI): domain Eukaryota; kingdom Metazoa; phylum Arthropoda; class Insecta; order Coleoptera; family Curculionidae; genus Philopedon; species Philopedon plagiatum. The sequence continues at coordinate 65,963,297 of OZ020193.1, forward strand.
GTCATCTGTCATCTTTACATCAACAGTGACATTGGCGTCAGTAGTACCAGCGTCGGGGATGCGTTCAGAAATTTGCACATCAGTGGCTTTTTGTTTTTTAGGATTGGTGTTGTCGGCTTCCTGAGTCGTTGGCTGAGAAATTTGAATGTCAGCATCAGCGCTGTTGTTTGCTTCTGCTGTCGTTGCTGTTGAAGCCGAATACCCTGTTTGTCCTTGCTCCTGCGTGCTTTCTTGCTTTTGCTTTGTGGTTAGATTTTGTTCTTGGTTTCCCGCCACTTTATGATTGGATTTTCCCAGTTTTAAGGCTCCTACCAGTTTTTCTTCTAACAAGTTATTGAGTTTACTTAGAATTTTATTTTTCTCCATGATTTCCTTGACGATTATTCGTAGTAGGACTTCTGCGTGATTACTTGTACCGGTCTGGGCATCTGATGAGGTTATGAATTCCTGTTCACATGCTTCACATATTAATCGGGATTCATCCAGTTTTTTTGTGTTTTCTGCCCAATCCCTTCTTGCACAAGACTCGTGGTATGCTTTTCCGCACCCCACACACACACTTATTTGATATGATATGATAATTTTATCACCAAGCAACGTCACAAAAGGCTGCATAATATACCAGGTACAAGTATACTTAAGTTTAAGAACAAGTTAAAACCATTTATGAGACATACAATTTAAAATTTAAAATCGAGAGTCAGGAATGTACAGACGGTTACGAGAAAGATTCCAATACAGACTAAATTTAACTTGACGGGTTAACATATTAATAAAGACAGATTTACACCACACTTAACAGAATACAATTTAAAATCGGTGTAAAGACGAGAATACACAAAAGGCAAACAGAAATTTCAGACTAAACCCGAGTTTACAAGTTAAAGCGGAAGGTGTAAAAACATTTCTCCCTTAGAAATTGCGCCACTCCTGACTTAAACCTCTTTATTTCATTTAAGCTCCTGATATCATGTGGTAGCATGTTATAAGCTTTTATAGCCCTGAATTATGGCCCTCTTTCGTAGAATGTCGAGCGGTGCAGTGGGATGCTCAGGCCGTCCCGACCTCTGGTCTCCATAATCATTTCATTTGCGTAGTGTTCAGCATTTGTTTGAAATAGGTGTGGGTATTTTTTTAACAAACATTACCAGGGACAGAAAGTAGAGTGATGGAGCAGTGAGAACCCCCAATCTCGAGAAATACGTCTTGCAAGATGTTCGTGGGTGTAATTTGTAGATTGCCCTTATTATTCGTTTTTGTACCCTGAAGACGTTTATGGCATTTTGCGAAGCACCCCAAATCAGTATGCCATAGCTCATGACCGATCCAAAATAGAATAGCCTTATAGTCTTTATAGATAGTACTTCCCTAATGCGACGCACCAGGAAGCAGTAGCCATTCAGTTTTGTATTGAGAGTGACTATGTGGTTTGACCAACTTATGAGAGAATCGATAGTAACTCCCAAAAACTTGACACTATCAAGTACTGGAATAGACCTATGGTCCAGCCTTACAAGAGGTGATTCGTTTTGCTTGGTTTTACTGAACGATATCAGAGCAGTCTTCCCCACATTAAGCTTCAGGTAGTTCTCTCCACACCGGGCCCGCATCTCCCCCGCCGCCCTCTAACAGTCCCCAGACAGCCCACCCAGACATGGGCCAGCCAGCACTATCGACGTGTCGTCAGCGTACTGACAGATCCGTCCCGAGATAGCACCGTCCCAGACGCTATTCGCGTATAACAGGAACGGCAGCGGACCGAGGATCGAACCCTGCGCGACGCCCTGCAGCAGTTCAGTTGGCTCCGAGAAGCACTGGTCACCCCCACCTGTCACACAGACCGTCTGCAGTCTCCCAGTCAAGTAGGACCTGATGAGTGTAGCAGACAAACCCCTTATACCGTATGTTTCAAGTTTCTGCATTAGCCGTGAATGATCGATTGTGTCGAATGCTTTCGATAGGTCAAAAAATAGGCCAGCCACTTTTTGGTTTTGGTCAAGCTCTTCAAATATATATTTAAGTGTTTTAAAGATAGCTAGTTCAGTGGACCTGTTCGGTCTAAATCCGTACTGCTGCTCGGAGAGAACATTGTGTTGGCCGATAAACTCCATGAGCCTATCATAGATTGCCCTCTCGAAAACCTTGGACACTGATGACAATAATGATACCGGTCTAAAGTTACTTATATTGTGAGAATCACCCTTTTTATGTATCGGAATTAGTGTAGCCTTTTTTAACTGTGTTGGAAAGGCACCTGTGGTAAAACACTCGTTGATTATGTCCGCAAGAGGACCGCAAATGGATTCCGCTGCATATTTTAGAATACACACCGTCACCCCATCCAGTCCCGCTGAGAATTTGTTTGGAAGATTCATGATAATATTAAAGATTTCCTGTTCAGTGGCAGGCCTAAGAAACAGTGAAGGGACCTGGATGTCAGGGCCAGCCGGTCCACCACCTTGCGACCCGGGTTGCAGATTGAACTGTCTACCGAACAGTTCCGCCACCATTTGGGGGTCCTCCACAAGCATGTCCTCGCTCTGCAGCGTGATGCCCGTGTTGGATTTGCGTTTCTTGGTTTCCCCATTTAGAATACTCCATGCCGATTTTGCCCTATTTCGCGAATTCAATATCTTGTTTTCGTTAATACCTTTTTTTACACCAGAAATAAACTTTCGATACTCCTTACGTTCCGATTTATAGAGTGTATATACCCCTGCACTCTTTGTCTGCTTGTACCACACATATATATCTTTTAGAGTAGTTTTTGATCTCTGAGTTGACCCAATTTGAGGCCGCGTTTCCCACTCTACAAACGATTTGTGGGAATGCAATGTCAAAATAGTAGAAAAATGTTCTGAAAAAAGCGTCATACTTAGGTTCTACTCCAACAGACTCACGTACCTCATGGAACCATTCCCCCCTTAGGGAGTCTGTAAATCGTACGACATTTTCATTGCTAAAACAGCGTTTTCTGTTGTAAGTTACCCTCTGCTCCATACTCTCTACCTTGAAATTGAGGATTTGCCCATAGTGGTCAGATATATGAGTGATATATATCTCGCATTTGAGGTCTTCCTTGTGTATGTTGCTGAAAATGTTGTCGATCCGGGTTGCCGATGTCGAGGCGACTCTGGTCATCCCACCCACATGCTGCTTCATTCCAAAACTCAGGAAAGCCTGTAACAGATTTAAAGAAGTTTCATTGCCACTAGAAAAGTCAACATTGAAATCTCCACATGCAATGATGTATCTATGAGGTTAGTAAATTAATGTTAAAAGATCACTTAGGTTTTGAATAAAGAGGTTTATGTCACCCGTTGGCGACCTATATACACAGATCAATATATAAATTCTGTCCGTTGTCTTAAACTGACAGATACAAAGTTCAAAGTGTTTTTCAATTGAAATGACCTCGGTTTCAATATTCGATGCCCTGAGTTCCTGTTTTGTATAGATTGCAGTGCCTCCTCCCTTCGATATACTTCTAGCCGAGTAGCTGCTTAGCTCATAGTTTGGAATGTTTACTGACTCTATGTTAATTCCCTGAAGCCTATGTTCGGTGATACACACGATATTGGGTGTTATGTCTGTCAATACAACCTGGAGTTCCAGAAGTTTGTTATTTATACTTTGTGTATTGAGGTGGAACAATGTAAGTTCACCGGAATTCTTACTCGGCCGATTTGCATCATGATTTTGCTGTACCCGCAGTCCGACTGTGGAAGTATTTGGTTGGGTTTTTTTATTAGTTAAGTTCGGTCTAAAAAATTGCTGCCCTTGCCAAAGTTGAAACGTTCGAAAGCAACTCCAGCTGGCCAAAAATCGGCTTGGTAGACTAGGTCTTTATATTCAGGTTTAACGCCCACCATGAAACGACTCTTTGGTGTTTCGTTTTTTGGAATACATAGCTTTACTTGGACATCATCAGGAGCCGAATTTGTGTGTTTTACAATGTAGTTTTTCACAGTATCATCCGTGACACCCGGATTCACCCTGGAAATTGAGAGCCAAATTTTCTTATTTCTGTTGGGGGGTTTTGCTGCTAGGAAGCTACTGCTTTCGTCATTTACTTCCTTAGTCCCAATATGTACATCTTTTCTGGTGCTTGCTACGTCCCTGTCATTGTTACGGCTTTGTCTTTTTTGCCTTCTAGACCTGACAGTATCAAAACTACCTTCCGTTTCTTCCTGCTGACTGCTCAGTTCCATACCTTGTTGCTTACTCGTTGGCGTTGTTGCAGTCGTGGTTAATGCAGCCGGTTTGCGGCTAGTGCCAGGATTGGTGCTAACTTCATGCCTTTTGAGCTGCAGTCACCGCCGTCAGTTTGTGGGAGTTTTTGCGCGCTTATTATGTTTGCTTTTTTACCTGGGACGATGTTTTTCCTTTGTTGAACCGCTTTCTCTAGGGAAATTGCTTTTTGTCGCCATAATTCGCAGTTTTCCATTAGCAAGGCGTTTTTTTCTTCTAGTTCCTTTATAATTCTTAATAGGTATTCACTGCTGTGATTCTCTTGGGTTGTTTTGGGTGACATAACCTCTTCCTTGTCCTCGGCCACATGCCTGCATGTTGCCTTCTGGAGATTGGCAGATTGTTCCAAGCACGATGGATGGAAAGTTTCCGCGCATTTCTTGCACTTAACATAAGAAACTACGCTTTTATCGCAATTCTTGCACACAACTTTATTTGAAATTTTTCCGCGATTTACCGAACCGTCTTTAGTCGGCGCCATCTTTAAAAAAGTCGTAGGTAAGGGTCCTGGGCCCGATGGGATACCTCCAATGATTCTTAGAAACTCTGCGTTTTCCTTATCCAGACCTTTGTGGCTCCTTTTTAATTTGTCTCTGTCCAGCGGTTGTTTCCCGGATGTTTGGAAGATTTCGCATGTTGTACCAATATATAAAAATTCTGGGGATAAAAACTCTTACAAACTACCGAATCGTATCGAATTCGTAAAGTTTCAGTTCAGAAACATCATTATACCGGATCAGCATGGTTTTATGGAGAATCGCTCAGTTATGACATTGTCGGGGTCTTGGAGGAGGGATATGTGGTGGATGTCATTTACACTGACTTCTCCAAGGCCTTCGACAGGGTGGATCATGGTCTACTTTTACACAAACTTGCCTTATATGGGATACATGGCCCATTCTATAACTGGATACACTCGTACCTGTCTGAAAGAACGCAGAAGGTTAAGATAAAGGGTACTTTGTCTCCAAGGATGGCAGTCACTTCAGGGGTCCATCAGGGGGCACATTTAGCCCCTTTACTTTTTAGCAATTTTGTCAATGGCGTGATTGGTTGCTTTCATCATTGTAAGTTTGTGATGTATGCGGATGATCTCAAAATATATATCATCATATCATATCTTTATTTGGTGCTTAAATACAAAGTACTTACACAAGTCAATTACATGGTATGTGATAAACAATACAACTGTTACATTGCATGAGATTATAAAATACTAGAACAAATAAAATTTAAAATAAGTCAGTTCACAACATAGATATAACATTACAATTAAAACATGTTTAAAAATTTATATTACTAAAATTGCTCTGAAGGAACTCTTCATGAGAATAAAAAGCTCCATGGATCAGTAATTTTTTACATTTATTCTTAAAGGAAGAAAGGGGCAACTCTTTAATTTCACTGGGAAGTTTATTATAAAATCGTATCGCCAGACAACCCGGGCCATTCTGACACCTCTTCAGCCTACGGTACCTGGGAATCAAGCCGCATTTACCTCTCGTATCATGAGAGTGCACATTCTCATGTGTTATGTAAGAGTTCAAGTCCCTCTTAACATGCAATATGATTTCCAGAATATAGATAGAAGGAAATGTTAAAATTTTGTTTTGAATAAATGCGTTCCTAAAATCAGCCCTGTAGGGGAGACCCGAAACAACCCTGACCGCACGTCGCTGAAGCTTGAAAACACGTGCCCCGCCACTCGCGTGACCCCAAGCTAACACTGCATAAGATATATGGCTATGACACAAGGAGAAGTAAGCCTGCCTCAATACCTCGTTGGTGACGCAGTGAGATAAGTTTCTCAGCACAAAGATGTTGGTGCTTAACTTACCAATTAAGACATCTATATGACGATTCCATGTCAGTCCCGGGTCTAGCTGAACCCCCAGGAACCTAACACTATCATCACGCTCCCTGCCAGGCAAGTGCCGCATTGAAAACATTACATGCTCAGTTTTTGCATCGTTTAAGTATAGCTGATTTGCAGCAAACCAATCCTCAGGCATCAACTGTGCTTCAGCAGCGCCGGCAGCTGCATCACTGTATGTATCAGCCGTGAAGGACATGGTAGTGTCATCCGCAAAGAGAGTAAACCGAGATAGCGGAACAGCATGGGGCAGATCGTTAATATAAATTAAGAAGAGCAGAGGACCCAGAACCGATCCCTGTGGCACCCCAATGCCCACGGCCCCCTCTGCAGACCGCAACCCCCGTACAGACACAGCCTGACGCCTGTCATGCAGGTAGGATCCTATAAAGGATATACTATTAACATGGAAGTTGTAGCATTTCAGCTTTCTGAGTAATATGTCATGCGAAACACAGTCGAATGCCTTACTGAGATCGCAAAAGGTCGTTGACGTGAATTTATGCTCCTCAAACGTCTCCAGTATGCCCGTCACAAGGTCAAGCACCCCAGACGACACACCACGACCCCTGCGAAAGCCAAACTGGGAGTCAGTAAAAATGTCATTGGCCTCAAAAAAACAGACAATCCTCAGCGCCATGCACCTCTCGAGTATTTTAGAGAAGACCGATAAGATAGATATTGGTCTTATAGTTGGAGATATCCCTAGTATCCCCTTTTTTGAATATGGGTGAAACCATAGCTCTTTTAAGTGCCTTAGGAAATATGCACTCACGGAAACAATAATTAATCAGATTCGTCAGCGGGACGAGTATTATGTTTAAGACTTGCTTTATTATAATTATGTTAAAACCATGCAGATCTCGGCTACATTTTTTTTTTCATAGATAAGACAACATCTCTAACTTCATTAAAACTGACCTCGTTAAAGACAAATGAATCACAAGACACATTACCAAACCGAGTTACATTAGGAATAGGATCAGTCTGAGTTACTTTGATATTTTTTTGTATATTGTATACCCTGGGGTTCACATTTGCTCTTTGTGAATACCGGCGCTGCAGGTTTTGAAAATGGTTAATCAGTACTCCCAGCGGCCAAATATCGGTCGACATAAGTACGTCTTTCTTGTCCTTGGGTACCCCTAGCTTAAAGGAGCTCTTTATTTTGTCCTTTTTGGTTGTCATCTTTTCACAGATGCATCCTTCCGCGAGACCTAGATTTGCGAGGTACAGGGTCTTCCAACGAGGACTGAACAGGGGCTCATTTTTGAGCTTCCTTGTATTTAAAGAAAAATCTAAAATAGCCAATCGATGTACTTTTTCCTGCAGAATTCAAAAATGAAACCAAAAATTTATTTGAACCAGAAACAAGAGAGTTACGCTATGGATAAGGTGTTTTTTAAGTGGAACATAGCTTTTTTATACGATTTTCGGAACGAGTGATTTTTTTTATGTCCGTTCCGATTAAAATATTTAATATTGTGACAGCTATTTTTATTAAATTTTAATGTTTTATCCAGTATAATTTAACTTCAACCTGTTTGAAACATACACTAGGTAATAAAGGTAAAATCGCCTTGAAATCCTTCAAAGTCACATTGAACATTTAAATTATTAGTGTTTTTTTTTTAGTTAGTATAGAGTTGGAATTCTTTTTCTGTCATGTAATGTTTTATTTTCCTCGAATAGGTTCTTTATCCTTAGAATAGTATTGACGGATATATTTCTGTGAAAATTTGCAATAAATCTTCTCCTTGCTTCTCTTGCATTTTCTTGGCATTTGTAGAACAAGATAACAATCTGCAATCTCTCATCTAATGAATATTTCATTTCGGCAATATTATAGTAAATTTGTTAAATTTTTTGACTTTGAAGGATTTCAAGGTGATTTTACCTTTATTACCTAGTGTATGTTTCAAACAGGTTGAAGTTAAATTATACTGTATAAAACATTAAAATTTAATAAAAATAGGTGTCACAATATTAAATATTTTAATCAGAACGGACATAAAAAAAATCACTCGTTCCGAAAATCGTATAAAAAAAGCTATGTTCCATTTAAAAAACACCTTATCCATAGCGTAACTCTTTTGTTTCTGGTTCAAATAAATTTTTGGTTTCATTTTTGAATTCTGCAGGAAAAAGTACATCGATTGGCTATTTTAGATTTTTCTTTAAATACAAGGAAGCTCAAAAATGAGCCCCTGTTCAGTCCTCGTTGGAAGACCCTGTACTTTAAAATATCATCAGTCTTAGTTTTGGGATCCAAACCAGAGACGAAAATTCAAGCCGGTTTCGATGATATACTGGCAGCTGTAAGGCCGCTAATGTTTTCACCAGTACCTTGTACTGGTTCTGGCCGAGTGATTTTTGTTTGAAAACTTTTTTTAGGTCTTCGATTACTGACCAACGTCCATTCATCATTTTGGAGGTTATCGTGCGCTTTTTCTTCTTTATCTGTCATATTCGCTATTTGTCACCCTGTATATATATATATATATATATATATATATATATACAGGGTGTTATGAAATTCACTGCATATATTGGAATGGGTGACTCCTGGGGTGGTCTACAGACATATCCAATACTTTTTTTTTCTTAAATCGAACATTTTAAAAATTTTCAAAAATACCCTAAAATCAGTCTATATTCGCCGCACCTGGCTCATCGTACACAAGGCGCTTGACGGAAATTTGCGCGCGAAAAACTTTAAACAATTGAATTGTTGAAACGTTGCCAGACTATAAATCTTTAAGGAGAATTTATTTTCTGTTTTTAAGCGTAATTTAAGACATTTAAGAATTTTTTTTAACCTCTTCCTACGAAGAAACTAAAAAAAATAGTAAAAAGGCACTGCGAAATCAATCATTTTTGTCAGTAGCCTTAGTTTTAAGTAATATTTAAGACACCCTATATTTCGTTATTAATGATATAAGCGTTATTCTTACTAGCTTAAACTTTCTGCCAAGGAAAAGTTAAAAATCAAAACAAAACTACTAATTGAGCACAACTACATAGTACTTACTTCAAAAGTATAACTAGATCCGCTAAATTAGTTTTGCACCGGCAAACGTTACCACAATACGTAAATATTAGTGTTTTAAATTTAGTTTTCAACCCTATTACGCTACTCACTCAAAGAAACTAGATAAAACTGATCAAAATATTGGTTAACAACGGATCGACGAAGATCATTTTCTAGGTAGTGAAAACAAATTACATTATTTAAAACTTTAAACGAAAATAGTAATTTACGTAACAAGTTCCGAAAGTGATATTTTACGGGAGGAGTAGGAATTTTCCAGGACGAGCCGCAGGCGAGTCCTGGAATCCTGCGAGTCCCGTAAAATCACTTTTGGAGCGTGTTACGTACAATATTTTTTCTGCAGCCGTTTTGCATGTTAAAAAGGATATCGATGGATAATAATGTATGAACTTTATATAGATAATTACATATAACAACCACTCTTATGAATACATTATTTATGAATATTAATTATACAATTATAACAATTACTTATATTAATATTATTAGGGGTATTAACAGAAGTGGCAGTGTTGAAATTAGAATTAGACGTATTAGTAATTGTACTAGTTTTTAAGATATTAATTTCTTTACCGCCCTTTTCAATCTGTGAAGCTATGTGAATTTTGTTTTTTAAAGAATTTTCTATGTATCCCTCTGCTACACTCGTTGATTTCCATCCTCCGTGTCTCTTCAAGTTGGTTATACTACCACCACTTTCAGCGAGTAAAGTGGCTGAGCTTCTACGTAAACAGTGCCCGGTGTATTCTTTGGGATTCGGTAATTTAAGAAATTCAGCAACTGTGCAAGCGATTTTTCCAAAAGTGTGAATACCAATAGGTTGTATAGTACATTTTCCGTTTTTATAATAAACAAATAATCTACGATGTGGTGTGTTTGCTGGACGTAATGACAAATATTTTCTGTATAAAGAAATATTATTTTCTCCAATGACGACAAAGGTTCTTTCCATATTCGTTTTAGAATTAGGAATTTTAATCACTAACATGATTGTTTTATCTTCTATATCATCCAAATTCATTTTACAAAGCTCTTCACGACGGCAAGCGCCTGCTAAACCAATTATTAATGCAACCTAAAGTAAAAAAAAATAGTCACAAGGAAGAAGAGGAATTAGATTTAAATATATTACCTTTGTCATTAGGTAGTCATTATCTGCAGCTTTTGATACGAAGTGATCTATTTCTTCTTTATTCAATACTTTTGATTTTTTGGGTTTATAGCCAACGGATTTTCTTTTAAGGAAAGCAATAACTTTGGGATAGCGGCTTATATCTATATTATTTTTAATATTAATTGTGGACTTAAGCATCGAGTAGTTGCTCCAGAGGCTTGACGGCTTTAAGATTTTAGATTTTTCCATTAAATATGCAAGAATTACTTGTTCATTTATAGTATGCACATTTTTATCTTTGCTCCATTTATGAAATGAACTGTAGACTAATTCATACCTCTCTCTTGACTTTACCGGCAATAATTCATTAGTAGCCGCTTTAGCAGATTCACTAATCTCATCTGGAATTATTTCAGCCTCACTTTCACTGCTGGTTTCCATTTCTTTGAATTAAAACGCGAAAACACACACGAATATTACATGACAAGCGCTGTCATAATTAAGTAGTAGAAGATGATATGTTCTGCCCCCACCGCCCGCCGGCGGGATCTTATCTTGTGATCTATGACGTCATAGCTCGGCCACCTTTGCGCATGCGCAAATTTCAAGTACGTCATCGAAGTCTACGTCACTGGATCTTACGTCAGCAAACCCAACCTGCGCGCGCAGCTGTCAAATGTCACCTGTCAACTGTCACCTGTCACTTGTCAAATGTCAAAATTAAAATTTGACATACGTCACGTGTTCAAAATGACGTCATAAGACATGTGTAAAAGCATGTCAGCTGTCACCTGTCATTTAAGATCTGTCAACTGTCACCTGTCACTTACGAAACGCCAAAATTAAAATTGCACATACGTCACGTATTCAGAATGACGTCATAAGACATGCGTAAAAGTATGAAAGCTGTCACCTGTCATTTAAGATATGTCAACTGTCACCTGTCACTTATGAAACGCCAAAATTAAAATTTAACGTAGGTCACGTGTTCAAAATGGCGTCAGAAGACATGCGTAAAAGTATGGCAGCTGTCACCTGTCATTTAAGACATGTCAACTGTCACCAGTCACGTGTTAAACGTCAAAAAAAAAATTCAACATATGTCACGTGTTCAGGGCGGTGTCCGAAAGCGTTTAAAAAAAGAATGGCGTCGATCGGCCTTTTGATTCCGGAGATACAGTTTTTTGCTATTAGCGCTCTAATGGCTCAGGTTGGAGAGTTGAAATTTGGATGTAGGATAGTAGATGATGAGATCATTCGATTTATCAAATTATTTTTCAAAAATCTCGACTTTGAGGAAAAAATTAGATTTCAAATTTTTACATCACCCTGTATAGCAAATTTTGGATTAATTATATAAGTTATGAATATTAGGGGGATTTAGTAATAGAAAAATATGTATCAGGTCATTGGAACTAGTAAAAATTAGATCTCAAAATTTTTACATCACCCTGTATAGTTAATTTTCGATGAAAGATATAATTTAGGAATTTTATTTAAGTTAATAACAACTAAACAACCCACGTTAAAATCGTCAATGTTTAAACTGAGTTGTTTAAACAGCCCTGTTCAAACAGCCCTGTTTAAACTACCCTGTTAAAAACACCGCTGTTTAAACAGGGTTGTTTAAACACCCCTGTTTAAACAGCTCTGTTTAAACAGTCGACGGTAGCACTTCCGGTTGATGATAAGGGGGTCGAATATGATAAAAGTCGTGATGGATATCAAAGAAAAGAGAAAAATTTAAATAAAGTAATAGCGCTATTCGGGTTTCTTAATTCCGAGAGGTAAGGGCATTAGCAATTAAAGAAAATTAATGATTTAATTTGAAATTGTTTGCAAGGAAATCAAAACGTATTTACATGTCGTTTAGTGGCAATAGAAATGAGTATACAGCGATAAGGACGGTGGAAGCCGTCGGCCTTCGCAACTTCCGTCCGTATCAGGAGAATATGAATTAGTTGAAAAAGCTATTTACTTGTAAAATAACAGTCGGTATGTGTGTTTAGATCGAAGCAAATATGTACGTAGAGCCGATCGGTAAAAATTAAGATTTTAAAATGTTTGAAGAAATAGAATGTATTAATATTATTTCTAATACTATTATCCCATTAACTCTTATCATTTTTTTTAATCAGCTAATTAATTCATAGTAATTTCTTATCTACTAATCACCTTCCCCTCTAAAAAATATCCTTAATATTCTACCCCAACTCATCTAACACGACGGTGGACTGAACGGTGTCCGAAAAGTGCCACGCCTTAAAATGGTTAGAAAAATGCAAATCGAACCTTGAATTTTCTTATGGAGATTTACGTGTAAAAATGATACTTTTCTAGGCAGTATAGACATTGCCTTTGAAATTATTTATCAAAAATCTTGACTGATAGTAAAAATAATATTTTTAAATTTTTCGCATCACTCTGTATACGAAATTTTCGATGAAATATATAATTTAGGAATATTATTTAAGTTAATAACAACCCATGTTAAAATCACCAATGTTTAAACTGAGCTGTTTAAACACCCCTGTTTAAACAGCTCTGTTTAAACAGTCCTGTTTAAACTACCCTGTTTAAACAGCTCTGTTTAAACAACCCTGTTTAAACTACCCTGTTTAAACAGCTCTGTTTAAACAACCCTGTTTAAACTACCCTGTTTAAATACACCTCTGTTTAAACTAGGCGGTTTAAACACCCCTGTTTAAATATCTCTTTTTAAACAGCTCTGTTGAAACTACCCTGTTTAAAAAACACCTCTGTTTAAACAGGGCTGTATAAAGAGGGGTGTTAGAAAGTATTAACTTTATTTTATTACTAAAATATTATCTGTCGGATGATTATATCAAGTTAAAATACGAATATGTAAGAAAACCAGCAATTAGAAAAATTGGTGATTTAACCACAAGACATCGAGATTGAGCAAATTTATATACAAAATTAGTGAATAATAGTAAACAAGTTAGGACTAGGAATACAAGTAAACGAGAAATACGGTTCAGAGTTTCGGATAAAGATGGGGTTAGGGTAGAATGAGTACGAGGAAAAGATGTTGCGACGGACGGAAAAACTTTACGAAATTCTCGACGAAGATCATCGATGCGGGTCTTTGGGGCTAAAATACGACTTTCAGATAAGTGCTCTAACGGTAGGAAGGGAAAGATTCCGAATGTGTGGGAGAGAGAGAGAGAGAGAGACTCGTTGAAATCGTAGGAAAAGAAGCCAAAAACTATGAAAGATATACTTTGTAAGTACGAAAATACCCGTGGATGTATACTAGGGCTAGTCAAAACGGAGAAAGAGATAGAAAAAAAGAGAGACAAAATATAAACAGACCCGGGTCGGGAAAAACAGCGAAAAACAAACCCAGTTCGTGAAAAAACAGCTAAAACAGACCCTGTTCTGAAAAAACAGCGAAAAAAAAAAACAGACCCTGTTTCTAGAAAAACAGCTAAAAACAGATCCCCCCCCTGTTTCAGGGAGCCACTTAAACGTCTAACTGTCCAACATATAAACAACATACAGACTATTTTCTTCAAAAATATATGGGTACTAATGATACTACGAAGAATCAGACATTTATCTGCGAAAAAATAAGCATCCAGTACATTTCCCCTTTCGGACTGAATTCCACATAAAAATTTCGTTCAAAGATCTTTAATAATTGCATACGTAGATATAGACGATTTTCTTTTGACAGAAAGCCGTCAATAGGACTTATACAACAGTACACAACAAGTTTGATACTCATATCAAACCCTAAACCTTCAAGATTCAGTATAACACTCGACGTCTGAAAGAACAGCGAAAAACAGCTAAAAAACATACCAGGTTTAGGAAAACAACGAAGAAATAACCTCCTGGTTCTGGAAACAACTAGGAAACAGCTAAAAACAACGAAGAAACAGATCCTGGTTCAGGAAACTACTTAAACGCCTAACTGCTTAACTACTTAACTGCTAAAACAGATCCGGGTTCTGAAAACAACTAAAAAACAGACTTCTGTTCCCGAAAACAACTCCTGAACAGCTATGGGAAATAACTAGGAACCATCGAAAAACAACTACTACGAAACAAGCCCCCCTGTTTCAGGGAACCAGTTAAACGTCTAACTGCCCAACCACTTAACCACCCAACCACTTAACATCTAAAAACATACCCTGTTTCGGAAACCAACTCCTGAACCGCTATGGAACAACTAAGAAATAGGGCTTGTTTCTGGAAACAGTAATTCGTAGTCGTACTTGCTAATAGAGAAACAATCTACAGACACTCAAACTCAGACTTTATCAATCAAGATCCGAAAATTGTTCTAGAAGACATATCGAAATATTGGAGAGTTAGCTGATAGTGATCTCACACAGGGTCTTAAGCAGGATATCGAAACTGATACATGGAAACGGGGAGAGCTACGGGTTGATTGTTTTTGAAAAATAGCGATATCCAAGTGGGCGATATTGAATACCGAAGAACTGATGGGCTCTACGATCGTCTGTTTTTTTCTAAACCTATTTATCAGAGAAAAGAAGATGATGAGGAACAATACAAAGATAGGGAGTGATGTATACGAAATTTGTAATCTAAGTGGAATAGCTGATAAGAAATGGTTAGTATACCGTTGACCGGCAGACAATTAACATGGCGGAAATATTAAAAACTATTCTTGCCAACATTGAAGAAGTATTCAGTCGGAACCAGTATTATGGGTCCTGTTTACCGGCAACTTTAATGGTTTGGGAACTTGCTAAAAAATATAATGTACATGTAGAGCCAAAATGTGGAAAGATTTTCTATGAGGAAATAGAAGGTAACATTCATTTTTGGAACGTATTTGAAGGAGAAATTTACGATCCCACCCGCAAAGTTATAAAACATAGAATGCCATCCGTGGACCTTACGAAGTATGTGTACAAAGAAGAGCCTAGCATAGACACAGATATGGAGACAGCAGTCATGTTGGATATTTTTAATCAGTTCCAGAGAACAAGCACAACACGTCAATACTTTTCCAACGCTCCCGATAAACTTAAAACTCTTAGAAAAATTATCCATAGAAATGTAGCTAGATGTATGAAATAAAAAGTTTGCATTATTTGTATTTATGTGTGATTTTATTAACCTGCTTGTGGAGAACCAGATCACCAATAAACAAAGCTGCTAGAAACAGGGTTTATTTATTGGTTATCTGAAAGATGGCGGTAGCGTTCTATGGGGGCTCGGATAGTGTCCGATTGTCTAAACGAGGAGATTTAGTGATGGGGTTTACCAAAACTGGCATCGAGGCGGTACTTACACAAATTCAGACATGCTTAACACCGATTTGGTTCCGAAATCTTAATGCATACATTAATCTACGAGGATGTCGATCATATACGTAAACGCATGCAGGGGGGCATGGGAATGGCACAGGTGAAATTTGTAACTTAAGTAGAGCCCCCATTCTCAACAACGTCGTGTTGCGTTTGTGTTATGGTTGTGGGACGTTTGTCTTCTTGTTGTGTAGGTGTTTTGCGCTGTGTTGGTGTTGTGTAGGCGCAGTGTAGACGTTGTGTTGGCGTTGTGTGGGTGTAGTGTGGTCGTTGTGTACAAATAAAGGCATTAACATCGGTTAGCATCCCCCATTAGTACCGCATACGTCATAGCGATAAAGATGGCAAGTCGTAAAATTAAATTAAAACTAGCAGCAATGACCGGTGAAAACGTGTTTGGTTTTCGCGCAGATGGATCAAAGTGGCTTATTGGAAACACACCGATTGAATTTGACGATAACATTTTATTGATTGAGAATGAAAAATATCCTCTATCAGATGGTCTGTTAAAGTTATTAACCGAAAAGAAGCCGGAAGAATATACGGAGAACGAGTTAGCGGATTACAAGGAACTACTCTTACTAACCAGTGCCCATCGGCGGGGATTCTATCGAAACGCACACACCAGCTCAAGCGGGAGTTGGAAATATAAACACATTGTATCAAAACTATTTCCACCTCAGAGAAGTTGTACATCCAATTTAAAGAATTTACCAACAGTCTCGAAAATGCCAAAAGAGAAGGTTCTACTTGGAGAACTTGGAAATAAAGAAGAATATCCATGGAAGGAAGAAATATTAAAGTACGAGGATGTGAATGAGTTAGTTGATAAGTTAAAATATTTAGAAGCAGAAAAGACTGAAAACAATAATAACCTTGGAAAAATAATATCGATTCTGAAAGAACTTGAAAAACTTGGTGTAATAGAATTTTATTAAAATAGTTTGTGTTTTAGTTGTTAGAAATATGCATCACTTACTCTAAAATAATCAGTCCAAGATACACCTTTCAACAAGACGGACTTATTAGTTTAGCCTTTTTGCAAGATGGAGCTGTTAATAATATTAACCCTAGTGCTTGGAAGTACTGTACACGCAGAATCAACATCAGGCGAAGAAGAAGGAATACCTACTACTACAGATGAAGGAATACCTACTACTACAGATGAAGTTAAATATGACGAATATGAGTTAAAATCAGAAGAAGAACCGTTCACTCAAGCAGAGGCATGGAAATATTTAGTGCAATATGGGTACCTTAACAACACGAATACCAGCAACTCTTTGATGGCAATATCTCAAGGTTTGAAACAATTCCAAGAAAGCTATGAGTTGCCCGCAGATGGAACTTTAAACGAAAAAACTATAAACCTGATGCGCAAACCCCGATGTGGCGTTATAGATATAGCGCAGTTTCAAACACACCCTACAAAGTGGTCTAGCACAGATTTAACATGGAATATTTATCCTCCAACATATGCTACATCTCGTTATCCATATCGGAGAGCAGCAACGAATGCCTTTGGGATCTGGGAAGCAGCATCCAACCTTCGCTTTACCCGGACAGAACAGAAGGATGCAAACATAACTATGGCCTTTGAGTACGCAAACCACTCAATGACAAATGAAAATAGCTCCTGTCCATTCGAGCTATCCAAGCCAGTGTTAGGACATGCTTATTTCCCCGACGGTGGCAGTAATGTAGAAATTCATTTAAATAATCTCATTCCATGGAGTTTTATGACAACAATTTTTGATAACACACACTACAATTTATTGGGGGTAATGGTACATGAAATTGGCCATGCTCTAGGCTTAGAGCACTCAAGGGATCCGGATGCGATTATGCTTCCATGGTACCAAGAACGCAATAACCTATCTACGGATGATATATTTGGCATACAACAACTCTATGGACCAATCACAAGTCCTATACCATCTCTACCGAATCCCATACCTGCAAAGACACCTTTGGTGCCGTCTACAGAAAAACCTTCACCACCACGTACGAAACCAACGGAAAAACCGGTTCCACCACGTACGAAACCAACAGAAAAACCAGTGGCGCCACGTACGAAACCAACGGAAAAACCGGTACCACCACCACCAAGTATGAAACCAACAGAAAAAAAGCCTGTGCCGCCACTGAAACCAACGGAAAAAACTCCGAGTTTGCAAACAACAACGCAGAAAATCGCGATACGACCAGAGTTATGTGATTTAAATTTGAAAACACTTAACACATTTTTAGTGGTAAAAAATAAGTTGTACATATTTTATGAAAAATATGTGTGGATGCTGAATTTAAATAACAAAGAAATTAATAACAAGCCTTTCCTGATAACTGATTACTTGTCATTCTTGCCAAAAGATTTAGAAAACATTACAGCTATTTATGAAAGACCCAATGGCGAAATTGTTACCATTGTGGGTGATACAATTTACTTTTTTGAATATGGAACCTTTAAATTAATACGCTCGGAAAATATTAATATGCTTGCTAGAAGAGGTGATAAAACGATAATTTCTGCAGCAGTTAACACTAATAAGGGACGAACCTATTTGTTTATCAATAACTTTGTGGTATGGGGCATGGATGAATGTAGCTTTAGACCGAAAGAAACACACCTAATATCAGAACTTTTTCCGGGCGTTCCTGCTCGAGTAGATGGCGTATTTCGATACACAAATGGTCGTTTATACTTCCTTCAAAACGGCATGTATTTCGAATATAATGAATTTACCAACAGCCTCGTTAGTTCAGGAAAGATGAATCTTAATTTCTTTGGTATTAAATGTCCTAATATAGGGCTTTTAGAACAACTCAAAGATTTACTAAGTAATATTATAACAAATAATGTAAAAGTATAGAGCGAAATAAATAGTTCTTTATACCTCATGACTTTTTTCTACCAGTATAAACAACAACTCCAAACCGTCAAGCGAGAAGCATGGCTGAAATAGTAAAAAGTAGTCGCGTCAACAACGAAGAAGGAGTTAGTCGAAACCAGTATTAGGGGTTCTGTTTACCTTCAACTAACGATTTGAGACTTGTCATTTGTTAAATGTGAAACTTAATATTTCGTTTGGAAAAAAACCCGAAGTCAATCGATCAACTCGTTCCTGAGTTATCGCTTATTAAGTACATTGCCTTAATGCCTGAAAAAAGGATATTTGTAAAACAAAATACAACCTCCCGTTACATACGCGTGATAGCAACTTGTAAACGTTAACTAATCTGTTTTTGAGAGCAATTTTTCATACCGTACCAAACACCCAAATCCCCACCCTCTGTTTTAGGCCGTTAGGGTACTAACTGTAAAAAACTCGGTCCCTGAACCCCGCTGGACGGCTTTTCTTTTTTCAACATCTTCTGACATCATCCTCAACATGTGACCTACGTTAAATTTCTATGTTATCGTTTGACAAGTGACTGGTAACACATCGAAGATGATAAGTGGCCACTGATGTACTTTTACATATGTCTCACGATATCATCCATAACACGTGACACATGTAAAATTTTTATTTTTGAAGTTTCACAAGTGACAGGTGACAGTTGACACACCGAAGATAACAAGAGACACCCTTAACACGTGACCTAAGTTAAATTTTTATTTCTACGTTTGACAAGTGACTGTTTGGTTGAGTTTGCTCAGGTTTGTCTCGTTGGGTTTGCTTAGGTTTGTTCAGGTCTGCTCAGGTTTGTTTCAGTGGGTTTGCTCAGGTTTCTTCAGGTTTATTTGGGTTTGCTTTGGTTTGCGCGTTTAAGGTTAGCTCAGGTCGCGCGCGCGCGCGACCTGAGCTAACCTTAAACGCGCAAACCAAAGCAAACCCAAATAAACCTGAAGAAACCTGAGCAAACCCACTGAAACAAACCTGAGCAGACCTGAACAAACCTAAGCAAACCCAACGAGACAAACCTGAGCAAACTCAACCAAACAGTCACTTGTCAAACGTAGAAATAAAAATTTAACTTAGGTCACGTGTTAAGGCTGTCTCTTGTTATCTTCGGTGTGTCAACTGTCACCTGTCACTTGTGAAACTTCAAAAATAAAAATTTTACATGTGTCACGTGTTATGGATGATATCGTGAGACATATGTAAAAGTACATCAGTGGCCACTTATCATCTTCGATGTGTTACCAGTCACTTGTCAAACGATAACATAGAAATTTAACGTAGGTCACATGTTGAGGATGATGTCAGAAGATGTTGAAAAAAGAAAAGCCGTCCAGCGGGGTTCAGGGACCGAGTTTTTTACAGTTAGTACCCTAACGGCCTAAAACAGAGGGTGGGGATTTGGGTGTTTGGTACGGTATGAAAAATTGCTCTCAAAAACAGATTAGTTAACGTTTACAAGTTGCTATCACGCGTATGTAACGGGAGGTTGTATTTTGTTTTACAAATATCCTTTTTTCAGGCATTAAGGCAATGTACTTAATAAGCGATAACTCAGGAACGAGTTGATCGATTGACTTCGGGTTTTTTTCCAAACGAAATATTAAGTTTCACATTTAACAAATGACAAGTCTCAAATCGTTAGTTGAAGGTAAACAGAACCCCTAATACTGGTTTCGACTAACTCCTTCTTCGTTGTTGACGCGACTACTTTTTACTATTTCAGCCATGCTTCTCGCTTGACGGTTTGGAGTTGTTGTTTATACTGGTAGAAAAAAGTCATGAGGTATAAAGAACTATTTATTTCGCTCTATACTTTTACATTATTTGTTATAATATTACTTAGTAAATCTTTGAGTTGTTCTAAAAGCCCTATATTAGGACATTTAATACCAAAGAAATTAAGATTCATCTTTCCTGAACTAACGAGGCTGTTGGTAAATTCATTATATTCGAAATACATGCCGTTTTGAAGGAAGTATAAACGACCATTTGTGTATCGAAATACGCCATCTACTCGAGCAGGAACGCCCGGAAAAAGTTCTGATATTAGGTGTGTTTCTTTCGGTCTAAAGCTACATTCATCCATGCCCCATACCACAAAGTTATTGATAAACAAATAGGTTCGTCCCTTATTAGTGTTAACTGCTGCAGAAATTATCGTTTTATCACCTCTTCTAGCAAGCATATTAATATTTTCCGAGCGTATTAATTTAAAGGTTCCATATTCAAAAAAGTAAATTGTATCACCCACAATGGTAACAATTTCGCCATTGGGTCTTTCATAAATAGCTGTAATGTTTTCTAAATCTTTTGGCAAGAATGACAAGTAATCAGTTATCAGGAAAGGCTTGTTATTAATTTCTTTGTTATTTAAATTCAGCATCCACACATATTTTTCATAAAATATGTACAACTTATTTTTTACCACTAAAAATGTGTTAAGTGTTTTCAAATTTAAATCACATAACTCTGGTCGTATCGCGATTTTCTGCGTTGTTGTTTGCAAACTCGGAGTTTTTTCCGTTGGTTTCAGTGGCGGCACAGGCTTTTTTTCTGTTGGTTTCATACTTGGTGGTGGTGGTACCGGTTTTTCCGTTGGTTTCGTACGTGGCGCCAATGGTTTTTCTGTTGGTTTCGTACGTGGTGGAACCGGTTTTTCCGTTGGTTTCGTACGTGGTGGTGAAGGTTTTTCTGTAGACGGCACCAAAGGTGTCTTTGCAGGTATGGGATTCGGTAGAGATGGTATAGGACTTGTGATTGGTCCATAGAGTTGTTGTATGCCAAATATATCATCCGTAGATAGGTTATTGCGTTCTTGGTACCATGGAAGCATAATCGCATCCGGATCCCTTGAGTGCTCTAAGCCTAGAGCATGGCCAATTTCATGTACCATTACCCCCAATAAATTGTAGTGTGTGTTATCAAAAATTGTTGTCATAAAACTCCATGGAATGAGATTATTTAAATGAATTTCTACATTACTGCCACCGTCGGGGAAATAAGCATGTCCTAACACTGGCTTGGATAGCTCGAATGGACAGGAGCTATTTTCATTTGTCATTGAGTGGTTTGCGTACTCAAAGGCGATAGTTATGTTTGCATCCTTCTGTTCTGTCCGGGTAAAGCGAAGGTTGGATGCTGCTTCCCAGATCCCAAAGGCATTCGTTGCTGCTCTCCGATATGGATAACGAGATGTAGCATATGTTGGAGGATAAATATTCCATGTTAAATCTGTGCTAGACCACTTTGTAGGGTGTGTTTGAAACTGCGCTATATCTATAACGCCACATCGGGGTTTGCGCATCAGGTTTATAGTTTTTTCGTTTAAAGTTCCATCTGCGGGCAACTCATAGCTTTCTTGGAATTGTTTCAAACCTTGAGATATTGCCATCAAAGAGTTGCTGGTATTCGTGTTGTTAAGGTACCCATATTGCACTAAATATTTCCATGCCTCTGCTTGAGTGAACGGTTCTTCTTCTGATTTTAACTCATATTCGTCATATTTAACTTCATCTGTAGTAGTAGGTATTCCTTCATCTGTAGTAGTAGGTATTCCTTCTTCTTCGCCTGATGTTGATTCTGCGTGTACAGTACTTCCAAGCACTAGGGTTAATATTATTAACGGCTCCATCTTGCAAAAAGGCTAAACTAATAAGTCCGTCTTGTTGAAAGGTGTATCTTGGACTGATTATTTTAGAGTAAGTGATGCATATTTCTAACAACTAAAACACAAACTATTTTAATAAAATTCTATTACACCAAGTTTTTCAAGTTCTTTCAGAATCGATATTATTTTTCCAAGGTTATTATTGTTTTCAGTCTTTTCTGCTTCTAAATATTTTAACTTATCAACTAACTCATTCACATCCTCGTACTTTAATATTTCTTCCTTCCATGGATATTCTTCTTTATTTCCAAGTTCTCCAAGTAGAACCTTCTCTTTTGGCATTTTCGAGACTGTTGGTAAATTCTTTAAATTGGATGTACAACTTCTCTGAGGTGGAAATAGTTTTGATACAATGTGTTTATATTTCCAACTCCCGCTTGAGCTGGTGTGTGCGTTTCGATAGAATCCCCGCCGATGGGCACTGGTTAGTAAGAGTAGTTCCTTGTAATCCGCTAACTCGTTCTCCGTATATTCTTCCGGCTTCTTTTCGGTTAATAACTTTAACAGACCATCTGATAGAGGATATTTTTCATTCTCAATCAATAAAATGTTATCGTCAAATTCAATCGGTGTGTTTCCAATAAGCCACTTTGATCCATCTGCGCGAAAACCAAACACGTTTTCACCGGTCATTGCTGCTAGTTTTAATTTAATTTTACGACTTGCCATCTTTATCGCTATGACGTATGCGGTACTAATGGGGGATGCTAACCGATGTTAATGCCTTTATTTGTACACAACGACCACACTACACCCACACAACGCCAACACAACGTCTACACTGCGCCTACACAACACCAACACAGCGCAAAACACCTACACAACAAGAAGACAAACGTCCCACAACCATAACACAAACGCAACACGACGTTGTTGAGAATGGGGGCTCTACTTAAGTTACAAATTTCACCTGTGCCATTCCCATGCCCCCCTGCATGCGTTTACGTATATGATCGACATCCTCGTAGATTAATGTATGCATTAAGATTTCGGAACCAAATCGGTGTTAAGCATGTCTGAATTTGTGTAAGTACCGCCTCGATGCCAGTTTTGGTAAACCCCATCACTAAATCTCCTCGTTTAGACAATCGGACACTATCCGAGCCCCCATAGAACGCTACTGCCATCTTTCAGATAACCAATAAATAAACCCTGTTTCTAGCAGCTTTGTTTATTGGTGATCTGGTTCTCCACAAGCAGGTTAATAAAATCACACATAAATACAAATAATGCAAACTTTTTATTTCATACATCTAGCTACATTTCTATGGATAATTTTTCTAAGAGTTTTAAGTTTATCGGGAGCGTTGGAAAAGTATTGACGTGTTGTGCTTGTTCTCTGGAACTGATTAAAAATATCCAACATGACTGCTGTCTCCATATCTGTGTCTATGCTAGGCTCTTCTTTGTACACATACTTCGTAAGGTCCACGGATGGCATTCTATGTTTTATAACTTTGCGGGTGGGATCGTAAATTTCTCCTTCAAATACGTTCCAAAAATGAATGTTACCTTCTATTTCCTCATAGAAAATCTTTCCACATTTTGGCTCTACATGTACATTATATTTTTTAGCAAGTTCCCAAACCATTAAAGTTGCCGGTAAACAGGACCCATAATACTGGTTCCGACTGAATACTTCTTCAATGTTGGCAAGAATAGTTTTTAATATTTCCGCCATGTTAATTGTCTGCCGGTCAACGGTATACTAACCATTTCTTATCAGCTATTCCACTTAGATTACAAATTTCGTATACATCACTCCCTATCTTTGTATTGTTCCTCATCATCTTCTTTTCTCTGATAAATAGGTTTAGAAAAAAACAGACGATCGTAGAGCCCATCAGTTCTTCGGTATTCAATATCGCCCACTTGGATATCGCTATTTTTCAAAAACAATCAACCCGTAGCTCTCCCCGTTTCCATGTATCAGTTTCGATATCCTGCTTAAGACCCTGTGTGAGATCACTATCAGCTAACTCTCCAATATTTCGATATGTCTTCTAGAACAATTTTCGGATCTTGATTGATAAAGTCTGAGTTTGAGTGTCTGTAGATTGTTTCTCTATTAGCAAGTACGACTACGAATTACTGTTTCCAGAAACAAGCCCTATTTCTTAGTTGTTCCATAGCTGTTCAGGAGTTGGTTTCCGAAACAGGGTATGTTTTTAGATGTTAAGTGGTTGGGTGGTTAAGTGGTTGGGCAGTTAGACGTTTAACTGGTTCCCTGAAACAGGGGGGCTTGTTTCGTAGTAGTTGTTTTTCGATGGTTCCTAGTTATTTCCCATAGCTGTTCAGGAGTTGTTTTCGGGAACAGAAGTCTGTTTTTTAGTTGTTTTCAGAACCCGGATCTGTTTTAGCAGTTAAGTAGTTAAGCAGTTAGGCGTTTAAGTAGTTTCCTGAACCAGGATCTGTTTCTTCGTTGTTTTTAGCTGTTTCCTAGTTGTTTCCAGAACCAGGAGGTTATTTCTTCGTTGTTTTCCTAAACCTGGTATGTTTTTTAGCTGTTTTTCGCTGTTCTTTCAGACGTCGAGTGTTATACTGAATCTTGAAGGTTTAGGGTTTGATATGAGTATCAAACTTGTTGTGTACTGTTGTATAAGTCCTATTGACGGCTTTCTGTCAAAAGAAAATCGTCTATATCTACGTATGCAATTATTAAAGATCTTTGAACGAAATTTTTATGTGGAATTCAGTCCGAAAGGGGAAATGTACTGGATGCTTATTTTTTCGCAGATAAATGTCTGATTCTTCGTAGTATCATTAGTACCCATATATTTTTGAAGAAAATAGTCTGTATGTTGTTTATATGTTGGACAGTTAGACGTTTAAGTGGCTCCCTGAAACAGGGGGGGGGATCTGTTTTTAGCTGTTTTTCTAGAAACAGGGTCTGTTTTTTTTTTTTCGCTGTTTTTTCAGAACAGGGTCTGTTTTAGCTGTTTTTTCACGAACTGGGTTTGTTTTTCGCTGTTTTTCCCGACCCGGGTCTGTTTATATTTTGTCTCTCTTTTTTTCTATCTCTTTCTCCGTTTTGACTAGCCCTAGTATACATCCACGGGTATTTTCGTACTTACAAAGTATATCTTTCATAGTTTTTGGCTTCTTTTCCTACGATTTCAACGAGTCTCTCTCTCTCTCTCTCTCCCACACATTCGGAATCCTTCCCTTCCTACCGTTAGAGCACTTATCTGAAAGTCGTATTTTAGCCCCAAAGACCCGCATCGATGATCTTCGTCGAGAATTTCGTAAAGTTTTTCCGTCCGTCGCAACATCTTTTCCTCGTACTCATTCTACCCTAACCCCATCTTTATCCGAAACTCTGAACCGTATTTCTCGTTTACTTGTATTCCTAGTCCTAACTTGTTTACTATTATTCACTAATTTTGTATATAAATTTGCTCAATCTCGATGTCTTGTGGTTAAATCACCAATTTTTCTAATTGCTGGTTTTCTTACATATTCGTATTTTAACTTGATATAATCATCCGACAGATAATATTTTAGTAATAAAATAAAGTTAATACTTTCTAACACCCCTCTTTATACAGCCCTGTTTAAACAGAGGTGTTTTTTAAACAGGGTAGTTTCAACAGAGCTGTTTAAAAAGAGATATTTAAACAGGGGTGTTTAAACCGCCTAGTTTAAACAGAGGTGTATTTAAACAGGGTAGTTTAAACAGGGTTGTTTAAACAGAGCTGTTTAAACAGGGTAGTTTAAACAGGGTTGTTTAAACAGAGCTGTTTAAACAGGGTAGTTTAAACAGGACTGTTTAAACAGAGCTGTTTAAACAGGGGTGTTTAAACAGCTCAGTTTAAACATTGGTGATTTTAACATGGGTTGTTATTAACTTAAATAATATTCCTAAATTATATATTTCATCGAAAATTTCGTATACAGAGTGATGCGAAAAATTTAAAAATATTATTTTTACTATCAGTCAAGATTTTTGATAAATAATTTCAAAGGCAATGTCTATACTGCCTAGAAAAGTATCATTTTTACACGTAAATCTCCATAAGAAAATTCAAGGTTCGATTTGCATTTTTCTAACCATTTTAAGGCGTGGCACTTTTCGGACACCGTTCAGTCCACCGTCGTGTTAGATGAGTTGGGGTAGAATATTAAGGATATTTTTTAGAGGGGAAGGTGATTAGTAGATAAGAAATTACTATGAATTAATTAGCTGATTAAAAAAAATGATAAGAGTTAATGGGATAATAGTATTAGAAATAATATTAATACATTCTATTTCTTCAAACATTTTAAAATCTTAATTTTTACCGATCGGCTCTACGTACATATTTGCTTCGATCTAAACACACATACCGACTGTTATTTTACAAGTAAATAGCTTTTTCAACTAATTCATATTCTCCTGATACGGACGGAAGTTGCGAAGGCCGACGGCTTCCACCGTCCTTATCGCTGTATACTCATTTCTATTGCCACTAAACGACATGTAAATACGTTTTGATTTCCTTGCAAACAATTTCAAATTAAATCATTAATTTTCTTTAATTGCTAATGCCCTTACCTCTCGGAATTAAGAAACCCGAATAGCGCTATTACTTTATTTAAATTTTTCTCTTTTCTTTGATATCCATCACGACTTTTATCATATTCGACCCCCTTATCATCAACCGGAAGTGCTACCGTCGACTGTTTAAACAGGGGTGTTTGAACAACCCTGTTTAAACAGAGGCGTTTTTAACAGGGAAGTTTCAACAGGGCTGTTTAACAGGGCTGTATAAACAGGGGTGTTTAAACAGCCCCAGTTTAAACATTGGTGATTTTAGCGTGGGTTGTTTAGTTGTTATTAACTTAAATAATATTCCTAAATTATATATATTTCATCGAAAATTTAGTATACAGGGTGATGTAAAAATTTTGAGATCTAATTTTTTACTAGTTCCGATGATCTAATACCTATTTTTCTATTACCAAATCCCCTAATATTCATAACTTATATAATTAATCCAAAATTTACTATACAGGGTGATGTAAAAATTTTGAAATCTAATTTTTTCCTCAAAGTCGAGATTTTTGAAAACTAATTTGACAAATCGAAAGATCTGCTCCGTCACTATCCCCCCATGCGAATTTCGGCTCTCCACCATCAGCCGTTAGGTCGCTAATCGCAAAAAACTATATCTCCGGAACCCTAAGGCCGATCGACGCCATTCTTTTTTTAAACGTCTTCGGACACCGCCCTGAACACGTGACATATGTTGAATTTTTTTTTTGACGTTTAACACGTGACTGGTGACAGTTGACATGTCTTAAATGACAGGTGACAGCTGACATATTTTTACGCATGTCTTCTGACGCCATTTTGAACACGTGACCTACGTTAAATTTTAATTTTGGCGTTTCAAAAGTGACAGGTGACAGTTGACAGATCTTAAATGACAGGTGACAGCCGCCATACTTTTACGCATGTCTTCTGACACCATTTTGAACACGTGACGTATGTCAGTTTTTTATTTTAACGTTTCATAAGTGACAGGTGACAGTTGACAGATCTTAAATGACAGGTGACAGCTGACATGCTTTTACACATGTCTTATGACGTCATCCTTCATACGTGACGTATGTTAAATTTTAATTTTGACATTTGACAAGTGACAGGTGACAGTTGACAGGTGACATTTGACAGCTGCGCGCGCAGGTTGGGTTTGCTGACGTAAGATCCAGTGACGTAGACTTCGATGACGTACTTGAAATTTGCGCATGCGCAAAGGTGGCCGAGATATGACGTCATAGATCACAAGATAAGATCCCGCCGGCGGGCGGCGGGGGCAGAACTCCCAAAGTATCACTACTTAATTAAATACAAAGTTTTTGTTATTGTTAAAGCCGCCTACTTAGATATCTAAAATCGTCCCGAAAGTGAAATAAATCGTCCCGAAAATGCTACTTTCGGTACGATTTTTTGTAAAAGGGTACTTTCGATTTAATAAATCATACCGAAAATTCTATTTTCGGGACGGCTGCAGAAAAAAAAAATTAAAACATTCATTGTGTGGCTTGTGTGCTGTTGAAAAACTTTAATATGGCGCTCGGGTCCCGACATCAAGAAATGATTCTCTGTCCATCTTTCTTCATCATGGTACATGTGTCGTGTCTCTTTGTCACTTCCTATGTTAGCGTGTTGATGCGGTAGCTGGCGCTGATTTGGCGCGAAAATTTAAAATAGAACGCGTGTTTGTATTAATTGCCTTTGAAAAGGAAAATATTCGCGGAAACCATCCTGAGCAAGTTCCGAACATCATCCGAATCTATTCAGAATAAATAAAATGCGCAAGTCACATTCCGAATGAGTTCGTAATTTCTGATATCCGCGAATGCCCTTCGGATTCTTAAGGCGTTTTTTGGCGCTTCAAAACCATCAAAACCAAAACCATGTGCTCTCTTTGTTTATCCAACGTAATTAAACGTAAACAAACAAAGATAGTGCCACAAAAATCAAAACCATATTGTTATCCTTATTTGTACAAGGCAGTCAAATGTAAATAAATAAAGACAACAATGGTAAACCCTCGGGTTTGGTTTGGATGGTTTGGAATCGCCAAAAAAACGTCTATAAACACCTTTGTTGACAGTCGACGTCGACAGGACCTAACCACCAATTCTCAGCCGGTTTGTTTGCATTTTTTAATGAAATATTTGTTGATTTTTTTGGTAAATAATATAAAGTTTTTGATTGATTAATATGACTGAAGAAGGTAAGTTTTCATTAATTTATATTATTAGTTACAATCACAAAGTAGATAACACATTTGATGTAAATACAGTACTTAGTGTAGTGAAGAATTAGTTTAGTTTTAGGTAATTAAGGTGAAAATTTCCGTTAGTCAAATTTGGTGGTGCATTAATTGTTTTATTTTTATATCATATAATATACCTTTATTACTTGTCTTTTTATTAAAAAAATAGTCAAATAGATGAGCTTTTTAGAGAACCCAACCTAATACTACAAATGTTTTTCAGACTTATCCGAATTTCTGCAACTTCCGTCCACTTCACAAGTTTCAGATGACACAGAAAACTACAAATGGAACCACAATACAACACTTATGTTTTTAGACCTTTACAAACAGTATAGAAAATAAGTAGGATCACTCAGAATCAGAATTAAAAATCTGAAAAAGCTGTTTGAAGAAATTGCCAAGGAATCAAGATATAAAACAAAACAAATAATTTCATCTGCAAACTGTGAAAATCGCTGGAAGCACCTGAAGAGAACCTACAAGAAGTATATAGACAACAATAAGAAAACTGGCCGAGGAAGAAAAGACTTTCAATATGCAGAAGTAATGAAAGAAATTTTAGGTAATAAAAGAAACATTAACCCAGTTTTGCTCCTGTCATCAGAAACAATTAATGTAGAAGGTCTTGCTGAAAATGAAAATTCACATTACCAAACACTGTCACCCGAGACTGAAGCAGAGATAGAAGATTCAACTACGCCTCATAAAGAACATGTTGATAAAACTTTGTCAGTAGTAGCAACAGCACGAACAACACCTAAACGTGTATTGAAAAATGTGTACAGAAATAAGAAGTTTCGGGGTGATATACTCAAAGATAATAAGAAATGACAGACAAGAATTCTACAAAAAACATTTAGAAATAGAAGAAATAAAGTTGGAAGAAAAAAGAAGAAAGAACAGTATCCTAGAAGAGAGAGAAATATATTACTAAGAGAGTATATTAAAAATCAGTTAGTTTTACCTTTTGCAGGCCCTGAGGATCTTTAAATATTGTGCTTATTTCAGTTTAGTTATTTCAGTTAGTACATTTTTGGGAAATTAAGAGTTATTTTAAAAAAACTGTTTTCTTTACTATTATAATGATGTTTGAAACTTAACCATAGTAATGTCCTAACTACTGTTAAGTTTGAAACAAAAAGTTCCCTTTTTGTGTCTTTAGATATTTAGGTAGAGTAGAAATCATTTCACAAAAGGTCTCGAAAGTGAGATGGCTTTAGTTAGCTAGTTTATTTACTTAATATATAAAATCCACACTACAGTGTTGCCCATGAGGCATATGTTGTGTCATACAAAATAAAATAAACTAAATACCATTAAATGACTTAAAATGATGAATACATAAAAATACTTAATTAAAATTTGTAATTTACAAAAACGCACATACAGTGCACACTTGCAGTAAAAAGGACACACAAGATAAAAAACCAGAACTGCTCTTGTGAGTGGTAAAAGGCAGGGTGCTTAAATCTCCCAGTCTCCCCCGTTTAAAAATTCATTTAGGGAAGAAAAAGCCCTTTCCAGCAAAAAATGTTTAGTTTATTTTTCATTATTTTGAAGAATTTCTTACAGGGGGATTTTATTCCATGTTTGAAGAGTAGCATGCTTGAAACGTTGTATGAAAAGTTGGCGCTATTGGTTTTTAGATTTTTTTGTTCTAGTGTTATAATTATGTTAATTTTTAGGCTCTCAAAAATGGTTAAGTTATTGATACATAAAACTGACATATCTATACAGGGATACTGCTAATTTTCTTTCTTTCCTCTGAAATAGAAGCTTACAGACGAAGTTGACCAGTATTGTAAAACATTTTGTCACCACCATCCCACAGCACTGGGCGAACTTTCCTTGGAAGCATTTATTTCAATGAAAAAAAGAACTTCTGCGTTATAGTCATCTCACTCTCGAAGCCTTTTGTAAAATGATTTAGGCTCTAGTGATAACTGTAATACATTATGATATTTAGAGTATGGTGGACTGTTTATTAGTTTTCGTGTTGTGATGTTCCTTATTATATAACTGATCTTGAGATTATACCTGTGATTGTTGTTAAAATGATATCATTTTCACATAGTTAGTTTTTTACTTGATTTGTGTATCATTAAGTATTACTTATGAGAATAATTTAGGAGTTACTTTAGCTTTTCTACTTGAATTTATGTTACGAGTTTAGGAGCATTTAAAAACTGTGTTTTTTACTATTAATGAAATAAAACTAACATTGTTCAAGGTGTAAATTTATCTTTATTGGATTAACCTACCTAAAAACAGTAATATACCCGCAGTATTTATAAATCTGATGACTAAGCTAAGAACTATTTTTTTAGAGATGTCACAGTGACAGCCGGAAATTCAGCAAATAGTAGCACTTCTCAGCGAATGACAACAATCATGCAAGGGAGTAGTAAATGTCATTTTTCAAAGAAAGTTATTTACTTTTATTAGTAAACACAAGGAACAGTCAGCACCACCCACTCCTACCAAGCAGCATCAGCATTATTTTAGCAAACCTGTGCAAAAATACTAAGAAGGTATAAGAATATTCTCTTGAAATTTTTGCATAGGTCCACTAAAACAACCCCCACTAATACCACTTGGCAAAAGCAAACAGCACCCGCTGTTTCCCACATTTACTAGGAAAAAAAGAATTTTCCTTGAAGTATGATACCTGCTAGTCCGTTCCCGCGCAATCGCTAGCACTCACTAGGAAATGCAACGTCCACTGCATTCCTACTTTCACTACAACATAAATTTCTGGTGGAGATCTATCTATAAATAAAAGTGACAAAATCAAATACTCCTTTTTGTTTATTTATGATAACTATGTATACCTATCGTTAAAAACCTAAAGCTACTTAATTTAGAGAATCACAAAACAATAGTTAATTTGGAATTTTTTTTTGAGATTTTTGGGGTTCCTCGACCAAAGCAAACAAAATTCCACTATGTACTTGACGTTTCAGTTTATTCTGGAAACCACCTTCAGAACTAAAAGGAGTTAAAAGTGTTTTAATATACCAAAAACATATTAATGTAAAAATGACATACAAAATTATAGACACTTCTGTTAAAGTCCACTTTAAAAACCCAACTAAACTATAACTTCAGCCACACATTGGTATTTTACCCCTGTTGAAGGAAAAAACCCAAAAATCTCCAAAAAAAAAAAATTTAAACAGTCACGAAATATCAGAAACACGTTAATTATAATTACTATAAGCGAAAGGGTAGTGCATTCATTAATTCATTTCGTTTTGCTACGCCATCTCTATCATCCCGGTTTTCAGCTCCTTCACCTGCACCTATTTCTACATTGGGCTGTTCCACTACATAATCTCGAGCATCATCTTCGAGGGCAAAATTATTGTCTATTGACACATTATGTAAAACAGCACATGCCCTAATAAAATGCAAAATAAGTGGGATTTTTTGTAATTTTAAATGGTAAAGCTGACGAAACTTCTGTTTGAGCAAACCAAAACAATGTTCAACAATGTATCTATTTTTGGACAATAAATAATTGTAATTTCTTTGGCGCCTTGTTAGATCACCTCTGTCTTTAAAAGGTATCAGAAGATGTTTTAGACAAGGGTACCTACCCACTATCACCAATAATAAAAAGGTCCCCACATTTGTCTTGCAACGTTTCACCCAATGTTGATGCTCTGAGAACTCTACTGTCATGCACCGATCCTGGAAACCCTACAAAAATGTCCCTGATCCTCTTTTTGTGTTCGCACACAACTTGAGCCTGAAGAGAGTAAAACTGCTTCCGGTTAAGGTAAGAATCTGGATCTTCTTGAGGTTTATCGATTCTAATATGAGTACCGTCAATGACACCAATCACTCCAGAAAATTATTTTTCTCTAAAAAATCTTTCGATCTCTACTTTTTCCTCAGTAGTTGGCCAGGTAATAATCTCTGGAGATAAATTACTGAGAAAGTAGGAGTCCTTTTTTATAATTTTATGTAGTGAACTCTTTGCTATATTAAATCAGTCTGCTACATCTCTATAACTAGATGCTTCATTACTGGCAGACCATAAAAAGGTTGTAAGTTTTAAAATTGGAAAAGAGACCCATGTGATTTATACTGATTTTAGTAAAGCTTTCGATAAAGTAAATCACTCTATTCTGCTTTTCAAACTTGCTCGATATGGTTTCTCAGGTCCACTTTTGTCTTGGATGAACTTGATGGACATCTATCAACCCCATTTCTTACAACTTCTGGAGTTCCACAGGGATCCCATCTAGGGCCCCTTCTACTTACTTTGTTCATTAATGACCTGTGTTCACAGCTGTCCTCTCATTCCCTGCTTTTTGCTGACGACATGAAGGTGTTTACCCAGGTTGATTCTATGCAGGATATGGCTGACCTTCAGAATGACCTCAATTCAGTCTATGACTGGTGTCTAACTAATGAGATGTCCTTGAATATGTAACTTCATGCGATTTAGTAGACGTAGAAGTGAAATTGGTCCTGTCCGATACTTTATAAATAATGTACGTGTCAAAGAAGTGAATGTTGTTAAAGACCTAGGTGTATATCTAGACACTAAGTTAAATTTCTGTGACCATTTTGGGATAATTATAGCCAGGGCGAACAAAATGTTAGGTTTTATAAAAAGGATAAGTAAAGACTTTACATCTTTAGATGCCCTTAAGGTATTGTTTACTTCATTTGCGAGATATATTTTGGAATTTTCTAACATAGTCACCATATTACTCTGTTCATATAGCCAGACTAGAGAACGTACAGCGAAAATTTATTAAATACGCGCGTTTTAAACTCTCTGTCAATGGAATTTATCTGAATGACGATCACACGATGGTTTACTTGGGACTTGCTCCCCTGGAGCGCAGAAGAGAATACTATGACATTTGTTTTGCGTATAAGACGTTTAATAATCACATAAATAGTCCTGAATGTTTACAGCACTTTCAAATTCATGTTCCTCTTCGTCAAACTCGTAGTGTAACTCTTCTGCACCTGCCCCTTTGTTGTACTTGGTTTTTATTGTATAATCCTGTCAATAGAATATCATCAAGTGTGAATAAGTACTGTGATAAATTGGACTTCTTTAATGATGTATCATATTGTAATTTCAAGAATCTGGCCAAAAGGACAATTTTACAATAATATGTTGCTTGTAGTATGTATTTTGTATTGTCAACTTGTAAAGTGGTACGTTAATAAATAAATAAAAATCTGTTAGATTAATTTTTGAAGAGTAGAAATCTGACAAATTTGTGCTGGACACTTTCCAGTCTATTTATATGAACTTGATAGTGTTGTGACCAGACTATGTTTGAACACTCTAAAACGGATCTCACAAAGAAATAAATAAAGTTCTTACAGCGTATGCACTTCTAAAGTCCCTGCATGATCTCTTAATAAAACCAAGCATTCAATTCGCTTTAGAAGTTATAGCATCAAAATGCTCAGTAAAGGTTAACTGAGTGTCCAAGTAAACGCCCAAATCCTTAACCACCAACACCTCCTTCAGAGGAATGCTATTTATACAATATTGATAAGGAAATGGGCACCTTGATCTGCTGAACCTCATAAGGCAGCATTTGTCGACATTGAGCGACATGTCATTAAGCTGACACCAGGAAAAAACAGTGTTTATATCCCTCTGCAGGGAAACCATGTCACAAGAGGATGTCACACATGTGTACATCATCAGCAAACAGTAAATGATTCGAAGATAACAAACTACCCAAGTCGTTGAAAAACAAGCTAAATAAAAGAGGTCCAAGATGGGAGCCCTGAGGAACTACGGACGTCGTCTGGAAGGGCTTAGACAGGTAGCCATCTATTTTAACCTGTTGTTCTCTTTCGGACAAGTAGGACTCAAACCAGGAGAGCAGAGTGCCAGCCATCCCGTACCTTGATATCCTTGAAAGCAGGATGGCATGGGTTACCTTGTCAAAAGCTTTGCTGAAATCGGTGTATATTGCATGAGTCTCAGAATTCTATGCCAAGGATGTGTTAATGAAGTTGACATGGAGGAAAAGGTTTGTATCAACAGATCGACCCGACATAAATCCATGCTGTTGACTAATTATTATTTGTTGAAAGTGATTAGTTAATACAGTTTCAATGCAGTGTTCGAATAGTTTAGGTATTGCTGAAAGAATACTGATTGGTCGGTAATTCTTAATGTCATTCTTGTTGCCGGACTTATGGATAGGGCAAACATATGAAAGTTTCCAAACGCTTGGAAAGTTACCAGAAGTAAGAGATTGGGAGAAGATATAATATAGAGGGAGATAAAGAGAATGTGCACATGATTTTAACACTCTGTTGGGAATACCGTCAGGACCTTCAAGCTTGAGCAAAGTTCTCTGAATATCAGTAGCACTTACGATAATATTAGTGATAGTGTCAAATGCATCAGGAAAAGCTTGCTGGGGATTAAAAGAGTGTTTGGGGTTGAAGACCGATGAAAAATATTGGGCAAAGAGATTTGCAATGTCAGAACCACTATCAGCTTTGTATGTATCAAGGTGCATTTCCTTTGGAATTGCACCCTGATTGGATTTAGAGTGAATAAAGCTCCAGAAAAAATTAGGATTTTCTGTAATGGCGTTTTCGGCGCTGCTGATATACCGCTGATAACATTCTTCTGTTAGGTTTCTACATTGCATTCGTAGCTGATGAAAAGTATTGTAATGTTCTTGATTGTTCAACTGTTTGTATCTCTTGTGTGCGATTTTCTTCTGAAATATAAGATTTTTCAGTTCTTGTGAGAACCAGATTGGAAATTTATTGCCAAGGTGAGACCGTTTCAGAGGTACAAACATATCACAACAATTATAACAGAATAAAAGTTGTTTACAGTTACTTCTATATTCTCATTTAAAATTGACAGCTGGTCATACAAAAGCTACATCGTAAAATAATCACCTAATTAGGTGATAAAACAGTTGGCAGAACACTGATTTTTAAAAATGAAATAATTTGTTCTAATACTTTTAAAACTTATCAAGATGAGTTAGGCTAAGACCTTTTTTTATAGTTCTAATTCTAAAAGGTCTAGTTCTATTTTATGTTTACTCAGTTTTATTGCATGTTCTTCTTTTGATTGTTCCATGTGTAATTTATGTTCTTCTTCTTTTATTGTCATCTCCTTTGAAAGGCATTGCCCTAAAAATAATTAGTGTTTCAAAAAAAAAGTATAAACAAAACTATCTGTAAAGTATAAATACACTAAGCTGACTCTTGACTATATTAGATGTTTAAAGAAAAGATGTACTAAAAATCCCTACAAAAGCCCTAAATGGATGCCCCTGGCGAAAAGAGAAAAAGGATCATCTGACATTGTAATTAGCTCTGTTCGCAGAAGAATCACAAACTAGTCAGAGCCAATCAAATTACTGGAAACCAGACCGGAAACTGCCATGTGACCAAATAGCTGAAACTTGATTGGCGCTGATCGGTTTATGATTTCTCTACGGACAGAGCTTATATGTGCTTTCACTACTTTACCATCAACTCTTTACGGGATGTCCAAATTTATTGACCAAAATAAAAATCAATTGACCAGGGGTATAGATTAAGCCAATCAATACCAAACTTAGTAAATTTGTTTTTCGTCCCAAGCTTTATCACCCACCCTAATTTGAAGTTGATGGCCCCTAAAATAGGGGTACTATGCTCTTGGCATTTTTCATTAAAATTTATTGACTGACGGTCAAAAATGAGACAATCTTTACCAAACTTGAAAACGTGATTGTATGCACCAACCTTTAACTCCAAACACGATTTGATGACATTAGCCGCTAAAATAAGGGCACTTTGCTCTTGAAAATTTTATGAAAAATTTTTTTAATGAAAAATGCCAATAGCCCCTGTTTTAAGGGCCATCGAGTTGAAATTATGGTGGATGGTAAAGCTTGTTACGTGTAATAATTTTGCATTGTTTGGTAAGAATCGGTTTAATACAGACCCCCGGTCAAGAAACTTAGTTGAAAATTTTCAAGAGTAAAGTGCCCTTATTTTAGGGGCTAACGTCATCAAATCGTGTTTGGAGTTAAAGGTTGGTGCATACAATCATGTTTTCAAGTTTGGTGAAGATTGTCTCATTTTTGACCGTCAGTCAATAAATTTTAATGAAAAATGCCAAGAGCATAGTACCCCTATTTTAGGGGCTATCAACTTCAAATTAGGGTGGGTGATAATGCTTGGGACGAAAAACAAATTTACTAAGTTTGGTATTGATTGGCTTAATCTATACCCCTGGTCAATTGATTTTTATTTTGGTCAATAAATTAGGACATCCCTCTCTTTACCCATAATGTTTAGTAATGTATGCTGATAGTGGCTTTAAAGTATTGTTTATGTTAATATAGAACTCTGTATACATGTATATAGATAGAAATCATAAACATTTAATATAATAACACTTATCGTAAAATGTTTTGTTTAGTTGATTACCTGTTCTGGTGGGGATCTGTTCTAATTTGTTTTTGATACTTTGTAACCTTTTTGTTTCATTGCAAGTAGTTGTCAGCTCTACTGGCAAAATCACAGGCTGCTTTTTGTTTTCTATATTCAACATACTGTTTTTTTGTTGGCAATGGGATAGTTTGCATCTATCAATAATAATAAATTTATCCTTGACTGCTCTTAAACCTAAAAATATAATTTTTTTTCATTCAAATTCAAATTAAAGTTCAAATATTTATTCATCCTTCAGCTATATACATAATATATGTAGATAAGACACGTCACTTAAAAATATATAAAGTTAACAATCACAATCCAAGATGGAAACAATACATGATTAAGGACAAATAAATTAAACATTTGCATTAACAACACTGTCACAGTATACAATAAATTCTTCAATGGAATAAAAACAATTGCTCACTAAAATGTCCTTCAATTTTTTCCGAAATAATACAATAGACGTTTCTTGTCTCAATGAATGATTAAATCCATTATAGAGACTACAACCTGAGTAAACTGGTGATTTCTTATAGAAACTGTGATTTGGACGATCCAATCGAAAAAAATGTCTACCTCTAGTGTTATGGCTATGAAGATTTCCATTAGTCAAGAAGCTATGTTTATTTTTATGAATATAGACCAAGATCTTAAATATATAAATGCAAGGCAAAGTTAAGACTTTATATTTCTTAAAAGTGTCTCTACAAGACTCCCTATAACCCAGATCAAAAATGAGACGAATAATGCGTTTCTGAACAATAAACAATCTATTGAACTCATTAGATCGTCCCCACGCTGTAATATTATAAGATAGGTTTGAGTAGATCATTGCATAATACCTAAGTCTTTAAGAGGTTTTCCTTCTCAAGGGTATTTTTTAAGACAGATATAGCAAAATATATGCTGTTTAATTTTTTTGAAATAAAATCTATGTGATAAAAAAAACTTAAGTGGTTGTCAATCTACACACCCAAGAACTTAGCCTGCTCAGTTGTATTAAACACTTTACTATCAAGAGAAAATGAGAGTTTACTCGGAACATGATATTGACTATGACTTTCAACAAAAATAGTTTTTTCAAAATTTATAATTAGGCGGTTTTTGTAGCACCATTGGGTAAACAGATCCAGAACTCTCTGTACCTTTAGTTTTACATCATCAATATCTTTACCACTTACGACAATGAAGGAATCATCAGCGTACATAAAGGGCATACCATGACTGTTAATGGGCTCCGGCATGTCATTCACATATAAAAGAAATATTAAGGGTCCCAAAACGCTACCCTGAGGGGTCCCAATATTTACATCAAACACATCAGACACACTATCATCCAGCTTAACAAACATCCTTCTGTTCCTCAGACAATTTTTTGAGAAAGACAAAGTCCATTTCCGTGATGGACAAAGCCCTCTGCAATAGAACTTCAAATACCAGCCCTTATCCAAAGTGCCTTCACTTTGAAAACATCAAGCACTTTGCAAAAGAGCTTCAAGCTTTCACTATTACTCAAACCCCCGAATTGTGCTGGTAAACTTCTAAAGGGCTTGCAAGTCCGAAAACAAAACATGAAGCCCTTATTTCCTAAGCATCTGAACTACCAAGTCTCGATGACATAGCGCAGTGCTTACAAGCACTTAAAGGGCTTAAAGCCCTGCCTAGCTGTGGTACATTTAACTAAAACTTTTATTTTAGGTTTGGGGACAGCTGAGAGAATATTTTACCTTGTTTTTCCGGTAGGTCGGTACTATAAGTTCTGGGGCCTTTCGGACTTTTAATGCTACTGCATTCCACAAAGCCCAATTATTATTCTGAGAGATAACAGAATCTAAAAACCAAAATGTAAATAGAAATAGATACCTGTCTTATAAAAAATTAAATAGGCTTATACCATTACAACTAAATAAGTATGTTTAACTATGTAACAATATTTGGGTCTGAACTGACTTACCTATGGGGTCTTTTTCAAAATTATCGGAATCCCAACAATTATTTTCCCCAGTTACAGCAACTCCTATAATAGACTTTATTCTTTCATCACTCTCTGTAATATCATTTTTTTTTGGGCCTCTACCTGTTTTAAACTTCTCAATTTTCTCCTCGCAATATTTTCTCTTTGTTTCTTTTTTAAGGTATTCATATTTGATTTGATTTGAAGGTTACCCCATTGGTCCCTTAATTGTTTTGTTGTTCTTTGTGAAAAACCCAACTCTGTAAGGTGTTTCGCAATTTTCTCCCAATAACACTATCTGTTTTTTTACACTCTATAATGTTTTTATATTCTTCTACACTGGATATAAGAATACTAATTTCATCATCGGAAAAATTAACTGCTGTTCTCTCCATGACTGTTGTTTTTTTTATTTATTAAATTATAAAATATTGATGACATGACAGAATTTTTAATTCTTCTTTACTTCTTTTTACTTTCTCAGGTTAATGAGGATTTTATAAAACTATCATTTTTTCTAGCGAAGTTAACCTAACCGTTAAAATGAAAGTTAACTTTTGCCTTTTTTATAATACCCACCCTCAGTGAACGTGAACGTATAAATTTTAAAAAATGAGAAGCCAAACCCTTTTTATTTTCTTTGATGAAAAGTTGACAATCAGCTGTTAATTGAATTGCCACAGAAGTTTTCGGAATTTCAAAAGGGAGGCACTACCGTCGAATGCCGAATGGAAATCTATCGATAGCACTGCGTGTCGATTAATCGATAGTGAAAATTCGTTAGTATCGATAGTTTTATTTTTTAATGAAATTAAGACTTGCTAATGGCCATACTAATAAAAAAGGAGATTGGCTTCTACTGGCATCATACCTTCCAAATACGGCCGAACCAAAATAATGGAATCTGATCTTAAGCTGATTTTGTATTTACAGCAGATATTCGCTCACTTGGAAATTTGACCAAAGACGAAGACTCATTTCAATCTGTTTTTACTGGTAGTAGTTCCGAAGATGGTGACGGCACATGCGAATTTGAAGATTGATCCGCTAATTCTGTCTGGTGTGATGTATCACTTTCTGCTAGTACATTTCCAAGTAAATTCTAGACACAAACTTGTACTTTTAGCATTTACCGGACTTCGAAAGGCATGTTGCCTACTATTTCGTTTTTAATTTTAAATGGTATAGACTATTGATAGTTTAAATACAACTATCGTTAGTTTCGATGTTGTCGATGTGGTATAGAACTATCGATATATCGATAGTCGCTATCGATAACTCCATCCAGCTAGGTACAAGTTAAAGTTATGTTATTCCGCCATTTTTGTAAACAAACGGCTCTACTAATGGAGGAGGTCGTCTTGATTTTAAAGTTATTTGCTTGTGTTTTATCACTTTTAAAGTGAAAACGAGGGTTCTGTGCATTTGTCGGAAAAAATCAGGCGCTACTGTAAACACAATGATGTATTTGAAGCAAATTTTCCTGTATAAACAACTCTTTCAAGTATTTTTAAGGTTACTTCAGTACTAATTGTACCATTGTAAAGACGGTATGAAGGTAAACTTTATAATTAATTTATAAGGAATAAAAGTAGGTACACGCTTACCTATTAGAATTTTTTTGTTTGAAGCTAAGGTAAATTTTGGATAGGTAGGTAGTCTTTTCCTCTAAACATTTCTAGTCAGTTTAGTTGAAAATTATTATTGTAATCTTTGTTTGCTGTTCTATGGATTTTTTGTGTTGTAGTATTTTAACTTTTTGAAATTGAGTGTTTTGAAAGAGTTAAGTAGTAGGATTTCTTTATTTAAAGATAATAAAAACATAATTTTTTTAAACCTGTTACATGCTAGGGGCTAGAAAGACCTGGCAACGTCTATCGTTAAAACAAAAGAGTTTTTTCTGTAACTGACATTGCTCGTTGTTTTTTATATGGCCATGTATTTATGACAGTGGCGCGCTGTCACAAAAAAAATTTTTTTTGAGGGCTGATATCAACCTTTTTTTATAATGAAGCGCCATTTATGAATATTTTTATTCAATCTGAATTCATATCAGGAGTCACCCATTCCAATATATGCAGTGAATTTCATAACACCCTGTATATATATATACAGGGTGTCCGGGAAAATGTGGGAAATCTCCCGGATATGAAAAAAAACACGTGAAAAGAGTACTACAAGTTCATATAAACTTTTTTCGTATCGGCCTCCTCTTCGGAGATATGGGCTCCCAAAGAGCTCCAATGAAATCAAGTTTTTTTACACGTAATTATTGAACCACCAGGTATATTCCAATTTTTTTTTAATATGATGTATACCAGGTTAGACCCTTCAAATTACTATCCAAGAAACTATTGTGAAGTACTCACAGCTGCAGGGACGGACTAGCTCTGACACTCATGACCCCATTTTTTTTACGCCCTGTATGATAAGAACTTTGGACCCCGTTTTTTACATACCTTTAACCATTGACTAAAAATTATGTACTCTTCATTCATGTCGTTAATCCTAACCGTTTTCGAAAAAAACGTCATTTTATTTACACTGTTAGTCCCCTAACTTCTGTCGGGTTGAATATGAAAAAGAGGAATTTTTCCCTGTCGCCAACATAGTTTCAATAAAACGTTAAAATTTAACTGCTTAGTTAAAAACTTCCTCAGAGGGTTCAACATGCGCCCCGTGAAGTCTTATACACTCGCGGGCACGACGAACTGAGGACTGCTGTACCCGCCACAATAACCCAGCATTGTTCCTTATTTGATCACAATGAAACGTGATTCT
Organism: Philopedon plagiatum; assembly: GCA_963971165.1. Classification (NCBI taxonomy): domain Eukaryota; kingdom Metazoa; phylum Arthropoda; class Insecta; order Coleoptera; family Curculionidae; genus Philopedon; species Philopedon plagiatum. Next base: position 66,005,425 of record OZ020193.1, read on the forward strand.
CCGTAGTTCCTCCCTACTATTGCCGGGAGTAGAATACACCAAGGTTTTGAGGTGTCCCCACAGGTAAAAATCCAACGGCGTTAGGTCGGGAGATCGAGGAGGCCTGGCAATAGGTCCTCCCCTACCTATCCAACGGCTTGGATAGACGTTATTCAGGTCAGGTGCTCCTGCAAGCAACGCTGAAATGAGGTGGTGTTCCTTCGTGCATGTAGTACACGTTTCGGCGGATTTCAAGTAGTAAGTGCTCTACTAAATCATGAAAAGCGTTCTGGAGGAATTCCAAATAAAGTTGTCCTTTCAGTCGTACCGGCAATACGAATGTTCCAATCAAAAAATTGCCAATGATTCCTGCCCAGACATTAATTGATTGGAACCGATGTTGACGATGCGAAACAATAGTTGCATGAGGATTTTCATCAGCCCATACATGTGAGTTGTGTAAATTCATGCTTCGTCCGTGAAGAGAATCTTCTGGCTTCCAAAGCATTGCAAGATGCAAGACCATACATCAGATGCATATCTGCATACTCAATAAACGTGTTATTTCGAATTATTTCACAATTAATTTCACCACGAAATCAGCGATGTGAAAGTTGACAAGTTCTAAAATGCAGGATATTTATTTCTTTCGTACCTAGTAACGTTTGCAACAACAATACTTTGTTTTTGGGGCCGATAAAATAAAACGCACATTATTTGCGAACCTAGGTCGAGTTGCAATTCACAGAATTAGACGTATCTGTTATCGAAATACGCCAAATACATGATGTAAATAATATGACGTTTTTTCGAAAACGGTTAGGATTAACGACATGAATGAAGAGTACTTAATTTTTAGTCAATAGTTCAAGGTATGTAAAAAACGTGGTCCAAAGTTCTTATCATACAGGGCGTAAAAAAAATGGGGTCATGAGTGTCAGAGCTAGTCCGTCCCTGCAGCTGTGAGTACTTCACAATACTTTCTTGGATAGTAATTTGAAGGGTCTAACCTGGTATACATCATATTAAAAAAAAATAGGAATATACCTGGTGGTTCAATAATTATGTGTAAAAAACTTGATTTCATTGGAGCTCTTTGGGAGCCCATATCTCCGAAGAGGAGGCCTATACGAAAAAAGTTTATATGAACTTGTAGTACTCTTTTCACGTGTTTTTTTCATATCCGGGAGATTTCCCACATTTTCCCGGACACCCTGTATATATATATATATATATATATATATATATATATATATATATATATATATATATATATATATATATATATATATATATATATATATATATATATATATATATATATATATATATATATATATATATATATATATATAGTAGAAAAATGGAAGATTTCTTGGCATATAGGTAATATAATAAATGTAAATGCGAAGATTTACTTCTTCGCTAGTGCAGCGAAAAGGCCGTGAATGAAAAATAAAAATAATGAGTACTATCTTTGATTCTGGTCTGGGTGACCTCCTGCTATCGATTTCTGGGCCCTTACCCATCAGCGGGCAGGCTGGGTGTAAGCCTGCCCCTTGCCTACACCTTATTAGTTTATTAGCAGTGTTCTGATAATCACAGAAAAATATATGAATTGATAAATTTACAGACCAAACTTGGCAAGTTTTCATTACAGAACTGAGCAATATTGAGACCCTTGAAAACTTGCCAAGTTTGGTCTGTAAATTTATCAATTCACACAATATTTTTCTGTGCTTATCAAAACACTGCTAATAAGGTGTAGACATTACATTTCCGTTATTTTTTTCAGCTAACAAAACACACAGTCTGTTTTTGGTGGGATACAGTCTTTTCTTTAAACATGACCTAAAAAATACAATAGGTACTTAAAAATCAAAATTCACATTGTACAATTTGAATATTGGATATTGAAATAACTATGACTATAAGACAAGATTTTAAATGAAAAATGAACCATTATACTTATTATTTAATTTATCTATTTATCATCATCACCATCACTACAATAATCGTTTGTTTTTGTCCCACTTTGTAAATTTAACATTCTATACACAGAAACTAATTTGCTGCATTTCTCCAGACCTAATTTGTTTCTTAGTTTTGAATGGATAAAACTAAAATTTGAAAAAATTCTTTCAATACGATCTGATGAAGCGCATGATTTATGCAAATATATAGCAAAATCTAAAAATTTTAAACCAATGACTTTGTATTTTTTCCACCCTTTCCACCATAATGTTGGATGGAGATCCGTCATGGTTTCTGAAAAAAAAAATTGGCTGGTATTGATAAGTTTTGACCGGCTTTGGACGGTTTAAATAAAATAAATAAATCAATAAATAAGGTTTTATTTCCAAGTACAATGGTATGGAAAACGTCGGTGGGTTGCCGCTAGGAACAACATGTTAATGGCTGGGCAAGTGGGCAATGCCAATTTATATCAAAAAGAAAACAAAATATATTACTTTAATTTTTGGCATAGCACAAGGAAGTGTGCTGGGTCCAATACTGTTCATAATTTTTATAAATGATTTAAATAACACCACAGATTTCGCCAAAAGAATAATAAAGTACGCCGATGACACTAACCTACTTAGTGGGGGTAGTAATTTAACTGATGTGTTAAATGAGGGTAAAAACTTTCTTGCTGCTGTTAACAACTGGTTTATGGGAAACAGACTCATAATGAATGAGTCAAAAACCAATGTCATTCTTTTTATAACCAAGCATTCGAGGGTAGAAACTCCACCGTATTTTGAGAATGTTGAACACTCGGTACCCTTTACACAACACACTAAATTCTTAGGGATTTATATTAATGAATTTTTGGATTGGTCCTATCATATTGAAGGCTTGTCAAAAAAACTTAGTTCAATTTGCTATGGGATTCGGGTGACTAGTAGATATATGAATGAGAAAACATTAAAAATAATGTATTTTGCGAATTTTCAATCAATCATCTCTTACAGCGTAATATTCTGGGGTAAGCAAAGACAGTCTCAAAGCATCTTTGTAATTCAGAAGCGTCTACTGAGAATAATTAAAAACATGAAAAACCATGAATCCTGTAGAACAGTATTCAGAAGTTCCGGCATTTGAACTGTGTATGGTCTTTATATCTATGAATGCTTGCCATTTTTCTTTAAGAACAGATATTGTTTTGAAACCCCATTTCAGCATCAATACAACACCAGAACAAGAAATGTAACTTACCCTATTCATCGTCTCACCAGTAGTGAAAAAAGTCCGCATTATATGTGTCTAAAACTGTTCAATAAACTCCCCGATAACATAAAAACAATTCAAAGCCTTAAGATATTTAAACGAGAAATTAAAAAGCTGTTAATTAATTTGGAACCATATGATGTGGAGGATTTTCTTGGATAGTTTTGTATCGGGGAATAACGACAATATGAGTAGACTAGTTTTAGTTATAACTAATTTGAAATTGTACTTTCTTTGTGTGACACCATTTCACTTTATGTTTGTAACATAAAATTGAAGTGAAGAAAATAAATAAATAAATTATAGTGTCCAATGTTCTACTCGAAATTGTCCTTGTGCATGTAATCCTGTATGCTGTAGGAAACGCTGTTCAAGATTCGAGATATATTCTTTTTAAACAATTGTAAATTCATATTCCTGATAGCTAATGGTATATACGATATTAGAGTATTTTCGTTAACAATATTTCTTAGGCGAAAGATAGCGAAATAAATTGTAGCTAATTTTTTACACAATTCGGTTGTATGACAGTTCCAATTTAAAGAATTGTCAATATAAATACCCAATAGTTTTGTCTCAGGCACCTAAGCAATAGAGTGTCCATCTATATCAGTCCTAACTAACTAGCTTTCGCTGATTGATGATGTTCTTGGCGTAAAGTTTATAAAGACAGTTTTTTTGGGGTTACGACTTAATTTGTTTATCACAAACCACTGTTCACATGTACTTAGCATACTTTGAAGTCTTTCGACAGCCCTCTCAACTGTAGTATCACAACGTATGTACGTGTTATCGTCCGCGGACATTGTGAAGTTACGTTGATCATTCACAACCCCAGGCAAATCGTTCACAAATATCAGGAATAGCAGAGGTCCAAGACTAGAACCCTGCAGCACACCTTTTGAGACACTCTATCTGTTCGACCTCACTCCATCAATATATACTACTTAATTTCTATTCGTAAGATCTGACTGTATCCAATCACTGACTTTCCTCTAAGACCGTAATGATTTAGTTTGGATATTAATAGGGTATGATCGACCAAATCGAACGCCTTACTTAAATGAATGAAGACACCAAAACATTTTTTGTTTATATCCAGGTAATTATATAGTTATGCAAAAATTGAGAATAAATTCTCTAACCACCTGAAAATTCCTTATACAATAAGGATTTCAACAAATAATGGCAAAACAGCTATTCTCCGGGCTATATGCCCCTCCGAGCGCTGAATTACATACCAAAATTTGCCGTATTTTCTTCTAACAGAGTTAGATAATAAAATACTTGTTTTGAATGCAAGAAACTACCAGGAAGAGGGAAGCTTTTTCTTTAGTTAGGATGTCGTCACCTGCAGACCGGTTTCGAACTCGTTGGTTCTCATCAGTACAGGATAGACGAACATACCAACCTTTCGAAAAAGTAATCCCTTAAAGCTACAACTGTCGTACTGCATAAGCAGTGAGACACAGGCAGCGCCATCCATTAGCAGTTTCGAGCATTCAGAGTAGAGTTTACCGTAAGGTAAAATTTTCAAACGTATGAATGAAAGTCTACTTGTCAGGGGTACATATAAATATGCAAAAATTGAGAATAAATTCTCTAACCACCTGAAAATTCCTTATACAATAAGGATTTCAACAAATAATGGCAAAACAGCTATTCTCCGGGCTATATGCCCCTCCGAGCGCTGAATTACATACCAAAATTTGCCGTATTTTCTTCTAACAGAGTTAGATAATAAAATACTTGTTTTGAATGCAAGAAACTACCAGGAAGAGGGAAGCTTTTTCTTTAGTTAGGATGTCGTCACCTGCAGACCGGTTTCGAACTCGTTGGTTCTCATCAGTACAGGATAGACGAACATACCAACCTTTCGAAAAAGTAATGTAATGTAATGTAAAGTAAGTAATGTAATTCAGCGCTCGGAGGGGCATATAGCCCGGAGAATAGCTGTTTTGCCATTATTTGTTGAAATCCTTATTGTATAAGGAATTTTCAGGTGGTTAGAGAATTTATTCTCAATTTTTGCATATTTATATGTACCCCTGACAAGTAGACTTTCATTCATACGTTTGAAAATTTTACCTTACGGTAAACTCTACTCTGAATGCTCGAAACTGCTAATGGATGGCGCTGCCTGTGTCTCACTGCTTATGCAGTACGACAGTTGTAGCTTTAAGGGATTACTTTTTCGAAAGGTTGGTATGGTATGTTCGCCTATCCTGTACTGATGAGAACCAACGAGTTCGAAACCGGTCTGCAGGTGACGACATCCTAACTAAAGAAAAAGCTTCCCTCTTCCTGGTAGTTTCTTGCATTCAAAACAAGTATTTTATTATCTAACTCTGTTAGAAGAAAATACGGCAAATTTTGGTATGTAATTCAGCGCTCGGAGGGGCATATAGCCCGGAGAATAGCTGTTTTGCCATTATTTGTTGAAATCCTTATTGTATAAGGAATTTTCAGGTGGTTAGAGAATTTATTCTCAATTTTTGCATATTTATATGTACCCCTGACAAGTAGACTTTCATTCATACGTTTAATTATATAGTTGCTCAAAAAACTGTAGAATGGCTGACGCTGTGCTCTTACCCTTTCTAAAACCATGCTGGCAGTTTGTAAATACTCGAAGAGCTGACAGAAAATTACATATTTGTTCAAATACTATCTTTTCAAGAATTTTTGCGATTGAACTCAATAAAGATATTGGGCGATAATTTTCTAGCAGCATACTGTCACCTGTTTTGTTCAAAGGAATCACTCTAGCTGTTTTAAATATATCTGGAAATATTGCGGATTCAATAGACATATTTACAATATATGTTACTATAAAATCAATGACCGATTTTAAAAAGTTTGATGGTATTCCATCTAATCCAAACGAAAAACGCTTGCTTAATCTAATGTTTTATATTGTAGTAGAAATATCAGGTTGAGGAAAAAATATAAATGTATAAAAAAAAGATGGAACGTAAAAAGAAATCGACCTGTTGATCAGTTATGTTTTGACAAGTTTTTGTCCTGTCATTGTTAATAAGTGTTCATTAAAAACTTATGAATTATTGGTAAATTTTAGCGATTTGCTTTGGTTTCCAAATGATTTTCATCTTGGAGCAGGTTGTGAGAATAAATTTAGTTCTATTATTGTCGAAAGTATATACTAAAATGGTCCTTTTCTTTATAAATTTGCAAAAAACTTAGAATCAAATTTATAGTATGAAACATAGTAGTCTTATTCTTACACTTGAAACTTTTGGTTGTCATATTAGACCGGACTAGCGTTTGAGAATCTGGCCGTTAAGGTTTAAAATTCGACCAAATCAAAAAAATACGGTTTCCAGCCAGACATTGCCCTACGAAGAACAACAGAACATAACGGGCAATGTGACGACTTAAATTAGGGATACGGCAACACCGCCATGAACCCTATCGGCCGTTTTAGCACTAACAGGAAATATTTATATTTTGTATAACTTTTGTAGCATTTTTTAATCTTCGAATTGAGTTTTATTTTCAACATTTATTTGGAGTCCTTCAACAAAATTAAGCTTAACATTAACTTCAGCAATCAATACGTAAAAAATATTAATTCATACTTTTCAGTGCTTTATTATTGAACCAATTTGTTTAGAAAATTGTTAAATGGTTGTATTTACAAGATACTTTGTAATTTTTTTTAGATCTCAAGTGCCAGTAAAAACTGTACCAGAGGAAACTGGAAATGAAATCTATCAGGAATGGGAATTAAAAAATGAAGAAGTTGACATTAAGGAGGAGGGATTAATTCAAAACTCAATTGAGTAAGTACATATTTTACTAATTACATTTCCTTAAAAAAATGTCCTAAATAGTTTAAGCTTTTTTAATTGTAAATTTACAAAATTATCTGTACGATTTAGTTTATACAGGGTGGTTCAGAGGTCCCGTATAGCATTCATTTTTCTTTGTTGCGTTATTTTTGAGTAAATCTCTAAAACACGTGAATTAATTGAACTCTACTAATTTTTCTGTAATATTTTCAACCGTCCTCCTTCAACCTCCCCTTCTTTTTTTTTAAATGGCAACCTATGTTAAATGGGGGCTCGTTGAGAAATTCATTAAAAACTGAATTTAGTGGTATCAATAAACCATGTGTTAGGTTTTTGATTACTAGATTTTGTAGGACTAATAGGCGCAGTAATGTTAGTGTAAAAATAATGAAATAACGACTTGTTTTCTTTTAAATTTTGTTACAACTAGTTAGTACTCACCTGATGTAACCTAATGTTACAAGTGTTGAAAATACCCCCTCCTTCTATTTGACATGCACAGAGTCGGTGGTAAAAACTATCTTTTGAATTGTGAATAGTATGGGGCTCTAAGTCATTGATCTTAATTCGAATTCTATCTTTTAAGGGCATTAATATTTTGTGATCTATTCTGGTACACTCGCTCTTTCAAATATCCTCGAAGAAAATAGTCTAACGGCGTATGGTCCGGAGATCTTGGTGGCCATTTAACAGCACCTCGTCGACCTATCTAGCGGTTTGGAAAAATTTGATCCAAGTACTTCCGAACATTAATACCATAATGGGGTGGTGCGCTATCTTGTTATAACCAGATTCTTGCATGTGGAACATCTGGATCAGCTTCGCTAGGAAAGTAACTGCGGGTATTAACTCCAATGTGAGGAAATCGAAATAGCTTTCAGCTGTAAGATTTTCGTCAAAAACATGTGGTCCCAAAATTATATTTTTAATTATGCCAGCCACACATGTATTTTCTCAGGACGTTGGGTATATAATATGGGACATACTCAGTGTGTGTTTTGCTGAGACCAGAATCGATAATTATGTGTGTTTACCACTCCATTTAAATAAAATGCAGCCTTATCAGAAAAAATGTTTTGTGAAAATACGTAATTTTCGTCACATCTTGCCATTGTTTCTTATCAGAACTGTAGTCTTCTGTCATAAATAATCATCCTCCAAAAGCTCTTCTACAAGGCACACCTTAGTGATGTAAGTAGATACGTATTCAAAAATCCGTTGGATACAGATATTAAAAGAATCCGTATTATCCGTAACCGGCCGAGAACTTGAATACGTATCCGGAATCAAAATAAACACGCATTCGGCTGGTTACTAATGCAAAGTGCAAAGAGAAAACGGAATCGGGATCGAGTTTAAGCCAACAACACGGTCTGCGATTTGGCATATTTGATCTTATGCTTTCTCTTTCTAATGACATTTCCTAAAAAAAGACAGCATACTTATCAGAGTAACTGGTATCATATGGGCCCACCTCACCCGAGCCAAATTCAAACGAGAACGAACGGCGGTGCCATACTATCCCTAACCTTCGACTTCGAATCATATGATACCGCATCCACCCATCTACCCGTATCCGAAATAATTCCGTATATAGATGTTTCGGAACCGCGCGGTTCAAGAAATGGATTCGTATACGGATATTAGTTGATTCCGTATTATCCGGATATATAAAGAATACGGATATTTACAACACTGGCACACCTTATATGGATGATACTTTTGGCTTTTTACAAATCTTAAGACGGTTGATGTGGTAGCATCGTTATTTAGGGCTAATGTATTAGTTGAGGAATAAGGATTTGACATTTGCCATTTGAAAAAAAAAGTTGGGGTGACTGGGGGTTAGAGGGTTGAAGGGAGGAGGGTTGAAAATATTACAGAAAAATGAGAAAATCGTTCAATTAATTTACGTATTTTAGCGTTTTACTCAAAATTTTGTGCGTGACTTTTGAACCGCCCTGTATATAAAGTTCATATTAACCTAATAATGATTGAACATTTAATTAAGTCATAAAATAAACCAGCTTTTAAAACTTTATTGCGTCGATTTTAAAATACCAGTTTTAATACTTAAGGCTCTTATATTGGGCGTGTAAACACTGTTGAAATTTTGAGTTTTTTTTGTGTTCTTTAAAGGAAAAACTAGTCAGGGCATTTGCGGGATTGGTTCTAAGTCCGCGGGATCCCGCATAGCTTTTTTAATTTAATAAAATTCGATATATTAACGTATATTTAATTAATTATTGAACCAACCTTAATTTTTTATTATAAAAATCAACAATTAATAGTATTTCAGGTAAAAAAAATTATATAATATAAAGTCTAGCATCTCTTAACTATACTACTATGACTATAAATCAGTCAAATTTCATATCAATTAGAGTAACAAATAACTTTGGGCAAATGAACTTCAAATGTTTATACGCGGGATCTCGAATAGGTTTTTTAATTTTATAAAATTCGATAAATTAATGTTTATTTAATTAATTATTAAACCAACTTTAATATTTTATTATAAATATAAAAAATTAACAGTATGTCAGTCAACAAAATTATGTAATTTAAAGGTTAGCCTCTCTTAACTATACTACTATGACTATAAATCAGTCAAATTTCTTATCAATTAAATTAACAAGTAACTTTGGGCAAATGAACTAAATGTTTATTACTTTTCTACCTGAGATCATAAGTCTTACTAGTTTTTATAGTAAATCACATTTTTTGATTGTAAGGTAAGTAAGATACTTATAATACCTACACTCAAAGAAAATGATGGGTAAAATCAACTAAAAAGAGCATATAAAAATGCGTCTATCTAGTTCTGTAGTCAAATTAACCAGGAAAGAATAGTTAAACAAATTGTGTCGTTAGACTAAGAATTGTTCACCAATCACAGTATCATGTAGACCAACAAGTAAAATTGTAAATTGATCATCTTTGTTAGATATTGTTAGTAAATTTGGACTGTTTATGAAATTATTTGGCTTCACTGATTTGTCGTAAAACATTGAACTTACTATTTAACATAAGGACATTATGCTGTCAAGCCCATAAAGGGTGACTATGGAAACTAAGTTTATTGTTGTGATTGTTAGAAAAAATCATTTGGTGTGTCAAAAAAGTTGGAATAAATAAAGCTACAAATTTGTTGGAAATTGGTTATTTTGGATACAAAAAAGTGTACAGCAATCAACTGAACGCTCAGAGAAGTTCTCTGACACAAGAAATGGTCCTTCGTCATCGGATATTATCGCTAGTATTGGAATGGTCTTGTTGGTAAAAACATTAAAATTGGCAATTTTGGATGACAACTGTTGGTGACGTCATGAATCATCGCCAGCTGAAGAAATAGGAGAGATCGGAGAAAATACATATTTTGTTGGTTGTGTAAAAATAAGACATATCAAATCGATCAAAAGTTGTGAGTATTGGTGTATCCTTTTCTCCATATATTGGTTCTTAAACATATTCCTAATTTAACTGGTGTGGTAACGTGTTTAAATTTTGAAACGTGTTTTTTTGGCACAAATTGGTGGAAAATAAAAAAAAGGGTTGGTGTTTTGTTTAGGTTAAGAACCTAGTCATTGAAATTTAACAATTTGTTGTTGTTTTTGGTATAAAAAGAGAAAAGTTATAGAAATATGTCGGAAAGTGCTGATCTGAAACTTAATATTAAAAAACGGGGAATTTGCAAGTCAACATTAACTTGTTTTGGAAAATTTTTGAATCCTTTAGTTTCTTTATCAACAAATGAGCCTATTAAGAGTGCAAAACTTACCGAATTGGAATGCAGGTTAAATAAATTACCAGATATTTTGGCAGAATACGATACATATCAAACTTTCATAGAGTTAAATCATGAAGATTTTGAACAACAATTATCAGAAAGAGAAGCCTTTGAAAATTCATATTATAATTTGTTTGCCACTGCAAAAAATATTTTAAAAATTAATTCTGAAGACCAAAATGAAATTGACCTTGATAACGTTTCTCAAGCTGGTAGTCTTACTTCAAATCTTACACAAAATCCTGTTAATCGACTTCAGTCTAGACCTAAACTTCCTGCAATACCTATACCTAAATTTTATGGAAACTTTGAGAGGTGGCTCGAGTTTCGTGATACCTTCAAATCTTTAGTACATAATAATGACAATGTTTCAGATATTGAGAAATTTCATTTTTTACGTGGTGCTTTAGAAGGTAGTGCTAAAGATGTTTTACTAAATTTGGAAATTAGTTCGGTAAATTATTTGATTGCATGGGATCTGTTGTGTGAAAGGTTCGATAATAAATCAATGTTGGTAAACAATTATTTAAAAATACTTTTTGGGCTCCCTGCTATGACAAAGGAGTCTGCAACGGATATTCGAAAGTTATTGGATGGTATTATAAAGGGTATGCGTTCGCTTGAAGCACTTGAAATACCTGTTAACACTTGGGATTTAATAATAATTTTCTTTATGTGTGGGAAATTAGACTTGGTGACTGCTCGTGAATGGCAGGAGCAAAAATCAAAGGACAAGTTACCTACTTTGGATGAATTTAAATTGTTTTTAAAGTCACGGGCGGAGCTTCTGGAAACACTGGAAGCAAGTTCTAAGGAAAATAAGCTGCATGTTAAGGCAAAACACTCTAAATCCTTTTCGATTACAAATCACTCATGTCCTATATGTAACGGAAGTCATATTATTGTAAATTGTAGTAGTTTTCTCAAGCTTTCTGTATATGATAGATATGAGCGTGCTAAACAACTTAGACTTTGCCTTAACTGCCTAAAACCTAACCATTTTAGTAAAGATTGCATTTCCAGTAGTTGTAGAAAGTGTTCTACTCGTCATCACACATTGTTGCATTATGACAAAAAGATTTCAACACAGGAAGGGTCCTACGGACAAAATCCTACAAATAGCAATAATACTTCTAGTTTTTCTCAAGACGCTAAAACAGGTGATAGGGTGGAAATGGTAAGTGTCAATATGTCATCTGCTCATGTAAATCAAGACTATACTTTGTTGTCAACGGCACTAGTGCAGATAATTGGTCCGAATGGTAATCGATGCATATGCAGAGTACTTCTAGACTCTGGTTCACAGTCAAACTTTGTGACTGAAAAGGTATGTAACACTTTAAATCTTGCAATGCAAGAAGTAAACATTTCAATTGTTGGTATAAACCAAGTAACTTCCTGTATCAAATATCGATGTAATGTAGCTGTTCAATCTCGTCAAAATGAATTTCTTAGCACTGTGTCATGTTTGGTAGTGCCTAAAATAAGTAACTGCATTCCTAGCAAAAGGTTAAACGTATCTCACTTAAATATACCAAAACATCTCAAATTGGCTGATCCAGATTATGCAGTTCCAGGCCCTGTAGATCTTCTTTTGGGAGTTGATATTTTCTACCAGCTTTTATGCATTGGTCAGATTAGTTTGGGTCAAAATCAACCTATAATGCAAAAACTCGTTTTGGTTGGATCATTGCTGGATCCTTGTCTCTTTCAAATTCATTTCAGAATCTTAGTCGTTGTAACTTAAGCATTAATACCGAGCTTCATGATCAGTTGGAGAAATTTTGGACAATAGAGGAACCTCCTAGCAGTCTAAAACCTATTTTATCCAATGATGACAAGGAGTGTGAGTCAATTTTCATTGAACAAATGAAACGTGAGGAATCTGGTAGGTTTGTTGTTAAAATTCCATTTAAAGAATCCCCGCGTGTTCTTGGTAACTCTAACGTCACTGCAAAAAGGCAATTTTTCTCAGTAGAAAGAAAATTACAAAAAAATCCTAAAATGAAAGAGCTCTATGTCAACTTCATGACAGAATACGAATCTATGGGTCACATGACTTTGGATAGTGGAAGCTTGTCTACTGACTACTCTTATTTTTTGCCTCACCATGGTGTTCTCAATGAAAACAGCTCCACCACTCGCTTGCGTGTTGTTTTTAATGGATCCTCTCCAACGGATAATGGTATTTCCCTAAATGACATTCAATACACTGGACCAAACCTACAGGATGATATTCTCTCCATTTTGTTGAGGTTTAGAGTTCATACTGAAGTTGTGTGTGCTGATGTGGCCAAAATGTATCGAATGATTATGGTGCATGAGGACCAAAGGTGTCTTCAAAAAATATATTGGAGGGCTAATCCCAGTGATGAGCTTCAAATATATAAACTAAACACTGTACGGCTTCTGCCTCGTTTTTGGCAATTCGATGTCTAAAGCAACTTGGTTTGGAGTTTGAGGATAAATACCCTAAGGCATCTAATATTATTCTGCATAGTTTTTTTGTTGACGATATGCTTTTTGGTACAGATACTATTGAAGAGGCAGTAATGCTAAGTAAGCAGGTATCAGAAATTTTAGAAACTGGTTGCTTTATTTTAAGGAAATGGATTTCAAACTCATCTCAAGTTTTAGAGAAAATTGTTGATTGGGACTCCTCTTCTTGCAATCAAGAATTTATTTTTGGCGATAAAACCGAAAATAAAACACTTGGACTTTATTGGTTATACAAGAGTGATGTTTTAATGTATCATATTTCTTTACCTCATTGTGATAAATATACAAAGCGCGCAATTCTCTCAACTATTGCAAAGATATATGACCCTCTTGGTTTGCTGTCGCCATGAATAATCCTAGCAAAAATTATTTTGCAGAAATTGTGGTGCTCAAAAATTGGTTGGGACGAGTCTTTACCGTCAAATATTCATTCACTATGGCATAAGCTGCGACCACAATTGTCAATTCTAAATGATCTATCAATTCCTAGGCAAATGGTATGTATGAGTATTGATAGCGTTGAACTTCATGGATTCTGCGATAGTTCCATAGAAGCCTATGGTGCATGCCTTTACCTTAAAAGTACTAGTACTAATAGTCAAATTAAAATCTCATTAGTATATGCCAAGGCCAAGGTTGCCCCTGAACTAAAGAAAGAAGTGGGGTAGTTCCTGAAGTCTTCCCTATGTACAGATTCTCAAATTTTTCTCGGCTCAAACGCAGTTTCGCATATCTTTGGCGTTTTTACAATAATTGTAAAATTGAAAAGCGCTCTAGATTAACTGGTCCACTTTCATCGCATGAATTAAATAGCGCAAACCAACTTTTGCTTATTATTTCTCAGAAAGAATCCTTCTCTGATGAATATCCTTTGGTGTTAGAAAACAAACCTTGTAAAGGACCTTGAGCTCCCTAAACGCATTTATAGATTCCCAGGGTGTCTTAAGGGTGGGGGGTAGATTACAACTATCCAATTTGGATTATGCTAAAAAGCATCCTGCTGTTATTTCATGTAAACATGTATTTACAAAGCTGCTTTTCTCATTTGAGCATATAGTTTTGCTTCATGCTGGTCCTCAGCAGTTGCTGGCGTCCTTAAGGGAGCACTACTGGCCACTTGGAGGTCGCAATTTAGCCAGAAAGGTTGTTCATAAGTGCATAACTTGTTTTAGAGTTAAACCCAAGTCCATTGGTCAAATAATGGGTGTATTGCCAAAGGATCGCGTTATACCTACACCGCCTTTTCACACAACAGGGGTTGACTATGCTGGTCCATTCAATTTAAAGACAAAGGATGGTCGTGGTACAAAATTATTAAAATGCTATGTATGCTTGTTTGTTTGTTTTTCCACTCGCGCTATCCATTTGGAACTAGTTTCTGAATTAACATCTGAAGCTTTTATAGCCACTTTTCGTCGTTTTGTGTCTCGGCGAGGTAAACCAGCCCATGTTTGGCCAGACAATGGTCTCAATTTTGTTGGAGCCAATTCTGAGTTGAAAGAACTTGGAAATTTTTTGCAGAAGCAAGGTACAAATTTAGTTGAAACTGTCGAAAACGAAGGTGTGAACTGGAAGTTTATTCCTGCTCAATCCCCACACTTCGGTGGTATTTGGGAAGCGGGTGTTAAGGCTTGCAAATTTCACATGAAGCGTATTATGGGAAACGCGTCTTTAACATTTGAGAATTTTTACACGTTACTAACCCAAGTTGAAGCCACCTTAAATTCCCGTCCTTTAGTCCCAGTTTCTCCTGATCCTAGTGATTATGATATCCTTACACCAGCTCACTTTTTGATCGGCAGAAGATTAACCGCATTACCAGATTTGAATGTCAGTGATGTACCTGACAATCGTCTTTCTAAATTTCAACACATACAGAAATTATATCAACATTTTTGGTCACGTTGGTCAAAGGAGTATGTGATTCTACTTCAACAACGCCTGAAATGGAAATACCCACAAAGAAATCTTCAAGTTGGTGAGCTCGTCCTTATTCGTGATGATAACTTACCTCCTGTACATTGGAAGATTGGACGAGTTAAGGAGCTTCACTCTGGACTTGACAAACAGTGCCGTGTTGCTTCTATTCAAACGAGTCATAGTGTGTTTAAAAGACCTATCTCAAAGCATTGCCCTTTTCCAATTGAGAACAATGCGTAAACTAAATGACATTATTAGTGTGTTTTGCGCTATTATCAATTAGTATAATTATCATAATGTATTTTGCATGTACCTTTTGTACATATTATAGGAATAATCATCTTTGCCAGGGTTTTGTGTTGAAAGTAGCCCTTTCAAGGTGGGGGGTATATGTTAGATATTGTTAGTAAATTTGGACTGTTTATGAAATTACTTGGCTTCACTGTTTTGTCGTAAAACATTGAACTTACTATTTAACATAAGGACATTATGCTGTCAAGCCCATAAAGGGTGACTATGGAAACTAAGTTTATTGTTGTGATTGTTAGAAAAAAATCATTTGGTATGTCAAAAAAGTTGGAATAAATAAAGCTACAAATTTGTTGGAAATTGGTTATTTTGGATACAAAAAAGTGTACAGCAATCAACTGAACGCTCAGAGAAGTTCTCTGACAATCTTTTTTGTTAATAAAACATCTTTTGGATCAGTGATCATAATTTTTGGTAGAACAACAAATTAAATAGTACACCGATCTTCTTTTTTGGTATTCAACCATTTGTTTGATTAGTCGCCATATTATTTAGTAAAACAACAAACTTGATAGTACTTTAACCATTTTTTGTTCACTTACCCTTCTTTGCTTGACCTACAATTAAACTCTGAATTTTACTATTTTGTTGTTTACTAAGCATTTCCCCGTTTACGAGATACTCTATCTACAATACTAAATCATTTTAACCCAATGCATGTAGGTTTAATCACACAAACAAATAATAATAGTTTAATTTTTGATCTATTTACTTTTCTGTACAGCAAATACTTGAAAAAGCAAAAAATTGAAATTGCTTAAGCTACAACTGTTTTAGAGTATCCAATAAAGGGTTTCATGCTGGGTTTCGTTAGATTAAGGTCATCTTCAGGACATCTGGAGAATGTTATCCAATTTTAATTTACTCATGAAATTTAAGAGTCACATTACGATTTAGAAATTTTACCATAACCCAGTTCAGATTGACTTTCAATTTTATTAGATTTATTTTTTATTTTACGTAGTACAAAGTAGTCTGAGTGGCCCAATAAATTTTTAATTTTGTCTGTAGAATTTTACAAAACAGCTGTTGTTATCCTGGCCTTAGGGATGATTATATGGAACTCAAATCTGGCTTGAACAGTTTGATTTTGAAGGTACCTTTTTACCTAAAGCTTAACCCAATTTCACCACAGCAATCTTTGTTTTTAGTTGGGTAACAACATCAATGGTTTTTTCAAACCTAGTATGTCTTAGTAACAAATAACTGTAATGGGAAGTTCATTGACATGAATCATGGATTTATTATAATAATGATTCGATGTCCGTATACTCTGAGCGTATCGAACGTGAAGCCTTATATTTTGTTGTTTGTTTTTGTTTTTGTTATTCTCTTGGGGGAGCAGTTTACGAACTACGAACATAGACAAGACTACGAATTACTACTTAATTGAATCAAGAATGGTAGTAGAAAGAGATAAAATAGCATTGGAGTGTTGGAGCTCAGGTTGAAAAATCACACCGGTGTGTCACCCGGCGATGATATCGAACGCAGCCCAGAAGTGTTGCTGTCTGTTATGGTTGTTTAGGAACACGGCTGAACCTCGGTCTGAACACTCGGTTACACGTACGTCTTTGTCTAATGAACTAGAAAAGAAAAAGTGCGACGTATAGATTTATATAGATTTATAAATGACTCGGAGCGACTTTAAATAAACAACACCTTTAGAAATAACATAACCTATAAATAATAAAACCTTTTTAACTTAAATTTATTATTATTTAGCAGAAAAATAAAATATTTTAGGGCTTTTATTACTTTTAGTAAATCTTGTGATGCTTCTAACGTATTTTTTGTACAAAAATACAAGGTAAAATAAGATGTGGCCAATGTTTACAAATTGTGTTTACAGTGTCGTTTAGAATGGTTTGTTTTGGCTTCAAAGAATGTGAACTCATCCCGTATCCAGTCCTAATAAATCCATGACATGACCTACTTAACTTATGACCGTGTGACAAACTTAGTGGTCTGTTGATGTTAACAAATTAAAATAAAATACAGATTTTATCAGAGCTTATTATTTGTTGATAATATTGATTTAAACTTTTTTATAAATTTTACAACAAACAAAATACAACCTAAAATAAATGATTTAATTAAATCTAAACTAACTAAAGATCTTCTAAACACAAAATCAGTAGTATTGAAACATTTGTCATTTGTTTAAACTAATAAAAACCTTATTATAATATAAAATCAAACACAATATTAGACACTTTAGAGCCACGCGTTGACTTCGGTATATAAATAAATTATTAGTGTAAAGGTTTTTATAACAAAATAAAAAACAAAATCACATATTTTAGAGCCTAAATGTCAATGTGTTGCCCGCAAATATACGTGTGTATAAAAAAGTTTATAGGAAAAGCGAACATGCTTTACAACATACTACATATTACATATTACATGCTTTAAAACGATCCTAAAAAATTAAAAATAATGTCAGAGGTTTTACCTCCACTGGTGGTACATGTACCATAGTTTGGGAAACGCTGCGTTAAAGCATATCCAATTTTAAAGTGAAATACAGTATATACAATACAGAGTATTGCAGTTTGATACGTTTTATTGTCATTCTACTGAAACAACTGATTATAATACGCAAAACAAAATGTTCGAGTTTCAGATACAACTTTGTAATTTTAATAGAACACCCTGAATAGTTCTTCAATATTGTGAAGTTGGATCTTTGATCTTGATAGGTGTCCAAATCCCCAACTATTTAACAGATTTTTTAAAGCTATATCTTCGTCATTCACAAAATCATAAACGTTTTGGTCACTTCCTAAGGGGTTTATAAGAGAATTTACTAACTCCGTGTACTCACAGCTCTTATCCATTATGACATTAGGTACGTTTTCAATTGACATTTTATTAATATCAATCGAAAAATGATTTGCTGAGGGAGAATTCTTTCTTATCTGGGCAACTTGAGAGAGATGCGACATGGAAATGGAACAGCACATCAAAGAAAATAAAAGGGTATGTTTGTTTATTTACTGCAGTACTGCACAGCACAACCACACAACCACCGATGAACAACTACTACGCTTTAAGACCCGTTAAACTGGATAGGGGAACAATGTTTTCTTTTTGGAACCAAAAAGACTGTTTGATTTTATACAGAAAAAGTTTAACATTCTATAATAATATTTGTATTAATCGGTTAAAATCGGTAGTGAAACAATATTTTGTTGTTGGAAATACAACACTGGTTGATTTTACAATATTATTTGTTACTTTACTATTATAGGAGTGCAACAAACTAAATCCTGTTTGTATCAACTTCTTAAAATGTATAGCAACAAAAATGTTTTGTTTTAGCAAACCATACTGCGAGCCCACTTACAAAAATTTGTTAACTTACCAATTATAATAGTATAACAAACTTACAAACTGTTGTCTCGTCTGTAACTGGTTTTCAAAGAAGGTAACGGAACAATATTTTATTTTTAAAAACGAAACTGTGGTTTAGGTTTACGACAATATTTGGTAATTTGCCAATTATAGTAGTTTGGCAAACTGTAATAGTAAGTACTAACCACACTCAGGTATTAGTTAAAAATAAAACGTACAATTGCTAGTTTGATTTGACAAAATTTAACAAATTAGTTGTAAGATAACAAAATACTTGTCAGTTTCGCCTATTTTTTTTTTTAGTTATTATTTGTTTTATTGTACTACAATTTATTGTTGGTTGTAGCATAGACTAAATAATACATAGACGGACACTGGCGTGTAACAAAAATGGACCAAAAAGCGTGCATGCATTGAGACATTTTGAGGGTTTACTGGTTTATGGCTTAGAAATTTGGTTGTCCACAATTATATATTCATGCGTTTATATGTACTATAACAAATTCCTAAACCATAAACCAGTAAATTCACATAAATGTTTCAATGGATGCCCGCTTTCGGTCCCATTTCGGTGTATTCGAGGATTTGTCTATGTATTATTTAGTCTGTGGTTGTAGTAACAACCAGCTTTTATTTGAATATACCATAAGTGTAGTTTGATTTAACAAAATTAGGAGGATTGTTAGGTAAACATTTTTTGTTGTTACATTAACCCATTATATTTTTTTGAGTGTAAGCAGTCTCATTAATTTTCATATTATAATACCACGGATATTTGGCAGATACACGTTTTCGCGTTATTTTTTAAGAGTTTATGGCTTTTTCATGACTATGCCGATCCGCATAGCTACTGCGGGATCCCCCAGGCCGTCAAATGACTTGGGATTGCGGGATCCCATTTTGCGGGATTGCAATCCCTAACAAAAACTACTAGATCTTGTAAAAATTTATTACTACTAAAACGTAGATCTTATTAATTTTTCTTGAATACTCGTTTGCAAAAGGTATTTTGAAAAATATGCGATAAATATGAAATCGCTATTGTTATTAGAGGTGCAACTAAGCAAACCCCATTAAATCCAGAATATCCGATTTTGTGTAACATGGAAACAAATAATTAACGTAAAAGTTATTAAAATTACTCTTTGTACTCGTTAAAGTTAAAAAGTGACTTAAAAACGTTTTTTCAAGAAATACTATTATTTTGTATTTAAATTTGTAATATGTACAACAATATATACTTTTCTTTAATGGATTTATGGCATTTTACACAACCGAGATGTGGATTTATTTCGTTGTGCTCAATTTACATATTTTAACACGTTGCCTTTTTGTTTATTTGTAGTGAATATGTATATACACTCCGGTGCACAAAAACGAACATCCTAAAATTTTGAGTATTTTTAAGGTTTGATATCTTTTCAGTGTTAAAATTAGCAAAATGAAACACTTATGGAATCTTTTCGGTGTCCGTCCGCCCTTCTGTCACAGGCGATTTTCTCTGAAACTATTCGACGTAAAGATTTGAAATTTATCACAGAGATAGAGTGTGGTGGCCAATTATAGACATGAAGTATAAAAGTTGAATTTTGATTCTTGGGGTTAATTTTAGAGGATAAATTGGAGAATGGAAACAAATTTTCAAGGGCATCGAGTAGGGTGTCAAATGAAAGCTTATTGAAGCACGAATGCAACAATTGTATTTTTTAAAACATTTTTCGGGAAAAATGCTTAAAAATTGTTGTCCCCCACCCTCATCACCGAAAGGATTACTCAGAAAAATCTTTAAAAAATCATGAACATTGAGAATTAGGTGTAGATTGAGCCAAAATTATCAGGATTGAAAAATTCTAGCTCGATCAGTTATAAACAATTTAATTGTTTATTTCCTTGAACCATTTTAATTTGGCTCTGTCGAAATTCTCCCCACTCAGCTCTGCGCATACGCGATCTGATACGGTGTTGGTGCCATCGGCATGGTAGTACCGAGTTTTCATACCCTGGTTGATAATGTTGTTATAGGGAAATATTAAAATTCTCATTCGCATTACAACGTGATTAAATTTTTGAAAAGAAATTGATAATCACTATATTTTGCACCTGGGTGTTGAAACGCAGAAATGCAGATATTGACACGATTTTAAAAATAAGTTTAGAGAATAGATAAAACTTTATCCCAAGTGACATTTTAAAATATTTACGCTGCTATTGTTCCAAAAGGTGTTTTAAAATTAAACGAAAAAACAGCATCCCGATTATCCCTGTATAAAATGTCAAATAAAGGTTTTATAGAAAATTTGAAGAAGCATAATAAAGTCAATACTTGCATTTATAATTTGCTAAAAAAAGTATTCAAATCGGACTGGAAATAAAAAGTTATCAAGCCTATATTTCAGGGTGCCCGTTTTTTTTGCACCTGATTGTATATATTGCGCTATTTTTTTTCGAAAGGAACGTAAAGTAAAAAGGGTTAAAAATATATAAGTAATTGCATATTTTATCGAATGTATTAGAAACCCTTTCCAGAAATCCTCACATCGCGAGTCGTTCTGGATCAGCAAAACCCCACTCCCTATGAACATATGTTTAACATTCTGGCAATATGGCCCCAAAGCAAATTATAAAGCTTTTAAAATACTTCTAATCCGATATTATTTTATAGGAAGTATTGAATTTTGCTTAAACTCTGTCGGATTTATGTCAGTTTGCTGAGTTGCGACGGTTTCTATTGCATTTATGCGCTTTGATCGAACGGAATGTTCTAAATTATAGATGGAGCCAAGTACAGGGTTTTCTCTTATATTTTGAACGGGGTCCACAGTCCTTATTTTTAGAGATATGGAAAAATGTTTAATACAAAAATTTTAGGGTTTTATCTAAATCATCAGAATTTTCTAAAAAAATAAACAAATGATAATCAGAATGTCAAAAAATCGCTATCAACTTTAATTTTTGAAATAGAACACCCTGTATATTTTCAACCATTTAGAAAGATATCTTTTTTCTGATTTCAAAAATATCTAGTTTATTTATGTTTCTTTAAGCAGTTTTTAAAATATTTAGATTTAAATGTTTAAAAATGTTCAAAGCTATACGTTTGCGATCACTGAACAAGTGATTCCAAAGCCACCTATGCTTGAGCGGCTATGACTTAAGACTGAGCATTTTTAAATATTTAAATCTAAATATTTTAAAAACTGCTTAAAGAAACATAAACAAACTATATATTTTTGAAATCAGAAAAAAGATATCTTTCTAGTTGGTTGAAAATATACAGGGTGTTCTTTTTAAAAAATTAAAGTTGATAGCGATTTTTTGACATTCTGATTATCATTTGTTTATTTTTTTACAAAATTCTGATGATTTAGATAAAACCCTAAAATTTTTGTATTAAACATGTTTCCATATCTCTAAAAATAAGGGCTGTGGCCCCGTTCAAAATATAAGAGAAAACCCGGTACAATAACTTTAGGTTTTTGTCCGAAAATTATTAAAAAATGGATTTGTTTTCTTTTGTTCAGTTTTTCTCTGTAAAATGCTTATTTTTACTTTATCGTCTTGATTTTATTAAAAAAATGTCGAAAAATATAAAAAAAGATCGAGTCTGGACAAAATATGGAATATTAATAAATAATTTTCAAAACATTAGAAAAAATTTATTATAACAGTTTAATAGACCCACCTCTTAAGACTACAATATGTTACTGGATTTATTTGTAAAATCTGACAAAAATACAACATTTTGAAAAAATATACAACAGATCTTGCTATTACGGGTGATGAGGTACCATATCTTAGGAATTGATACTCCAGGAGCTTTGGAAAAAAACTAATAAGGAAAGTGGCCAAGAGAAATTGCTGGAAATAATTTTTAAGTTTCTAACTCTGCCGCTAGGGGGCGTAATCGCTGTGGTCATGTAAAAAAAGACATTTTTCTGGAAAATATCCCTATAAAAGTTATCAAAAAAATATTACACTGATAATTCTACTAGAATTCTACATCTTTTTTGTTTAACACTTTTTGCTGTAAGGTGTAAAATTATTGCGGGAGCGGAGGGGGGAAAGTCTACTGATAAAAGTGTCCATAATTTTGATTTGACTTAACCGAATTTGATGAACTTGGTCTCATTTGAGCAAGAAAAGTTTGCTAATTTAAACAAAATAATAGCTGTGTTACATTGGCACTCATTACAGCGGCACTCGCTAGAGGGCATTATTTGAAAAACTCCTTGTTTTTCAATTTTTCTCCGAAATTTTAAATGGAATGACATAGTTATTATACCATAATCGAAAAGGAGAATAAATTTGTAAGAGAAAAGGTAAAAAATTCTATTCGATATCTTTATTAGTTTCGGAGTTACAGCCAAAATAATAATTAATATCATGTTAATTGAAAAAAGCAATTGTTTTTATAGGTCCGTAGTCAAGCGTGTCATGAAAAATAAAAAAAAATTAAACTTTTTATTAAGTGTATTTTTCACTTTTTATTCCATTACTATTGCCTTTAATTTACTTGCCTGTCCTATTATTAAAAAAATATCTAGTAAGCCATGAAACAAAATCTGCAGGTTTTCAGGAAAATAAACAAATTGAAATGTCACTTTAATTAATCTTTGATAAGTATCTCTCAAAATTTTATCTTGGATTTTTTGTGAATTTTGAGTTTATCATTATTCAACTTTTGTGATGCATCTTTCAAAAATGGCTTGTACCAACGCCGAGGCCTACGATATGCTTGCCGTATATTTTCAGTGTTTTGAAAATGCTCCTCTTGCGGAACGTGAATGTGCTGTCAGGTATCACCACACTTAATAAAAAGTTTAAAAATATTTTGTTTATTTTTCATGGCACGCTTGACCACGGACCTATAAAAACAATTGCTTTTTTCAATTAACATGATGTTAATTATCCTTTTGGCTATAACTCCGAAACTAATGAAGATATCGAATCGAATTTTTTACGTTTTCTCTTGCAAATTTATTCTGCTTTTCGATTATAATATAATAACTATGTCGTTCCATTTAAAATTTCGGAGAAAAATTGAAAAAGGAAGTTTTTTTAAATAACGCCCTTTAGCGAGTGCCGCGAAAATCAATGTAACAGCTAATATTTCGTTTAAATTAGAAAACCTTCCTTTGTTAAACGAGACCAAGTTCATCAAATTCGGTTGAGTCAAACCAAAATTATGGACACTTTTACCACTAGACTTTCACCCTCCTCTCCCACCCTAATTTTACATCTTACAGCAAAAAGTGTTAAACCAAAAAGATGTAAAATTCTAGTAGAATTATCAATGTAATATTTTTTTGATAGCTTTGATAGGGATATTTTCCAGGAAAATGTCTTTTTTACATGACCACAGCAATTACGCCCCCTAGCGGCAGAGTTAGGAACTTAAAAATTATTTCCAGCAATTTCACTTGGCCACTTTCCTTATTAGGATTTTTTTACAAAGCTCCTGGAGAATCAATTCCTGAGATATGGTACCTCATCACCCTTAATGAAACACCCTGTATATATAGACATAGGAATGACACATATGCCAGTTACAACTGACAACGTAGTAAGTTTATTGACAATAACCAAATAATTATTTTCTACATGTATAATGATTGACATAAACAAACAAATGTAAAATTTGTTATACACTTACATAGTAAATAACATTCAGACAAAAGATTCATCAAAATTGAAGTAGTATTATATATTTTTGCAACAGTAGCTCTGTTACGGCTCTCTTGAACTTGGTGATATTAAGTTTTATTTATTTTTTATTTATTTATTTAAATACGTACATTACAGAGAAACTTCAAATAGTACAACCCATACAAAGGAAAGACAATGTATCAATGTAAAACAATGTAAAAAGTACAAATGCGGTACAACAAACTTATCCAGTCCAACAATGCAACACATTAAAAAGTAATCATTAATATCTTTCCACTGTTCATTACCCCATTCCACAACAGGGATAAGAATTTATATAATTATTATATATTAAGATTGTCAATAATATTTCTGATTTTATTTTTAAAAGTTACCGCAGAACAGGTAAGATTCAGATTATATGGTAACATGTTTAAGTTGACATTATTCGGTTAATGGTGCTGTTTTTTCCAATATCAGTGCGAGTAGGGCTTATGGAAAATAGTTCTAGTTACCTCGTATGACGATATGGCACTCTAAAATGTATCAAGGCCAAGAGGTCCGCGCGGTCTACCTTGTGGCCAAAGACCAAGGTCAGCTGCACTCTGCGTGTTTCCAGAGCATCCAGGCCCAATATATTGAGCCGCTCATGGTACGATAATAGAGAACTGTCCACATTTAGTTTAACCAATAAGAACTTGACAAACTTCGATTGTACACGTTCTATTCTTTTAATATGTGTGTTGTATAAAGGAGCCCATATCAAGCAACAATACTCTAGGTGACTCCGTACCAGTGCGTAGTATATAGACTTAAGGACCTCGATGCCGCTGAAATCCCAGCACTACCGCATGACAAAGCCCATCATCTTAAAAGCCTTTGCTGTAACATTTTCAATATGGGCAGTAAATCTCAGTTCCCTATCGAAAATGATACCACGATAATTGACCAGTGTAACCCTCGATAGTAAAGAACCGTCAATATTAGAAACATGATCCACAACATACCTTTTTCTAGAAAAAGATATAACTACACTTGGTTGTGTTTAGTGCCATTTTATTATTCTCACACCACGTCAATATCTTTGTTATTTGATCCTGCAACAACACGCAGTCACTCGTATTAGAGATGATGCGGTAAATCTTTAGGTCATCGGCGGAAAATAGAAAGGAGCAATGATCAAATATGTAGGATAGATCGTTCACGAATATCAAGAAGAATTCAGGACCAAGATAAGAGCCCTGGAGTACTCCAGAATGAACCAGAATGTCTTTTGCGAGGTAGTTATTGACTTTGACGTATTGGATTCGGCTACGGAGATAACTGTTAATCCAGGAGAGTAATTGATCTCCAATACCGCAATGTTCTAATTTTTATAGTAGGATATATTGGTCGACTCGGTCAAACGCTTTCTTAAAGTCAAAATAAACTGCGTCGACTTGTAAACCAGCATCAAGGACAGTTGCCAGAAAATTGCTATAAACACATAAATTTGATTGGCATGAGCTGCCAGAGAAAAATCCATGCTAATTCGCCGTGATTACGTCCCTAAATGACGCGAAAAGTGTGTCACAAGTGACTCCAAAACCTTTGCGACACATGATAGGCCAGAAATTGGTCGATAGTTAGTTACGTCTGATCGACCGCGAAGTTGTTTTACTTGTGCTGGTAATATATTATACGCCTTAATGACTTTGTAATATGGTCCTTTTTCATAAAAACTAGAACGGTGTGAAGGTATAGCAAGATTGCCCCTGCCCCTAGTAACAATCGTCATTTCCTCCAAGTACATTTGAGGCGATGGATGCAACAACACCTTAATCCAAATGGCAAAACGCTACGGGTAGCGCCATCTCGGCAGATCTAGGCCAAGTAATACACACACCAGCGCCAAGACTAAAGACACATGTCACAATTAGTAATGGAAGTCACCTGCAAAGACATCAAGTCACAATTGCAGGGTGACCGCTAGGTGGTGCGCATCTCAAAGACGATCCTCGTCAGTAGTAATGAAATATATAAAATTCCAAACATCGAACAAAGTTCGATATTATGGAACGTATATCAGTTTTGATTTCTCTCTGGCGTCTCATCCCCGGACGCGTTTCGCCGTATCACGCGTGGTGTGGCGTGGTGTGTGTATTACTTGGCCTAGATCTGCCGAGATGGCGCTACCCGTAGCGTTTTGCCATTTATTTATGCTGGTACAGCTATTAGTACCTTCGAGCTTGATTTCTCTCTGTCGTCTCTAGCCTCGCTGATGAGCCGTGATACGGCGAAACGCGTCCGGGGATGAGACGCCAGAGAGAAATCAAAACTGATATACGTTCCATAATATCGAACTTTGTTCGATGTTTGGAATTTTATATACCTTAATCCAAGTTAAGTGGTTTTTGCTGAAACCGACGTATTCGTATTCCTTAGTTCCGAAGTTAATATTGATTTTATGTACTGAATTACATAGTCTATAAGTCGGGCGTCCGAGCGGGCCCCTTTCAAGGAGATAACGGCTGTCGGCACGCGCGGTGCTCGCATCAAAACATCTCGCGTAGAACTGCGATCGGTCTGCTTTACTAATATTTTGTTTGATGCTGGTTGCATGCATCTTTGTTAAAAAATTGGAATAAAGCGCTAGATGGAAGCTATCACAAAACTCCAAGACTAAAGAAATCTGTTTGGGTTTGAGCAATATGTGAAATTAGAGTACACGCAAAATAATGAGGTTTTAATTTAATTTATAAACATTGTCGTTCAGATTCACTAAGAAGGTTTAAGAGTTAGTACTGGTTTAAATTAAGATCTTATAGTTGATCAGTTATGTTTTGACAGACTTTGGTCCTGTCATTGTTAATAAGTTGTCATTAAAAACTTACGAATTTGATCTTGGAACGTGTTACTTTAATGAATTTACTTCTATTATTGTCGAAAGTACGTCTTAAAATTGTCATTTCTTTATAAATTTGCGAAAAAGCTCCGAAACAAATTCATAGTATAAAACTTAGTTGTCTTATTCTTACACTTGTCAAATTTGACCGGACTAGCGTTGGAGAATCTGGCTGTATAATTCCAACCTAGAGAGATTCCAGATCATAAAAACGAAAGATTAACATAAAAAAGAAAGTTGTAGAAAGTCTTTTAGAATTTTTTACATGTGCCAACGGACAATGGTATTTGAACTTCTCACGGTCATCATGCGATGAAGAAGGATAGCTTCCTCGTATCTACAAATGGTATCTTCAAATTTAAAAACGGTTGTAAAATGAGCACATGAACGCAAAATAAGCATAAAATTAAATATAAAACCAAGAACTTTGTTGTTTTCTTTCTATCGTACCCGTTCTCAGCGAAAACCACTTAACTCTGACTGATTGTTTATTGTTATTTCAGTAATTTATTCCACTTCTATATAACATTCAATGGTGAGATTTTAAAGTTTGATCATACATAATACAACTTTTCACAACTCACTATAAGATGCGATTCAACACATACATTAAATAATATATTAATACACAGTATAATTGTATTTTTTTCGTGAATACTTAACTCGAGTTAAGTGGTTTTTGCATCCATCGCCTTATTGGGAGGTTGGTGTTAAACAAGTTTTTATGTTTTTTTTTGGCAAAAGGTAACAGAGAGAGGAAATGTAGATGGAGTTATCAAAATGTTTAGATTTCTGAAATAAGTTTTACATGATATTCTAGGATGTACTTTTACTACGCATCTTATTATGCGCTTCAGAGCATCTCGAGACGATCCCCAGTAATGTTGTAAATATCCGGACTTGACTGGGGTAAATGTAGGTTATTTGTGGTACAATTACAACTTAATGCGAGCAATACGGAGAAAAATATTTTCGAATAGTGTAAACTATAGCCTGTTCTTCAACAATGAATGAAGTCAGGGATACATGTGAATATGTAAAATTGGGAATCAGTTCTCTAAACCACTTGAAGATGCCTTATACAATAAGGATTTGAACAAATAATGCTAAAACAGCTATTCTCCGGGCTATATGCCCCTCCGAGCGCTGGATTCAGGCCCGTAACCAGGGGGGCGCCAGGGAGGGCTGAGCCCCCCCTAGAGCTGGTCTGAGCCCCCCCTAGAAAAGTTACCTATATTTCTAGACGAAAATGTTTATATCGACGTTGGAACGTGCAACACCGCTCTAAAATTTAAGTTAAAATTATTTGTTTTGCGGCCTATGTTAACCCGCAAAGCTCATCGATCGAGCGGTGTTATAAACGCGGCACACGGCCTTTGTGTCGTACTATAAAAGAGCGACAATCTGGCCGCCACGCGCGGCAAACACCTTGCCTATTTCTTATTTATTTATTTGTTGGTAGATTAAAGAGTAAATTTTAGTTTGTTCCAAATGTTTCTTACATTCTTAAATATTATAACCGTTTTCTGTTGTAGCTTTTTCGTTTGCTCTTCAAAAGCGCCTATTTT